>CAUJRU010001104.1:0-206755 GCA_963277665.1 Viscum album | reverse complement strand
GTAGTTGACTGAAGCGATAAATGGTGGTGTATCCATACACGAGATCAGCCAGATCAACCGCAAAGGAACATGTCAATGGTGGAACATTTCATGAGGCAACATCCCCAATCATTCAGAGGATCATTTGACCATGTACTAGCTGAAGGGTGGATTAAAGCACTAGAGAATATTTTCGATGTCATGGGGTTTTCAGACAATCAAAAGGTTAGTCTTGCTATTTACCTTTTAGAGGGTGAAGCAGATCAGTGTTGGTCGATGGATAGAAATATCAGGTATGCTGATGAGATTCATACTTCTGACTGGGATGAATTTAAAGGTATGTTTCTTGAGAAGTATATTCCTAAGGCTGTTCTACTTAGGATGGAAAATCAATTCTTGTAATTGAGGCAAGAGGATGACTCAGTGGCTACCTATGAAGAAAGGTTCACTCGATTAGAAAGGTATGCTCCAAATTTTATCCGAGGCAGTGATAGTATAATCAATCATTTTTACTCAAGATTAAAACCAAAATATCGAAGGGCTTTAGCTTCTCATGAGTTAAAAAGTTATGAAAAGCTTGTTCAATGTGATGAGAAGGTGGAAATGGAGTTTGCCGATGATCAAGTGTTCTATAACAACCAGAAGAAGAAGAGACCGAGGTGGCCGAAGAAAGGGAAGAATTCTTCAAAAAGGACTGATGGTAAGAAAACTATGTTTTCAGTTTGTGATAAATGTGGGAAAAGGCATGCTGGGGAATGTCTTCTGAATTCTGGAAAGTGCTACTGATGCGGTAAGATGGGACATAAGGCTCGTGATTGCACTGAACAGGATCGGGGTGATGGTAAGACCAAATTATATTTACAGTTAATGAAATGTCTTATGTTCAATGAGATGGGTCACTATGCAAATGAGTCTACGACAAAGAGCTTGAGTGATGGGAAGCAGTTAGACTACAAGACGAAAGGGGTGCTGAAATCCTTCGCAACTACTACAGCAGATGTCAGGCCATCAAATGAAGTTGTATCAGGTACATTGTGTGTTTTTTCAAATTATGCCAGTGTGTTGTTTGATTCGGGTTCTGCACATTCTTTCATCTCTGAAACATTTTCTAGTAAAATGCGAATACCATCTCAATAAATGACTCCTGAAGTTGTGGTAAAAACACCTGGGGGAAATGTTGAGGAAAAAAGAATTTAAAAGAATCTTCCAATCCTTATCTGTGGAAAGAACCTACTTGGGAACCTTATTGTTTTACCGCAAGTAGAGTTTGATGTTATCCTGGGTATTGATTGGCTCTCTATTTACCATGCTAAGATTGTTGTAGAGCTAAAGAAGTTTCTTTTCAGAAAGACTTTCAGTTTGTGTACAAGAATGAACCCTTACTGTTGATAACTTATCAAGAGGCTGAGAAACTTGTAAAAGATAGAAATGAATGTTACCTTGCACACATTGTTGAAAACAAAGGAACTGTTTGAATTAATGATGTGTCAGTGGTAAATGAGTATCCTGATGTTTTTCCTGATGAGTTGCCTGGAATAATACCAGATCGGGATGTTGAATTTACTGTTGACTTAGTTCCTGATGCTAAGCCAATTTCAAAACCCCCTTATCGAATGGCTCAAATTGAACTTTTAGAGTTGAAGGAGAAATTGCACGATTTATTAGAGAGAGCTTTCATTTGACCTAGCACATCACCAGGGGGTGACCCTATTTTTTTTGTTAAAAAAAAGATGGTTTTATGAGACATTGTATTGATTATAGAGCCTTGAATAACATCACTGTTAAGCACAAATATCATTTTTCCCATATCGATGATTTGTTTGATCAGCTCTAGGGAGCTCAGTATTTTTCAAAGATTGACCTGAGATCGGGGTACCATCAGCTGAAGGTAAAAGAAGCAGATGTTCCGAAGACTGCGTTTCATACATGATATGGCCATTATGAATTTTTAGTAATGCCTTTTGGGCTAACCAATGCACCTTCTGTATTCATGGACTTAATGAATAGAATTTTCCATGCGTTCTTGGATAAGTTTGTGGTTGTTTTCATTGATGATATTTTGGTGTTTTCTAAAAGTAAAGAAGAGAATGAAATACATTTAAGGGTTATTTTGAAAACCTTGAAAGAAAATAAATTGTATGGGAAATTCAGAAAGTGTGAGTTTTGGTTGCAACAAATTTCTTTCCTTGGTCATATTGTTTCTAAATATGGGATAACTGTTGATCCTGCAAAAACATAGGTTGTTGAAGAATGTCCAAGACCCACAAATGTAACTGAGATTCATAACTTACTTGGTTTGGCAGTATATTACCGAAAGTTTGTTAGAAATTTTTCACTATTATCTAGTCCAATGACTAAGCTAACTCGAAAGGGTGTTAAGTTTATCTGGACAAAATATGTGATGATTGTTTTCAGGAACTGAAAAGAATATTGGTGAATGCTCGAGTTTTGGCACTACCTTCCAGGAATGGTGAGTTTGTTATCTACAGTGATGCTTCATTGAAAGGACATGGTTGTGTTCTAATGAAGAATGATCAGGTAATTGCTTATGCATCACAATAGTTGAAAACTCATGAGGTAAATTACCCTACACATGATTTGGAATTAGCTGCTGTAGTTTTCGCTCTAAAAATTTGGAGGCATCATTTGTATTGAGTAAAGTGTGAAATATATACCAATCACAAAAGTTTAAAGTTTATATTTACTCAGAAATAATTGAACATGAGACAAAAGAGATGGCATGAATTAATCAAGGATTATTATTGTACAATTAATTACCATCTGGGAAAACCAAATAAATTTCCTGATGCTTTGAGTCGAAAAATTAATGATTCATTACCAATGTTGTGTTTGGAACATGATCCTTTGGTTAAGGATATGATGAGCTTTGGCATGGAAGATGTTTGTGCCGGATTTACTTCTGTTTTGTTTCAGGTATAAGTGAAATCTTCTCTATCAGACAGAATTAAGCAAGCACAGAAGCAAGACAACGAGTTGCAGGAAAAGGTAGAGCTGGTACAGAAGGGTAAGTTTCCTGAATTTAACATTGATAATGATTGTGTTTTGAGATTTGGGAAGAGATTGTGTGTGCATTGTGATTCAAAGTTGAAGAGAGAGTTGTTATGTGACACTCATAGTTCTCCATTTTCGGTTCATCATGGAAGTACTAAGATGTACAGAGATCTGTAAGATTATTACTGGTGGGAAGGAATGAAAAGAGATATTGTTGATTTTACTGTGAAGTGTTTGAATTGTCAGCAGGTTAAAGCAGAGCGGTAGTTACCGAAAGAGATACTTAAGCCTTTTCCAGTTCCAGAGTGGAAATGGGAAAATATATCCATGGACTTTGTTGTGGGATTACCGAAGACATCTCGAGGTAAGAATGCAATCAGGGTTATTGTTGATCGCTTGACCAAATCTTCTCATTTCCTTGCTATACGAGATATTTATCCCTAGATCAACTTCCCCGTTTGTATCTTAGAGAGATAGTCAGGTTACATGGAGTTCCTCTCTCCATTGTATCTGACTGTGATCCCAGGTTCACATCTAACTTTTTAAAATGCCTTTAGAAGTCGTTGGGTAATGAATTAAATTTTAGTACAGATTTTCATCCTCAATCAGATGGGAAGTCAGAACGAACGATCCAGAAATTGGAGGATATGATACATGCCTGTTCGATGCATTATCAGGGAAGCTGGGACCAACATCTTTCTTTGGTTGAATTTTCTTATAATAGTAGTTTTCATTCCAGTATACAGATGGCACCATTCAGGCATTTATATGGGAAGCGGTGTCGAACTCTAGCTTTCTGGGATGAAGTGGGTGAAAGGAAGTTGATGGGACCAGAATTGGTAGAATAGTTAGCATAAAAAGTTTAGCTGGTACAGAAACACATGAGAACAGCTCAGAGTAGGCAGAAGAGTTATGCGGAAAATAGCAGGAATGGTCTCTCTTTTGTGGTAGGTGATCATGTTTTTCTCAAAGTATCACCATGGAAAAGTGTGTTTCGAGTTGGTAAGAAAGGAAATATGAGTCCAAGGTTCATTGGACAATATAAAATTCTATAGAGAGTTGGATCAGCTGCATACCGAGTGGCTTTACCTCTGAGATTATCTCAGGTACACAATGTTTTTCATGTTTCGATGTTGACAAAGTATATGCCAGATCCATCTCATATTTTGAGTCAAGAGGTAGTTCAGCTGAAGAGAACCTATCTTATGAGGAACAACTGGCCCAGATTCTTGACCATAGGGAGTAAGTGTTACAGAATAAGGTGATTCATCCGGTAAAGGTTTTGTGGAAAAACCACATGATTGAAGAGGCAACATGGGGATCTGAAAATGCTATGAGGGATAAATACCCCCACTTATTCGATAAGTAAATGAAATACAGGGACACAATTTTCTAATGGGGGAAGTATGTAACATCCCAAGTATGTAATTAATAATATATATTTTTATCTATTTTTATTAATGAATTATATAGTGTTTTAGAGACTTAAAATGAGAATAAATCCAATCTTAAGCATGGAATACACTAATAATTTTAAAAGATTATTTTACTGCCTTTTGATGGAAAAAAATTTTTAAATCGAACTTTTGAAAATTTTATAATCTATATTTGTCAAAATAAACTTATTATTTATGATTGGGACATTGAAATTTACATTGTATAATTTTTTTGGTATTTTTCTGACAATGTTCATTTTTTTAATGAATAGTGAAAAATATTGCATTTTACATCAAAACTGCCTTTTCATATAATTTAATTATATGGATAGATTATCATTTGGATTTGTTTTAAATTTCAATTATAATATATTTTTATCAATTAAACCAATAGTGGTCGTTGGAATTAATTTCACTTTGAAATTGGACTTTAACTAGTTTCAATCTTTTGATACTTATTATTTCATAAAAACATGCTATTTGCTCTGACATCGGGAATTAATTATTAAATTAATTAATGTAACTTATATTTTTTGAATTTTGTAAAATAGACATCATTTTTTAATTCGTAATATCAAATATTTCTTAGGGTGACGTTTTGGTATTTTTCTGAAAAACTTTAATTTTTGATGAATAGTGAAACCACTAAGCGGTACATAAAAAACCGATTTTCGTTTAAATGAATATTTACCAATTCTGTGATTTGATTTTCAAAAATTTGACATACATGGTTGTCATTATGATGTAAAATGTGGTTCAATGGGATTAAAATAATTTTTTGCTGAATAGTAACTTTTAAGTTTTTAATCGCGATTAGAGGTAATTAGTGTAATTTAAGGTAAGAATAATGTTTTAATAATATGAGATGAGCTTGAAACATGTCCTAACCTTATTTTATGTGTCGTGGGCGACCAAGAAAATCCTTGGGTCAATTTGGGGACCCCATGAAACCACATTGGTAGAAAAATGACATTAATA
This sequence comes from Viscum album, assembly GCA_963277665.1. Taxonomy (NCBI): domain Eukaryota; kingdom Viridiplantae; phylum Streptophyta; class Magnoliopsida; order Santalales; family Viscaceae; genus Viscum; species Viscum album. Next base: position 201,350 of record CAUJRU010001104.1, on the reverse strand, counting down.
TCTTTTTATTTAATGTTAAAATAAAAATGACACAAACATGAGTTGTTTTACTAAAACAATTTATACATGGGATTATAAAAGTCATATTTTTGACTATAAATAGTCATTTGAAAGCTAAAACGATTTCCTAAATCATACTATTTTTTTAATAATTTTTAGGCATTAGAAAAATTATATTATTTATGACACCATGATGATGCGGCGATTACCACATTATTTAATGATTTAAATAAAATGAAAAGATAATGTAAAATCTATGACCTAAACATGTCCAAAACCTATTGTATGGGTCTATTTAGAACCCTTATCACATTATCCTAGAATTATAACAATGTGGGACCTTTTAAATCCGAAACTCATTTTTAAAAAAGTAATATTTCTTTACTTTCCAAGAGTGCTCTCCTCTCCTCTTATAAAAGGCCCCCACCTCAACCTCCTTACCCACACTTCCAAAGCCTTTGGGTTGGCCAACCCTTGCCCATTTTGTCTCTCCACGTCCCTCTATAACTCCTAGAAGCCTCACTTTGGGCAGAAGTCTTCCCACGGAAGCCTTTGAGCTCAAATCAAAATGAGTTGCCCGATTTAGAGGTATTGTCTTCTCTTGTGTTCTTATGTTTTATTTTGCTTCTCCAGCCCCATAAAGTCTTTTTATTCATTTATTTTGTAACAACACCAGTATCTTCCATATACTAGGATGCGTTTATAAGAAGTATTCGAGCTACACTTACACACACCTACATCTAATGGTTAAAGAACATACTGTTTCCGTGGATGACGAATTTATTCTTCACGAAACGATGATTGTTCAACACTCATATATCACCATCAATGGTGGCCATTAATATGTCACTATATTTATATATTATATATAATATGTTTATGTTTTACTTAAGATTCCGTATTTTTCATTTATGGAATATCTTTACGGTTACCATTATAAGTAAACGTGATATCTTCATTTTTGGAAGTGCGGACTACCGCCCCCTCAAAGGGATTTGATTCGTTAATACCATATGTGGTATGTATAAAGGATACATTTAATTATATTATATATGATATCATACTGGAATTACAATACTATTATGTATCATTATGTTTTAATTCCATAAAATACGAAATAGAAATGAAAGTAGCGTTCATGCTTACGTACGGCTTACCGTCTCTATGAAAGGTGCATTTCATTTCTTACCTCTAAACGTTGTGTGATATATAAATGAATGTATATACTGGATATATATATGATATTTATTATATATACATCATGAGTATAACTCTGGATATAATGGATACATGAACAACTTTTAATTATAAAGATCATATTTTGACTCAAGTACCAATGATCGTTAAAACGACCGTTATTAACCAAAATAATTACATAGTGTTCATGACATGGTAATTAGTGATATAAAATGAATAATGAACTTGAAAAAGGTTCTTAAGAAAGTAGAAATTAACTCAATTTTATTATTCAGGATATTAAGGAATGCTCATGTCAAGTCGGATACGAGGTATGGGACTTCGTCTCAATCTACTTTCATTGAGGCATATTTTGTTTAATATACAACCTTATTTTACACGGTGTATAAAAACATTTTAATTTTACGTTTATTCAAAAGGAATATTTTTATACGATGCGTTTACTAAACGAACAAAGGTAATTTTTTTTGTCGTACGTATGTGGTGACAACGACTTCTCTGCCGCCGTGACCATTATTTGAGTTTCGGCTTCCTCTACAAGCCATGCATTTTTTAAAGAAAAATAAATACCATGTTTTACTTTTCTTTTATTTTGGTATTGAAAATGGTTTTCATAATGTTTTTATATCAATGTGTTGTATTGATATCTTGTGATTGAAAGGTGGAAATGTTATGTTTCCTTTATGCATGTTTTATGTGATATGATTATGTTTTGGTTCTTGGGAATTATTATGAAGGCGAGTGGTTCCATGAAAAACTGAGGGCGTGTGAGCCCGATATAGCTCTCCAATGCATTGGGTAAGGTGAAGGAGTGAAACATTAAGGTTTCTATGAAGAGATTTATGTAATATGCTGTGATGGGTATTCCAAATGTAACCATGAGGGTTACTCCCAACGTAAAAATGTTATGAATGCCTCGAGTTACCTTTATGTATTATAATTTCTATGATTTATTCATGATTTGATGAGGTATGTTAAAGTGCCTACATTTTATGGGTAAAGTATGATTTCATTCTTTTGTATATCTGAACTCATGTTTCCTTTCCATATTTTTATATCCCTTACTAAGCTTCTTATGCTCAACGCATGTTTTTGAAATGTTTTTCATAGGTCAAGGGAAAGGTACATGATATTATGATAGTTTCAAGGAAGTGTCAAGAAAGAATCCATGTTTTATTTTAAATATGATTCTGTTTATTGGAAAAATGAATACTATCTTTTATGTAACCACTTTGCATAAATGTGGAATGTAATATATGTTTTATGATCTAATTCTCTAAAACTCTAAACCTTAAAAGATCCTCAATGTGAATTATTCATTTAAATCAATATTAAGAAAGGTTTAAGGTCTGGGCCTTATAGTTGGTATCAAAGGTCGGTTTAGATAAATTTAAGAGTTAGAATTTTATTAAATGATTATCCAAAAATATTTTTTTCTGGTCAAATTGAAATGATATAACATTTGATGATTACCATGTTGCTTCATCTAAGACATGTTTGTTCAGAATGATTTTCTAGAGAGGAAACATGGAATCAATGCTAGAAAGGCATACAGAAGGAAATAACCTTCCAAATCAGCATCCTGAGAGGGTCGGAATTGGAACTGAACAGTTTGTTGCAGTAACGGAGCAGTTGACTGAAGTGATAAATGGTGGCGGTATCCATGCATGGGATCATCCATATCAACCACAGAGGAACATGTCAGTGGTGGAACATTTCATGAGGCAACATCCCCCATCATTTAGAGGATCATCTGACCCTGTCCTAGATGAAGGGTGGATTAAAGCACTAGAGAAGATTTTCGATGTCATGGGGTGTTCAGACAATCAAAAGGTTAGTATTTCTAGTTGCCATTTGGAGGGTGAAGCAGATCAGTGGTGGTCGATGGTTAGAATTATCAGGGACACTGATGAGATTTATACTCTCGACTGGGATGAATTTAAATCTATGTTTCTAGAGAAGTAATTTTCTAAGGCTGTTATACTTAGGATGGAAAAGAAATTCTTGGAATTGAGGCAATAGGAAGACTCAGTGGCTGCCTATGAAGAAAGGTTCACTCGATTGGAAAGGTGTGCTCCAAATTTTATCCGAGACCTTGATAGTAAAATCAATCGTTTTTACTCAGAATTAAAGCCAAAATATCGAATGGCTTTAGATTCTATGGAGTTCAAATGTTATGAAAATCTTGTTTGATGTGCTGAGAAGGTGGAAATGGATTTTTCCGATGATCAAGTGTTCTATAGCAACCAACAGAAGAAGAGACCAAGGTGGCAGAGGAAAGGGAAGAATTCTTCAAAAAGGTCTGATGGTAAGAAAACTACGTTTTCAGTTTGTGATAAATGTGGGAAAAGGAAAGCTGGGGAATGTCTTCTATATTCTGTAAAGTGCTACCGATGCTGTAAGATGGGACATAATGATCGTGATTGCACTGAAAAAGATCAGGGTGATGGTAAGACCAAATTTGATTTACAGTTAGTGAAATGATTTTAGTGCAATGAGATGGGTCACTATGCAAACGAGTGTCCGACAAAGGGCTTGAGTGATGGGAAGCAGTTAGACTACAAGCAGAAAGGGGTGGTGAAATCCTTTGCAACTACTTCAGTAGATGTCGGGCCATCCAATAAAGTTGTATCAGGTACATTGTTTGTTTTTTCATATTATGCCAGTGTATTGTTTGATTCGGGGTCTACACATTCTTTCATCTCTGAAAAATTTTCTAGTAAAATGGGAATACCATCTCAAGAAATGACTCCTGAAAATGTGGTAAAAAAACCCGGGGGAAATGTTGAGGCAAAAAGAATTTATAAGAATCTTTCAATCCTTATCCGTGGAAAGAACCTACTTGCGAACCTTATTTCATTACCTCTAGTAGATTTTGATGTTATCCTGGGTATGGATTGGCTCTCTATTTACCATGATAATAATGATTGTAGAGCTAAAAATGTTTCTTTTCAGAAAGACTTTCAGTTTATGTACAAGAATGAACCCTTACTGTTGATAACTTATCAAGAGGCTGAGAAACATGTAAAAGATGGAAATGAATGTTACCTTACATGCATTTTTAAATACAATGGAACTATTCTGATTAATAATGTGCCAGTGGTAAATGAGTATCCTGATGTTTTTCCTGATGAGTTGCCTAGAATAATACCAGATCGAGAAGTTGAGTTTACTGTTGACTTAATTCCTGATGCTAAGCCAATTTCAAAACCCCCTTATCGAATGGCTCAAATTGAACTTTTAGAGTTGAAGAAACAATTGCAAGATTTATTAGAGAAAGGTTTCATTTGACCTAGCACATCACCATGGGGTGATCATGTTTTATTTGATAAAAATAAATATGGTTCTATGAGACTTTGAATTGATTATAGATCCTTGAATAACATCACTGTTAAGAAAAAATATCCTTTTCCTCATATCGATGATTTGTTTGATCAGCTCCAGGGAGATCAGTATTTTTCAAAGATTGACCTGAGATAGGGGTACCATCAGCTGAAGGTAAAAGAAGCAGATGTTCCGAAGACTGTGTTTCATACATGATATGGCCATTATGATTTTTTAGTAATGCCTTTTGGGCTAACCAATGCACCTTCTGTATTCATGGACGTAATGAATTGAATTTTCCATGCATTCCTGGATAAGTTTGTGGTTATTTTCATTGATGATTTTTTGGTTTTTTCTAAAAGTAAATAAGAGCATGAAAGGAATTTAAGGGTTGTTTTGAAAACCTTGAATGAAAAGAAATTGTATGGGAAATTCAGCAAGTGTGAGTTTTGGTTGCAACAAATTTATTTCCATGGTCATATTGTTTCTAAAGATGGGATAACTGTTGATCCTTCAAAAACAAAGGTTGTTGAAGAATGGCCAAGAACCACAAAAGTAACTGAGATTCGTTGCTTCCTTTGTTTAGAATGATATTACCGAAGGTTTTTTAGAAATTTTTAATGGTTATATAGTCCATTGACTAAGCTAACTCAGAAGGGTGTTATGTTTATCTGCACAAAAGAATGTTATGATTGTTTTTAGAAACTGAAAAGATGATTGGTGAATGCTCCAGTTTTGGCACTACCTTCCAGGAATGGTGAGTTTGTTATCTACAGTGATGCTTCATTGAAAGGGCTTGGTTGTGTCCTAATGCAGAATGATCAGGTAATTGATTATGCTTCACGACCGTTGAAAACTCATGAGGTAAATTACCCTACACATGATTTAGAATTAGCTGTTGTAGTTTTCGCTATAAAAATTTGGAGGCATCATTTGTATGGAGTAAAGTGTGAAATATATAACGATCACAAAAGTTTAAAGTATATATTCACTTAAAAACAATTGAACATGAGACAGAGGAGATGGCTGGAATTAATCAAGGATTATGATTGTATAATTCATTACCATCCGGGAAAAGCAACTAAAGTGGCTGATGCTTTGAGTCGAAAAAGTAATTCTTCATTAACAATGTTGCGTTTGGAATGTGATCCTTTGGATAAGGATTTGATGATCATTGGAATGGAAGTTTTTTGTGCAGGATGTCCTTCTGTTTTGTTTTAGGTATCAGTGAAATCTTCTCTATCAGACAGAATTAAGCAAGCACAGAAGCAAGACAGTGAGTTGCAGTAAAATATAGAGGTGGTTCGGACGGGTAAGTTTCCTGAATTTAACATTGATAATGATTGTGTTTTGAGTTTTGGGAAGAGATTGTGTGTGCCTTGTGATTCACAGTTGAAGAGAGAGTTGTTATGTGAAGCTCATAGTTCTCTGTTTTCAGTTCATCCTGGCAGGACTAATATGTACAGAGACCTGCGGGAGTATTACTGGTGGGAAGGAATGAAAAGATATATTGCAGATTTTACTGTGAAGTGTTTGACTTATCAGCAGGTTAAAGGAGAGCGGCAGTTAACGAAAGGGATGCTTCAGCTTTTACCAGTGCTAGAGTGGAAATGGGAAAATATATTCATGGACTTTGTTGTGTGATTACCGAAGACATCTCGAGGTAATAATGCAATCTGGGTTATTGTTGATCGCTTGACCAAATCTTCCCACTTCCTTGCTATACGAGATACTTTTTCCCTAGATCAAATTTCCCGTTTGTATCTTAAATAGATAGTCAGGTTACATAGAGTTCCTCTCTCCATTTTATGTAACTGTGATCCAAGGTTCACATCTAACTTTTTGAAAGGCCTTCAGAAGTCGTTGGGTACTGAATTAAATTTTAGTATAGCTTTTCATCCTCAATCAGATGGGTAGTCAGAACGAATGATCCAGACATTGGAGGATATGCTACGTGCTTGTTCGATGGATTATCAGGGAAGTTGGGACCAACATCTTTCTTTGGTTAAATTTTATTATAATAACATTTTTCATTCTAGTATACAGATGGAACCATTTTAGGAATTATATGGGAAGTGGTGTCGAACTCCAGATTTCTGGGATGAAGTGGGTGAAAGGATGCTGATGGGACCAGAATTGGTAGAAGAGTTAGCAGAAAAAGTTCAACTGATACAGAAACACATGAGAACAACTCAGAGCAGGCAGAAGAGTTATGCAGACAATAGGAGGAAGAATCTCTCTTTTGTGGTTGGTGATCGTGTTTTTTCAAAGTATCACCATGGAAAAGTGTGATGCGATTTGGTAAGAAAGGAAAGATGAGTCCAATGATCATTGGACCATATAAAATTCTGGTGAGAGTTGGATCAGTTTCATACCGAGTGGCTTTACATCTGATTTTATCTCAGGTACACAATATTTTTCATGTTTCGATGTTGAGAATGTATATGCCAGATCCATATTATGTTTTGAGTCGAGAGGTAGTTCAGCTGGAAGAGAACCTATCTTATGAGGAACAACTAGTCCAGATTCTTGACCATAGGGAGAAAGTGTTACGAAATAAGATGATTCATCAGGTAAAGGTTTTTTGGAAAAACCACATGATTGAAGAGGCAACATGGGGATCTGAAAATGCAATGAGGGATAAATACCCCCCACTTATTCGATAAGTAAATGAATTGCGGGGACCCAATTTTATAAAGGGGGGAAGGATGTAACATCCAATGTAAGTAATGAATAATAGATATTTTTATCTATGTCTATTAATGAATTATATAGTGTTTTAGAGGCTTAAAATGAGAATAAATCCAATCTTAATCATGGAATACACTAATATTTTTAAAAGATTGTTTTACTGCCTTTTGATGGAAAACCATTTTTAAATCAAACTTTTGACAATTTTATAAGCTCTATTTTTCAAAATAAACTTATTATATATGATTGGGACATTTAAATTTACATTGGATAATTTTTTGGTATTTTTCTGACAATGTTCATTTTTTAATGAATAGTGAAAAATACTGCATTTTACATCAAAACTACCATTTCATCTAATTTAATTATATGGTTGGATTATTTTTTGGATTTTTTTTAAAGTTTAATTAGAATATATTTTTTCCATTTAATCCAATAGTGGTCGTTGGAATAAATTTTACTTTGAAATTTGACTTAAACTAATGTCAATCTTTTGATACTTATTGTTTCATAAACACAAGCTATTTTCACTGACAGCGGGAATTAATTATTAAATTAATTAATGTAACTTATATGATTTTAATTTTGTAAAATAGACATCATTTATGAATTCGGAATATCAAATATAGCTTAGGGTGATGTTTTGATATTTTTCTGAAAAACTTCAATTTTTGATGAATAGTGAAACCACTGAGTGGTACTTGAAAAACTGATTTTCGTTTAAATGAAACTATACCACTTCTGTGATTTGTTTTTCAAAAATCCCACATACATGGTTGTCATTTTGAAGTAAAATGTGGTTCAATGGGATTAATTTTTTTTGGTGAATAGTAACTTTTAAGTTTTTAATCGCGATTAGAGGTAATTAGTGTAATTTAAGGTAAGAATAATGTTTTAATAATATGAGATGAGCTTGACACTTGTCCTCACCTTATTGGATGTGTCATGGCCTACCAATACAATCCATGGGTCAACTTGGGGACCCCATGTAGCCACTTTGATAGGAAAATTACATTAATATCTTTTTATTTAATGTTAAAATAAAAATGACACAAATATGAGTTGTTTTACTAAAACAATTTTTACATGGGATTATAGAAGTCATATTTTTTACTATAAATAGTCATTGTAAATATAGAAAGATTTCCTACATCATAGTGTTTTTTATAATTTTTATACATTAAATAAATTAAAATATTTATGACACCATGATGATGCGGCGATTACCTCATTATTTAACAATTTAAATAAAATGAAACGATAATGTAAAATCTATGACCTACACATGTCCAAAACCTATTTTATGGGTGTATTTCGACCCCTTATCACCTTATCCTCAAATTATATCAATGTGGGAACTTTAATTCGGAAACTCATTTTAAAATAAAGTAACATTTTTTTACTTTCCAAGAGTGCCCCTCCTCTCCTCTTATAAAGGGCCCCCACCTCTACCTCCTTACCCACAATTCCAAAGACTTTGGTTCGGCCAAACCCTGCCCATTTTGTCTCTACACATCCCTCTCTAACTCCTAGAAGCCTCACTTTGGGTAGAAGTCTTCCCAAAGAAGCCTTTGAGCTCAAATCAAAAAGAGTTACCCGATTTAAAGGTAGTGTCTTCTCTTCTGTTCTTATGTATTATTTTTCTTCTCCAACCCCCTAAACTCTTTTTATTCATTTATTTTGTAACAAAAAAAAAGTATCTTCCATATATTAGGATGTTGTTATAAGAAGGATTCGAGATACACCTACACACACCTACATCTAATGGTTAATGAGCATACTCTTTCTGTGGATGGAGAATTTCTGCCTCACGAAACGATGATTGTTCAAAACTCATATATCACCTTCAAAGGTGGCCATTAAGATGTCAAAATATATATATATTATATATAATATTTTTATGTTTTACTTAATCTTCTGTATTTTTCATTTATGGTATATATTTATGGTTACAATTATGAGTAAACGCGATATCTTCATTTTACGAAGTGCGGACAACCGCCCCCTCAAAGTGATTTGATTCGTTAATACCCTATGTGGTACGTATAACTGATATATTTAATGATATTATATATGTTACAATACTGGAATTAAAATTCTATTATGTATTATTATGTTTTAATTCCATAATATACGAAATAGAAATGAAAGTTGCGTTCATGCGTACGTACGGCTTCCTGTCTCCATGAACGGTGCATTTCATTTCATACCTCTGAACATTGTGTAATATTATAAATGCATGTATATAATGGATATATATTATATATATGATATATACATCCTGATTATAACTCTGGATATAATGGATAAATGAACAACTTGTAATTATAAAGAGCATATTTTGACTCAAGTACCAATGATCGTTAAAACGACCGTTATTAACTAAAATAATTACATTATGTTCATGACATGTTAATAAGTGATATAAAAGGAATAATGAACTTGAAAAAGGTTCTTAAGAAAGTATAAATTAACTCTAGTTTATTATTCAGGAGATTAAAGAATGATCAAGTCAATTCGGATACGTGGTATGGGACTTCGTCTCAATCTCCTTTCATTGAGGCATATTTTGTTATATACACAATCTTCTTTTATATGGTGTATAAACCCCTTTGACTTTTACGTTTATTCAAAAGTAATATTTTTATAAAAAGAGTTTACTAAACGAAAAAAGGGAATGTGTTTTTTGTCGTACGTATGCGGCGACAACGACTTCTTCGCCGCCATGAACATTATTTGAGTTTCAACTTCCTCTACAAGACATACAATTTTTAATGAAAAATAAATACCATGTTTTAAATTTCTTTTATTTTGGTATTGAAAATGGTTTTAATAATGTTTTTATATCAATGTGTTGTATTGATATCTTTTTATTTAATGGTTGAAATGTTATGTTTCCATTATGAATGTTTTATGTGATACGATTATGTTGTGGTTCATGGGAATTATTATGAAGACGGGTGGTTCCGTGATAAACTGAGGGAGGGTGAGCCCGATATAGCTCTCCAATGCATTGGGTAATGTGAAGGAGTGAAACATTAAGGTTTCTCTGAAAACATTTAGTGATTATACTATGATGGGTATTCCAAATGTAACCAAGAGGGTTAATCCCGACGTAAGATTGTTATGAATGCCTCAAGTTACCATTATATCTTATGATTTCTATGATTTATTCATGATTTGATAAGGTATGTTAAAGTGCCTATGTTTTATGGGTAAAGTATGATTTAATTTTTATGTATATATGAACTCATGTTTCATTTCCATATTTTTATAAACCTTATTGATCTTTTTATACTCATCCCATGTTTTTGAAATGTTTTTCACAGGTCAAGGGAAAGGTATATGATATGATGATAGTGTCAAGGAAGTGTCAAGAAAGAATCCATGTTTTATTTTAAATATGTTTCTGTTTGATGGGAAAAATGAATATTATCTTTTATGTAACCACTTTTCATAAATGTGGAATGTAATACATGTTTTATGATCTAATTCTCTAAAACTCTAAACCTGAAATGATCCTCAATTTGAATTATTCATTTAATTCAATATTAAGTAAGGTTTAAGTTTGGGGCCTTATATGCAGTGGAAAATATTATTGGTATACTTACATAGGCTTTGAATAATTCTGGACTTCTGAATGAGCATGGAAGGGAACAATATTCTATTGAGTCCTTCATGAGGCAACGTCCACCTTCTTTCAGTGGGTCTTCTGATCCACTTGTTTCTGAAGAATGTATCAGTATCATTTAAAACATATTTTCCATACTTCGCTCTTTAGAGCATGAAAAATTCATTTTGGTTGTTTACTATTTACAAGGTGAATCAGACCAGTGGTGAACTCTAATTAAGATTACACGGCCCCAAGATGAAATTGAATCAATGGAATGGGATGAGTTCAAGATCTTATTTTTCAGTAAGTACTTCCCTCTTATTCTTCAAAAAAAGATGGAAAAGGAGTTCTTTGAGCTTAAGTAGAAGGATGATGAATCTATTGGTATATACGAAGTGAATTTTAAAAGGTTTGCAAGGTATGAATATGGATTTATCATCCAACCTGAATGTAAAGTTGATCAATTCATTAGTGTCTTAAAACAAAGTCTTAGAAGGGAATTAGCTATAAGAGACATCAGTAGCTATGAAGAAATTGTGAATTCTGCTATCAAGGTAGAAATGTAAGTTAGTGTAACATATCCATCTAATAGTTTTGACAAAAAACGAAAGATGGAGTTCAAGGAGAAATCTCAGAATAATGTTGAAAAGAAGATGAATGTTTCTTTATGCTCAATGTGTGGAAAATAATCATGGTCAAGAATGTCTTAAAGGGACTGGAAAATTTTTTAAGTGTTGAAAAGAAAGTCATAGAGAAGATGAGTATCAAAGTAATGGAAAAAGGGTTGCTAATGATGTGAATAAAGGCATGACTGCACAGAATGCACCACCAACACTTCAAATCTTCATGTACAAGGAAATGGGGCATTATACTAATCAATGCCCTAATCCAAGTGTTATTGATGATCGGCGTGAGCAACCTCTTAAGGCAAAGGACCAAGGGAATTCACATGCGTTCACTATTTGTGACGTTGAGTATGAAAATTATGTTTTGCAATGATAAGGTGTTTTTTTAATGGTATTTCAAAATAGTATCATGGAATCTCATTTATAGTATCGTGGAATTTTGGAATATCTATGTATTGGTTTTTAATAATTATATGGTACCGGTAACCATGAAAAGTGATCGAAATATTTTTGGAAAGATGATGATATGAATATAATGGAGGGATAAATAAAAAATGAAATGATCTCATGACTGATATAAGGAGAATGTTATATCATGGTTTGAGTATATGGAAATTTCAGGATTTTGTTATGTGGAAAGTGTTAAATTTTTACCGCATTTACGATTTCACTAAGGTTCAATGGGTATTCAATTTTCAAGAGAATACATGATTAACGTATTAAAATGATTTTAATATGTCCAAAAAGATATATAATATGATATATAGTGGATAGATGATGGTATGCTCGGTAGATGACATTTCTAGTAATTTTTTTCTTTATACTATGAGTTTGTACATATGTATTTTGGATAATACTAATGATTGGATTGGATTATGTTGGACATAATTAGTATTTTTTAAATCATGAAATTTTATTCAAAATTATTTATAGGATGTTATAATAATATAGTTTTAGAAAAAGGACAACCTGCAGGACGGGCGAAAAACCATCGCAATGGACAAGGTTGTGGGAATCGAACCCAAAACCGATGTGATATAGGCCATTATCTCCTACCACTGGCCGACAGGAAGCCCCTGGTTAGTATAAACTAGTTTTATTTTATTAAGCGGTATAATAAATTAAGTATAAGTACATTTTTGGATTCATATATGATTAACCTCACCATAGATGGACTTATGTATATTTGATAACATTATCTAACCTTTTGTTTGAGAAAATGCAATGATCCATAATTCTACCACATGATCTACTAACACTTCCCGAATAACAAATTCAACTTCATTTCATAAAGAGATGACGTAGGAATTATTCAAGGCCTGAACAATAGTGAGATTGTACCAAAATCATGTAAGTGTTTCTTTTAATTCGTCAACTTTGGGGAAATTATATTGATAACCAAAACAATTGTCCTAATGCTCTTATATTTGATGAATCAGATGGTACCTTAGATCATCACAAATTTATGGCTTTGTGATTTTTGGATTTTTCAAATCCATGTTATCTACCACTCTCCATCTGAATTTAATGGTTAGATTTCCCTTCCATATCCATATTTTCATCTATGTTATCCTATGTGGCAACCCAGTGATTAGTTAATTTCGGTAACCGGTAAATTTCATACTTTAGTTTTTAAAGATAACTTTTTGTATTCCTTTTTACGATGTGGGTTTCTATGAAAGAAACTATAATGTAATAAACCATTTATATCCCCGATGTATTTGGAGGGTGAAATTCATTTTAAGGGGGGTAGAATGTAACACCCCGAGATTTTATAAGATATATTCTTTTTAATTTATTTCATATGCACTATTGTATGCTACAACAATATTATCTTGCACTATACGAATCACTGTATTAGGATTCAGTATACGCTACACTAATCTTGGATCGTGTTACACACAATTTCATGTTTATTTATAGTAGTTATTCTATGAAACATTGAGTGTATATATATATATATATTCAATGTATAAATGAAATATGGTAGGATTTTATTATACGCAAAAACAATGGCGCCATGCACTACATGGAACATTGACTTGGAATGCATTACAGGCAATCACGACCTTCCTCGATAGTGTGTGTTGTACGCAATACTGGGTTTCACTAAACAATGACATATTATTATAATATTATTAAGAGCTTCCCGTTATGAATAGTATAAACTAAATTTTGTATTTTATAACATTATTATAAATCTTAATAATTTTCTAGAACATGGTATAAGAACAAAATAAATTTTTCGGGTAAAATAAGTATTTTTAAAAAAATGCATTTTTTCCGCCTTTTGATGGCACACCCACTTTGAACCTATTATTTGACATGTTTATAAGTTCAATTTGAAAAAATAAAATTTTTCTTTGGAATCAGGATATAAAAAATTTCTTTGGATAAAATTTTCATATTATTATGATAACTTTCATATTTTAATGAATAGTAAAAACATTCTATATTTTAATTAAAAAAACATTTTTCATAATAATAATTTATATGTTTAAATTATAATATTGAATGGTTTTAAAGTATAAATATAATATATTTTTACCATTTAATATGACATATGTCATTAGGATTTATTTTACATTGAATTCATATGTAAAATCATTTGAATCTTTTGCAGTGTTTTAACTTTTAAAACTCATTTTATTAACAACAAGATTAATTTTAACATAATTTCAGCAACATCTGTGACTTGAATTAGGAAAAATGGATTCCATATTTTGAATCATTAGGTCCAAATTATGTTAATAAGCTACTTTTTATTTTTAGGCATTATGAATAGTAAGTATGGTAAATTTTATTTACCATAGTTAAATGTATATCCGGTAATTAAGGGTAATATAATATTATAAAATTACCCTAACACTTGTCTTAATATAATTGGATAATTATATTTTCCCCTAAATCATACTTGGGTCGAAATTGAATCTAATGGAACTCAGTCGTATTTGATTACGACCTTTAGTTTATTTTATTTTCTGGAAAGTTAAATATGTCTCACTCAAACATTAATAATTAAAATATTTTTAATATAAGGTTATACAAAATATAAATTAGGTTATATATACTAATTTTAAAGCTAAAACTTTTTTATTTATCATGGTAATTTATTTTTATTTTTTACGAGTTATTTAATTACCTTATTTTCTTATACATTAATGATGCATAAATTACTTATTTAGTGAAAAATTTATAATATAGTATTAATTGAAATATTAATACATATCAAAAGGCCCAAAGATCTGAAAAAAACTTTTGGTAGTGTAAAAATAAACACTAGTCATCCACTGGAAGAATTTTTGACCATTTGGATCCTTATTATGGTGATTATGACACTTATTTTATTTTATTTTAAATGATTCCGAAGTTTTCACCTTCATAATTTAATAAATATAACAATTTACATGTTGTTATTTTAAGATGATGAATATAAGTAAGATTATTATTATAAAATATTTTAGATTTATATATATCATATGATTTTATTATTAATTTTTATGTAACAAATAAGTATATTATATAATTATACAAAAATTTTGTACTAATTATTTTATTAAGAGATATACCAAATAAATGGTTTTGCAAATATTAAAATAAATATTATATGAACTATTTAATGTGCTCCACGAATTTTATAGACATATTTGACATTTTAGGAATTTATTAAATATTTTTGTTAGAATATATCCTCTGTGTGGATTTTATTTAAATTTAAATAAATGAATAATGTAACAATTGACTCTATTTTTATTTTGTAAAAATAACATATTATAAAATTGTTTCAAAATAAAAAAAATATTTAAAAATTATAAATAGAAATTTATATGGTGTAAAATTACATAAATTATCCAATTATGGACAATTCACAACACATAAGTAATTATTTATAACAATTTAAAATTTAGAATCTCCTAACCATAAATAAAATTAAATCGATTAAATAAGGATAAATCAAGTTGATAATGTCTAAAATATATTACCAACATTTATAAATTTAATCGGATGATTATATTAAAACCCTATCTAATCTAAGTTCGTATTTGGGTCATTTTGGATGTTTTTAAGTGGGGTTTGAATTTATTATTAATTAATATTTTTGAGGTTTCCAAAAGTACCCCTCTCCTCCATTATAAAAGGGAACCCCTTACCTCTTCTATTCACACCATTTTTAGACTTGAAGATTGGCCAACCCCTGCCAATTACTCTTCTCAACCTCTATAGTTGTATCATTGAGGTTATGGTCTTCTCAACAGACCAACTCTAGTGCCCTAAGAAGAAGTTTAAAGGAGGTCCATTGAGGAAGAGGTAATCTCTTCTACTAACACTTTCAAGTTTATTTCTTCTTTTACTTCCTCTTATTTAGTTGATTCATTATAAAGAAATAACATTAGTATTTATTATATAATGATATATTATTATAAATATGAAACCACCCTATTACACCTTCTATCCATCCTACAAAAAACAAAATCACCGCGCGTGCGTACGTACAGAATACTGTCTCCACGCCGTGGTGTAATCCATTTTTCCACCACCACCTTACTTGGATGGGTATAATGCTGTAAAGAATAACTATTTATGATTATTAAAACATCATAGTGATTCTACGATATTATATCATCCACTCCAATTCCATTCAATAAATATGGGAACGATATCATCACTCGTGCGTACATACGGATTACCATCTCCACGACGTGATGAGATTCATTTTCCATGTTAACAATTCAAGAATTATTATAAAGTATATATAATATGTAATAATAAAATATATTACATAATAACTCTACTGGATTTATGTATAAATATATATTTATGTCATCTACTTAATTCCATTCAATTTAATAAGGAAATGAAAACAACTTTTATGTGTAAATACGGGCTACCGTCTCCATGAACGGCGTATTTCCTTCCATTTATAGATCTACTATATATAAGCATATTATAAATATATATTATATATAAATCATGTTCTATATTCTGGAATTAAGTAATCATGATCTATGTAATCATATTAATAATTAAAAATCAAAACACAAACGATAAATGAAACGATTTACCCAAAACACTGCTTTAACATGGAAATGAAAAATGAACGGATAATATAAAGTCATAAGTGAATCATATATGAAATAATAAATAATATTATTGTTTTTTTACAATTTAATAATTTTTTAAACCCACTATATAGGAGTGTCAGACACATACGGAAGAAATTGGACATAAGGTAAGGGATATCTTTTCCCAATCTTGTTTTTATCCAAGATTGTTTATTCTTAAGTATTTACTAGGGTAATATTTATCGTTCATATACCTGTTCTCTAAAAAAGGTTTCATGTATTTTTAATGTCCTCTTAACGCATTTTTTACTTTTACAACATGATGTGTAAGGAATCTTTCTTTTGTTTACGTTATGAGGTACTTTTTTTGACTTTTCCGGCAAAAGTACGAGAATAATGTTTTTTTAACTTATACGGCATGAATTGATTTTTAAGGTTTTATAAAGACTTATTTCCAAGAATATTCCTATGCTAGATTTCATGATTATTTTCAACAAAATCCTTTTATTTTAAAATTGAATGGCGATTTTTTATAAGAAAATTATTTTAAAGAAGAAAGGATATTTTCCTCAAGAATTAATTTCAAGTGTTTTGTCCAAACTATTTTCCATCTCAGATGAAATTATTTTGTATCATTATGATTCATATATAATGTATCTATTATTTACATGGTTTGATTATTCTTATGATGAAATGATATCTATTTGTTTTAAATGGATTATGTTATGATGGGATGATGTTTATGAAACCCATTTTATACTTTGGGAAATGATGAATTATTTATGTTCATGTTGTGGCACAAGTAAGAATGATTTCATTATGAGATGGGTGGAACCAATATCTCACTCCAATGCAATGGGTAATGATTTATATCTCATGAGATAGACATGGATGGAATGGAAAATTAATCTGGTTTAGTGATAATGGACTGGAATGAGGAGTTAACTCAATTTAGTAAGGGACTTTGTCCACTAAGATGGTCTTGGTAGCAATTCCTTGTCAAATAAGGAAATCATATCATGTGCTTAATGTTTTTCGACAATTACAAGTTTTATTTCCAAACTATTTTATTATTAATGATGATCCATTTTGATCTATTCCTTACGTACTCCATGTTTTATGTCATTGCTCAAGATTTTGATGTTTAAACATTATGTTCATGTTTTTATGTTCAAATTTATATGGTTTGTTTTATTTTCTCCATGATTACCCTTACTGAGAATTTTATCTCACCCATTAAATTTTTTCATTTCCCCAAGATATAAAGAATGGTTTTAGGTAAGAAAACAAAAGGGGAAGGTATTTATGCGAGATGTTGAAGATCTTTCACCAATATTAGAAGATCATGTTCCGAGTATCCAAAGACACTAAACAATTACGATCCTTTAGTGTTGGTATTTATTATGTATTAAGTATTACTCAAAATTAATCTAATGTCCATATACGTCAATATTTGGGTCTCTACATCTTTTAAACCACTATTATTGTTGACGGGTTCTATTGTATGTGTTGGTTTTTCAGAAGAATGTAGGTGGTGTTGTCCCGTTTAGCCAAGATTATTACACTTGAATTGATTAATTAATTTCAATTTTTGACTTAAATTAAGTTTATCATAAATTTTTTAATTTTATTTTATAAATCCAAATTCTAGTTAATTGAGATATTCTAAATTTCATTCAAATGAAAATTTAGAAAACCCCCATTCTATTGAATTTAGAGAATTTGAGGAAATTGGTTAATTAAAACTATTTAATTGATATTGTAAATTTTATAGAAGCTATTTTTAATAAATCCTTGAATTTAATTTTTGAAATAGATTATGAAATTTATGGAATTTGTATTGAATTGATTTTGAACATGTGAAAATAGCTTAAAATGTTTTAATAGAAAAAATGGTTTTTATTTTATCAAAGAACGATGTTTATTATTAAAACCTGAATTGGTTTCTAAATGGAAGATAAGAATTTGAAATTGGATGGAATGGAATTTAGTAGTACTTTAATTAGTTTTATAATAAATTTACCATCATTGATTTTGTATGAAAACATGAAAGGCTTAGGTAGTTTTTCATTTATTTGGATACACTATATGCTTAAAAAACATTCTGAAACCTAAATGTATCTGGTATTATCCCCAATGATATGGTGACAAGTCACCTATTTCAATTATCAGATGGGTGTTTTCTATATTTTTTTTCATGATCAGTTAGAGAGTGAGAAGTCTTATAACCATTAACATTATTACATATTTCGTAGACGACCTTGTTACTCTATTTATATTTATAGTTGAGATATAAATGTATTCTAATGTGATAAAACTACTTTACATTCCTTATGAATTTAAATAAATTTTTAATGAAACTATTTATTGAATACTTTTTTTTATAAATATTCCATCATGGTAAAGGAATATCATAATGTAGTTTTACATGATTCAAATAGTATAGAATGGATTTTTTAAATATTATTCAAATTTCCAAAACTACTTAATTTAAAATTGAAATAATTCACTTGGTTAATCTATTTTTGGAATATGATATGTAACCCAGGTGATAAACTACTAGAATTTTTATCTCTTTCCCTAATTGTGCCTTTGGCTATTTATAGACTATCAATTACTGGCATCGAGAAAGGAGAGAGGAACTCATGGGGGTGGAACCAGTTGTTGTTCCTTGGACATGGTGAGTTGTGTTCTTAGGGACATCTATTTTAACTTTTTAGTTATTTTATTACATTATGATTTAATTCATTGTTGAATTATAGTTCATTACACTCAGTGGAGTATCTTTATTAGGCATATAAAATTTCCTACTTTTCTTTTATTATGTTCTATAGAAAATTCATTCCCATATTCATGTTGAATGATGTGAGGTACTAATCACCAACCCATGGGGATCAAGAATTCCCTTCGGGATACATTAGGATTGGATAGATTTTTAGGTTACTAGGGTACCTGAGCTTGTTTGTGAAAATGTGTTAACAAAGGCGGGTTTTTGAGAATCTAATCATGAAGAAAGTATGCATTGTGAAGTATTATCTATACATAGGAGGTAGCTATGATTGAGTGTTTATCTAGATATCACGTTAATGAACCATATGTTGTTAGGAGTGATTAAGTAAAGTATTCTTGCAGATTAGTAATAGTATTTTCCCTATTTTTATTTGGATATAGTTAAATCCAAATCATGTTGGTTCTATCTATTGGGATTAATTTCCCTTGTTTCTTAGTTTTATTGTTAGATTGATGTCTTCTTGGTTTTTACTAATTTTTTTGTAGAATAATTCCTCTAAGAATAAGTGAAATTTAGATCTAGTATGATGCTCATACTGAATTGTAGAGAGCGAATCCTATAGTGGACCTAAATCTTGATGATGTGATTGTGAGCACTATCCAAGCTCTGAGACAAGAACAACCTTCAGTTCCCATTTAGGATACAGATATGGAACTACAATGGGGATGTTTTTCAGAATAATTCTCAACATATCATTCAACAGAAGTCACTAGTTTTCAAAGGTTCCATTGAACACCCAAATGGATAGGAATGGTTTGGAATGATAGAATGTATATTTAAGTTCATGCAGACAGCGAATGAGATCACAGTGATGTGTAGCAACTTCATGATGGAAGGACCGAGTAGAAGATGGCTGGAACATGATTGTGATGAAAAATAATCATGAGGTAATATCATAGAAATATTGCAAGGTTCTTTTCAACGACTATTTCTATTTAGAGTCAATGGTGTTGGCCATGTCTGTTGAGTTTTTCCTACCCGAGTAGGCCAATAGAACCATGTATGGGTATTCAAATCGCATTGTTGAACTCATTGAGTCATCACCAAGTATTGTATCTAATGATAGGATGAAGGCTATGTAAAGACCCGAAAATTACCTGGAATTTTTATTAAATTCATGATATTTTTTACGAGTCCACCAAAATTTATGGCGCTTGATTCTGAGGTCTACTATGCATAGAATCAATTTCTGGTGTTTTGTTCGGGCACGTTTAGTAAACGCACGACCGTGATTTTATAACATTTGAACCAGTTTTCAGAATTGAAATTTGAGGGATCCTTTGAGCTCTTAGCATCGGTGATTGCATAGTGAGACCTTCACCACATTTGTGTTTTGATGATAATGGAAGAGAGATTATTGGGGTTTTTACCTAAATTTACAAAAATAAAGTGTAACTTTATTTTTATTTGTGTCATTTAATATCTCCAAGGGGAGGTTGGAGGTGGGACCCACCACACCCCAACCTCCCATGGGAGGATTTGGTGGTGGGGCCCACCGTGCATAACCACCATTGGGGGGATATTAATGGTGGGTCCCAAATGGTATTTAAACCACCTCTAACCCCCATTTATATGGGATGTCAACCCTCCACCTTCCCCTATTAATTTAATATTCCATCCAACTTAATTAATTATTTGACCTCCTTCTATTAATTAATTGGAACCCTTTTCATTTTCTTTTGAATTCATGCCAACCATTACACAAATAGAGTCTATTATTTGTGGTTGGAAAATATTTTGGTGGAGCATTGAGAGATGAACTTGGAGAACTTATTCCTTCCAATGAAGAATGCCGCACACCACCGAAGAATGATGAACTTATTCATCGATCTTCGACCAAGCCAAAAGAGAAGGAGCTGAGTGTGAAGAATTAAGGAAAAACTTCTTCATCTGATGCTTTCCAACGTCAATGAATCGATGTCCGCCTTTCCACTCCTTCCACCATCAATCAATTACATGCGAGGTAGGGTTTTGAGTTGAAATTATTTCCGTTCTTCGTTGTTCAAATTATGGTACGAGAATTGTAGATTGTTATCACCATAATGAGGAGGTATCAGATCACAAAAACATGGCCCGACCATCCCCCTTTGTTTGATCACGTTTTTTGGTGACAGCGGTGATGTAACAGAGCTGCTGGAAGGAAGAACCACGGTGGAGAAACAAGACAAGCAACGTGACGGCCGCGAAAGAAGACAACAACGCAAAGGCCGCCGGGATAATGGAGCTGCGTGACGGTGTCATGTTGCACAAAAAACCAAGCTGCATCCAGGTGGGCCGCGGAGGAGTCGGAGAGGCGTGGTGTCGTCGCACCATGGTATAGAATAATCGCATCTAGGAGGGTTGTGGAAGACGAAAGAGGTGTGGAACCGTCACACCACGGAGAGGGCAGATGAACCGTGGCATCGTCGCACCATGGTGGTGGTGTAGTGGCAGCTGGCTAGGGCGGCCTCTAGGGAGTTGGAGTGGCTGGTCGTTCGGCCATCCGGGAAGAGCGGGACCACGTCGGGTCCCACGTGTGCTGGACTGGTGCCTTCTGGCACTGGTTGGAGAACCACACGAATGATAGAGCTGTTTGTGAACCAGAGGGCTGCGCTACCCCCCCCCCCTTGTCGTGGCATAGGAGGACTCCCGTTGGGCCATCGGTTCACCAGTCCTACTGGGCCGCCGTGCCAACCGGATAGTCGGGCTTTCTTCGGGTTGGGTCGCCCCCTCGGGAAAGGTCACCTTCGGGCTGGGCCACCCACTCGAACCAGGCCAAACACTCGGGTCAGGCCGCCCCCTCGGACCAAGTGGGACCTGCGGACCGGGTCAGACCCTGAGCCAGACCGGACGCCGACCTATTTGGTCAGTTTTCACCGTTTTTCCCATATCTTGGGCTATGAGTGTCCGATCGACGAACCATCTATAGTGACAGAAATATTAGTGAAAACGTTTCTTTTGGAATATCCCAATTGATGTTTGAAAATAGTTGAGATATAGTCAGTATGTCATGAACCTAAAAACCAACTAGGCCCCTCAAACAGAAAGGCCAATAACTCACTGACTGTGCTTCTGATTGACGTGTTGTCTGTTGTGATGAGACCCATATGATGAGGCAGACCATTGAGGTACATCATGAATATTGGAGTATCGAACAGTAGATTGTGGAGTGGATCCTCCTAGAGATGAGCATGAAGAGTATAGAGACCTAGTTGTTGGATGAGACCTGGCGACTGGTTGACCGATTCGACTCCGAGTGATTTGACTAGACCAGTGGGGAGCACCTCTGTGTGACGCAGTAGACCCATGGAAGAGGATCACCTATGTGTGAGCACGATAGACTTGTGGGACTCAACTAGAGGATTATATCTACAGGAAATTAGGGGGAGCGCCTCTGTGTGATGTGGCAGACCCACGGTTGGGAGCGCGTCTGTGTGATGAAGTATACCCACGACACTGAACATGAGGACTGCCCCAGCAGTCAAGGATAGTGGGAAGCACCACTGTGTGATGTGGTAGGCCCAGTTTACTCGATAGTGGAGGAGTACACCATCATCCAAGGATCCATCAGTATGACTGGGGTTGTTCCGTGATACCACCCCCCCAGAAAAAAACTGGTTTGAACTGAGTCAACAACATTTGTGTTTTTCTCATGATTTAGATGGGTTACTAGATAACTTTTGTATATGTATGGTCATATACCTAAGAAATGGTTATCCTTTGTTTTCATATATTGTGGTTTATCCTTGTATGATATTTTGAGACCTTTGGGGTCTCAGGGTCCCTACTGAGTATCATTAAACTCACCTCGACACGATCTATGCCAGCACCTCGTTGTGTTGGTTGCAGATGACTAAAATTGATGATCATGGTAGAGAGTAGCAGAACAGGACGATACCTTGAGATGGACCACTCGGCATGACGTACATAGAGCAGAATGATAGGCTTTGGTTGATGAGGAGGCCATATATTCCTACTATTCAGGTGGGAACTCCAAGGGATGACCCTGTAGATACATTACTTTTTTCTTCAGTTTGACTAGAATTTCAGTTGTATTGTACTTTACTGTTGGGCTTGTATTTATGGACCCATTAATTTCAGTACAATCTTTTGCATACAGTTTTACTTAGTGTCTTACTTCCAGTTGTGTACTCTTTTGTGTGTGTTTCAGTTTATAAAGTCAATGCCTTCCCAGTTTAGTGTTTTCTTCCTTTGGTCCTAGTCTCTATCCCCTAGCCTATGGATGGCTAGCTTGGGCTAGTCACGATACAGGCCCCAGTGGATGAGACATGAAAAATGGAATCAGAGGAGTCGGTTCTACCACAGAACATTGGACTCTAATCCTTCTTTTCTATGAAATAATAGTGTTATGGGTACATAGTGTGGTTTTTAGTTTAGGGAGTCCAGTGATGGTTCGGTGGTCGACATATCCATACAGTAGGACCCTGACTACCATTTTATGACACGGTGCACAATAAAACTGATTACATATTGTTTTTCAAATGTTTTTATTTCATTAAGCCAGCTCAACCCGGTCAGCTCCCAAGGTATAGTTCTTTTGATCATGTAACATCTCTTTCTTTTAGAAAGCCTCCCCGCAGATGACCATTTAGAGCCCCGAGTGTCGAACGCTCTGACAGCCCACCGAACGATGAGGCCTCGGTGCATGTCACTTTTTTAGTTAAGGCACCATAAGAGGCCCCACTGGTACCACTTCACATTGGGACACTGATTCCACCAGCCCCTGAAGTAGATGATACATTCCGCTAGAGCGCGTTGTGTGAGTTCCAATGCTAGAGGCCACCCAGGTTCTTGGTAGAGGTAGACCCACAAGCGGCTAAGGATTAGCTAGAGGTTGTGGTGACAGTTTTCATGATAGTAGGGACTCCAGAAGACTACATGGTGATCCTTGCTACAAATCTCCATTAAGCACCAGCACGAATATGGTAGAGCCTGATCCTCCAGGTGCATGTCGAGGTGACACTTCTTTTGACAGACTTCAAGGTCGTCTTCCGGGTGGAGTTCGTGCCATACATCCTTTGGGCTTAGCGCATACAGGAGCTATTTTATCTGCAATAGGGAAGTATGATAGTAGAAGAGTACTCAGTGAGGTTCACTAACGTCTCTCACTACTCCATTGATATGGTGTGGAACCCATTCATTAGGGAATGGACCTTCGGGTAGGGGCTCATGCGAGACATCAGGGCATCGATGATTTCCCACAACATCGTAACACAAGAGAGGGTGTTAGAGAGAGACATCCTTGTGGAGAATTTCCTTGATGAGTAAACACCAGCAGTGAGACCTATTACGAATCGACATGAAGTAGAGTCATGTGAAGCAGGAAGTAGACAGATGATGCAGAGGTCCAAGTAGACCAGACTCATAGGTGGTCGACCGCATGACTCATGATCATATTTGTGAGGAACTCAGATAAGAGACACATATTCCAGGAGAAGATAGTCCTAGTCATGTAGTGGGTTGGGTCACATGGCACGTGACAGTCCGACCTGTCGTACAAATGATCAGTTGACAGTTGAGGGACCTCCTAGGTAGAGGAAGAGGTTTGATCGAGGTGGTCCACAGGGCATAGGGAGACAAGGAATTGGAGCTGGTCGAGTAACTAGAGGTGGACGACGTTTTGAGGTGATGCCACCACCACCACCAAGAGGTCCAATCTGACCACATGGAGTAAGTGTACATGGGAGAGATCTGCTTTAAGAAGCTGAGGCATACGGCCATGGCACTCCAAAGACGATTTGTGGTATGAGATGTGTCTACACCACCTTAGTTGTAGTTCTTATAGACATAGGTTCTAATCATTCTTTCAATGATACTACCCTCTTTCTGAGCTCAGATATCTTGACAGAGCGATTGGATCGATCTATACAGCTAGAGACTCTTACAGTTCAGACTCGATGACTATGCACTAGTGCTGGCAGTGTGAGCTTACTTTATGAGGTGAGATCTTCGGCTGAGATCTTCTCGTAGTTGTGTCGAGGCCATTCGACGTCATCTTGGGTATGTACTAGTTATCTACATCTCATGCTCAGATCGACTATATTAGGCTCAAAGTGTCGTGTATCCTTATGGATGCAAACAGGTTCACCTTCACTGGTGAGAATTGAGGCTTTGCAGTGTCAGACTGACTTACTCGGACGAGGGTGTTGCCGATCACTAACCCAATTGCTTTCCTTACCCTCTGAGCAGTTAATGTGGAGAGTCTGACTTATCTTATAGTGGTAGATTAGTACACAGATGTTTTTATCGAAAATGTTCCAGGACTACCTCCTCACAGAGAGGTGTACTTCTACATTGATCTATACACCTGGATGACATTGGTATCTTCTCCAGCATATCCGATTTCTCCCGCTGATCTTCATGAGATGCGGGTACAACTAAAGGACTTGCAGGGAAAGTGATCATCTGGCCCAGTGTTTCTCCCTAGGCAGACCCAATTCGGTTCGCCAAGAAGGTAGATGGGAGCTTGCGGGTTTGTATCGACTACCGTCACCTAAACTAGGAGATAGTGAAGAACAAGTACCCTCTCCTGATGATTGACAACCTCTTTTATCATCTCAATGGAGCTCGATGGTTCTTGATGATAGACCTCAAATCAGGCTACCACCGGCTTAGAGTTCAAGACAAGGATTTGATGAAGACAACCTTAATGTTTCGGTACAACCACTATGAGTTCATGGTTATTCCGTTCTGCATAACCAACTCTCTAGTAGTGTTAATGTGTCTCATTAATATGATCTTCTAGCCATAATGTGATATCTTTTCATAGTTTTCATCTATGACATTATGATATACTCGACTACTGAGTAGGAGAATGCCTACCATTTGAAGGTAGTACTAAACACACTCTCAGAGAACCAGCATTATGGTAAGCTCTCTAAGTTGAAGTTTCAGATCAAGTGGTTCACTTCTTAGGACAAGTCATCTCGGATGCTGGATTTGTAGTGGATCCAGTGAAGATTGAGGTGGTACATGCTTGGGATCCACCCTGGAGTGTGACAGAGGAACGAAGATTCATGGGCTTGGATGGGTTCTATCAGAGTTCTGTTGCAGACTTTTCTAGAGTTGCAGGACCACTATCAACCTTAACAAAGAAGGGGAAACCCTTCATGTGGTCGGAGAGATGCCAGCAGAGCTTTTAAGAGTTTAAGAAAAGGCTGAAAGGTGCCCCGGTATTGATGCTTCCAGAGGAGGGTGTAGGATACGTAGTCCACTGCGACACATCAGGGACTAGAATCATGTCTATCATTATGTCAGAGTGAGAAGTGATCACATATGGTTCTCAACTGATGAGACAAAATGAGAAGAACTGCGCTACCTATGACCTGTAGTTAGCAGCAGTGGTGTTCTCCTTGAATATGTGACGGCACTATATTATGGGAGAACGTTTTACAATCTACTCAAATCACAAGATTCTCATGTATATCTTCTCCCAGAAAGAACTAAACCTGAGACAGTGGTGATGTCTTGAGTTACTCTAGGATTTTGACATCGAGATAGAATATACTCTTGGGAAGGGGAATGATGTTGCAGATATGCTTAGCAGGACAACTGGTATTCAACTGCTAGGAGAAGCGACAGAGCATATAGCTGCCTTACATATAACCTTGGGGGATATGGATACAGAAGCCTATTTAAAATTTCTTACAGTCACTCCTCTACTTCTTTAGCGATTCAGGGAGGCCCAACATGGAGACACTGACTGTGAGACACATTTTTCTTAGATATCCACAAGGCAGGGACCTGATGGATTTTCTAAAGGTGGGGAGCATGTTATCCTCTTTAGAGGACGTACCATTGTACCAGTTTCACATTAGGAGGGGGTGTTGAAGGAGTTCCACACTTCTCTTCAAGAGGTACATCCAGGAGTAGAGAAGATGTACTAGGACCTCCGACGACAGCACTGGTGGCAAGGTATGAAGTAGGCAATAACATAGTTTGTCTCACAATGCCTCACTTGTCAGCAAGTGATGGTAGATCACCAGGTACTAGCAGGCATGGTACAACCCTTAGAGGTCCCATAATGGTAGTGGGATGGGATATCCATGGACTTCGTGACGGGTCTTCCACATACATCCAGGAGTCATGATTCGATATGGGTGATCGTTGACCGACTCCCCATGTTGGACCATATCCTACCGATCAGAAAGCAAGGCTCAGTAGAAAACTTGGAATGCCCCTCTGCCTAGAAAATTGTGAGTTTATATGGAGTAACTTCTGCTATTGTCTCCGACCATGATGCACGGTTGAGTTCCTAGATTTGGAATGGGTTAAAAGAGGATTTCAGGACACAACTCTAATTTAGAACCGCCTTCTATCCTTAGTGATGGTCAGACAGAGCAGACCATTCAGACCCTCGAGGACATGCTCCACTCTTGGGTTCTCGACTTTGGTTGTATCTAGGAGGATCACTTTCATTTGGTGGAGTTTTCATACAATAAAAACAATCACTCCACCATCAGTATGGCACTTTTTGAGGCCTTGTATGGTTGAAATGGAAGATCTCAACTGTGCCGGACAGACCCAGGGTAGTCAGCACTAGTGGGACCATAGATTGTATGGGCTACCATGGAAAATGTACAGATCATCTAGGAGTGGATGAAGACTGTACAGATCATGCATAAATCGTATGCTGACAAGAGACGTAGGCCTCTGGAGTTTGAGGATGGTGACCACGTCCTTCTACGGGTCTCACCTCGATGATGTCTATGGATATTTGGCTGAGGAGGCAAGTTTTCTCAGTGATTCATCAAACCTTTCCAGGTCATTAGCCGAGTAGGCAAGGTGAAATATCAATTAGCTCATCCACCTCAGTTGCACCGGGTGCACAACGTCTTCCACCTATCTCATCTGAGGAGATACATGCATGACCCTTCCCAAATCATTGACAATGGGGAGCTGGAAATCGACAATTTTGTGACATTCACTGGGGTTCTAGTGAAGATTGAGGATCGACTGGAGCAGGTCCTACATGGACGGTCGATACCTCTAGTACGCATTCGCTGAAAACACGAGAACATCTAGGAGAGCACATGGTAGTGGGAGGCTTAGATACGTGCTCAGTACAACCATTTGTTCCCTTAGTTCGAGTTGTGGTTTAAGGGGACGTAAAGACATGAGGTGGGGAGAATGTAAAGACCTAGGAAATCCATGGATTGTTTTTCTTAAATTCATGGGAATTTTTACAAGTCCGTGAAAATTTGCAGTGTTTGATTCTGAGGCCCGGTGGGCCCGAAATCTATTTCTGAAGTTTTGATGTGGTACGTTCAGTAAACGTACGAGCGGGGTTTTATAACTTTTGAATCGATGCCCAGAATTGATATCAGAGGGAACCTTTGAGCTCACAACATCGGTGATTTCTTACTAATACCTTCACCACAATTGCGTTTTGAAGAGAATGGAAGATAAATTTTTTGGGGTTTTTACAAAATTATATAAAAATAATGTGTTTCTTTATTTTTATTTGTGGAATTTAATTTCTCCAAGGGATGGTTAGAGGTGGGGTCCACCAGACCCCAACCTCCAATGGGAAATTATGGTGGTGGGTCCACCCGCACATAAAATCCATTGGGAGGATATTATTATGGGGCCCACATGGGAATTAAATCTCCTTTTACCCCATATTTATGTGGGATGTAAACTTTCTACCATCCCCGGTTAATTTAATGTGCCAACCCACATAATTAATTATTTAAACTCTTTATTTTAATTAATTTTCACCCTTTTGAATTCTTGCCAACCATTAAAATAATATAGTGTCTATTATTTTTGGTTGGAAAATATTTTGGTAATGTTTTGAGAGAGAAACCTGGAGAACATCTTCCTTCAATCGAATAACACCACACACCAATGAAGAATGCAGAACTTCTTCATCAATCTTCGATCGAGCCAAAAGAGAAAGAGTCGACTATGAAGAACGCCGATGATGATTCTTCCTCAGATGCTTCCCGATGTCAACGAATCAATGTCCGCCTTTCTTCTTCTTCCACTATCAAAAAATGACAAGAGAGGTAGGGGTTTGATTTGAAATTATTTCCTTTCTTCATCATTCAAATTATTATAAAAGAATTTCCAATTGTTATCACCATAATGAGGAGGGATCAGACCGCTCAAACATGGCCCGACCGTCCCCCTTGTTTTGATCACATTTATTGGCAATGGAGGTGGAACAAGGGAACTGCCGAAAATAAGAACCGTGGTGGAACAACATTACCAGAAATGAGCCAGCCACAGAAGAAGCCATCGGCGCAAGGGCCACCGGGCCACCGGAGAGGCTTAGTGTGGTTGCATCCCCCAAAAAACCAAGCCACTTCCAGGACGGACATGGCGGTGCTGGAGGTGCGCATTTCCATGATACCTTAGTGAAGAAGAGCCTCGGAGAGGAGGGAGGCGGTGGATGGAAGAGGTGCGGCACTGTCACACTGCACAAAGGAGACGAAGGTCGTGACCAATTCAGGCTACAGTTGTGGTGGCACGGCGTACGCACGCCGCACAGAGGGCAGTAGAACCATGATATTGGCGCGCTGTAGTGGACGTGCAAAGGCAGCCGGCAGGGTCGACCGACCTGGAGCTGGAGCGGCTAGCCGCTCGGCCATCTGGGGGGAACGAGACCCTGTCGGGTCCCACGTGTGCTGGAGCGGTTCCACTTGGTGCCAGTTAGAGCACCAATCGAATTTTATAGGCATTCAGGAGCCTGGGGTGCGTGCTACCCCCTAGCCGCGGCTTAGGCGGTCACCCGCCAAGCCGCCGGGTTGCCATGCCTACCGGGACAACCGGGTCGCCCCCTCGGTTCGGGCCACCCCCTCGGACCTGGCCACCCACTCTAGTTTGGCCGCCCCCTCGTACTAGGTCGGAGACACAGACAGGGTCGGACCTCGGTCCGGACTGGGTTAAACCAGACCCAGTCCTGTTTGGATAGATTACACCTTCCTGCCCATATCATGGGCTACGAGTGTCCGGTCGAAAAACCGTTTGTGGAGAAAAAAATCATAGAGCAAGATGTTTCTTTTGGTATATCCCACTTCAGATTTTGACATAGTTTAGATTCTTCCAGGTTGATTTGAACCTAAAAAACCAACCGGTCCCCTGGATCATAAATGCCAATAACTCACAGACCGCGTGTCCGATTGACGCGTCGTCTATTGCGTTGAGACCCCTATGACAAGGCGGATCATTGAGGTACATCATGACAGTTGGAGTATCGACCAGTAGCTCATGGAGTAGATCCTCCTGGAGATGAGCATGCAGAGTACGGTGACCTAGTATCTGCTTGAGACCTGGCAACTTCTTGACTGATTCTACTTGGAGTGATTCAAGTAGACCATTGGGTAGAGCCTCTGTGTGATGCGGTAGACCCATGGAAGAGGAGCGCCTCTATGTGAGTTTGGAAGACCCGTGATACTCAACTGGAGGAGTACCGCTGAAGTCTATTAGGAGGAGCTCCTCTGTGTGATGCAGCCATCCCACGATATGGAGCACGTCTATGTGACGTATCAGACCCAAAAACTCAATAGGAGGAGTTCCTCAGCAGTCCATGGATAGTGGGAAGCGCATCTGTGTGACGCGGTAGGCCCACTATACTAGATAGAGGAGGAGTACACCATCAACCAACGTTCTGTCAGTATGAATGATGTTCTTACATGATACTACCCCCCGAGAATAAAAATCCAGGTTTGAGTTGAGTCAATGAAACTTGTGTTTTACTCATGATTGAGATTGTTTATTAGATAACATAGTTATATGTATGGGAATATAACTACGTAATTTTTATTCGTTGGTTTCATACGTTGTGGTTTATCCTTGTTAGATTTAGTGAGACCTTGAGGGTCTCGGGGTCCCTACTATGTATCGTTATACTCACTCCTACACGGGCTATACCCGCACCTAGATGAGTTGGTTGCAGATGAAAGACAGTGCAAATCAGGGCAGAGAGTAGCAGAACAGGATGGAACCCAGAGGTGGACCTCTCAGCGAGACATACACGAAGTGGACAGATAGACTTGGGGTGCTGAGGAGGACATTCGTTCCTACCATTTTGATGAAAACTCTGGAGGACGACCATGTAGATAATTTACTTCTTTTCAAAAGTTGTACTAGCATTTCAGTTGTATTGTACATTATTGTTGGGCTTGTATTTCTGGCCCCTTTACTTTCAGTACACTATTTTTTATATAGTTTTACGTGGTTTCTTACTTCAAGTTGCGTAATCTGTTGTGAGTGTTTCAGTTTATAATGGCAATGCCTTCCCAGTTTAGGGTTTTCCTCCTTTGGTTCAAGTCACCAACCCCTGTCCCATAGAAGGCGAGATTGGGGTAGTCATGATACGAACCCCAGGGTTTGTGTCCTGACAGGATAGATGGTTCAAGTTGTGACTTCAATCAGAAGATTGTTCTCAATTTCCTTGCTAAATATGCCCACTTATACTGATGTACTAGATAGGGAGATGATGGTTGGGATGGATATGGTTAGAAATTATTTGTTGATGGGAGTTCCATTTTATCCAATTGGTTTTGGTAGTTTTTTAAAGGGAATGTGGAACTGTAATGATTCTCATGGTAGTTCTATAATGAAGTTTCCATCCATACCTCCTACAATTCTAGGAATACGTTCTTTGACTTTTATCATTATGGAATTTCAGGACATTATAATATGGTTATCACTGAAGCTCCCAAGAATTATAGCTCATATAGATGTACACGAAACATATAGAGATTCTTCGATATGATTTTTACAATTACTAATGGAATAGGATAATCATCTCTTTCTAAAAGTGTGCTCAAATCTAATGATTAAATCATAAAAGTGTTTCATCAACATGCATCTAGGATGAAGGTACATCATGCAGTGAAAGAGTCTCCAGAAGAAGTGGATACAAATATAATTATAGTTAGAGGGAAAATTATTATTTCTTCATCATTAGTGATTTCTCTATTTGATATTGGTCCATATCATTCATTTATTTCATCCCATATTATTTATCTTCGTCATGTTTCTATGGATATTTTATCATATGTAATAGATATTACAGTCACCCTTGGAACAAAGAGAGATAAGGGTCTCTATATTCCCCCTTATATGTTCTCCCATTCATATGTCTATATTGATTAGAGTTTTATGGGCCTCAATTTGAATCCTCTTGACACCATTTTCAGAATATAATGTTTCATCTCTCATTTATCTTAGTTTAATTTTTTTCTTCAATGGTTCTACATTAATACACCAAGTGGTGTGTCTATTATTTTTAATGGAGAACGATACCCATGTTCTTGTAGTTATAAACCATTTTATCTATAGTTGGGGAAGGTGATATTAGTTTTCAATTTTTATATTTAGTGGGTATTTTTTAGTAGAGATATCCCTACAATTGGCATTTGGTTTCCTAATGTGTTTCTTATTGATTTATTAGGTTTTCCACCATTGAGGGAGGTTTACTATTCCATTGACTTAATTACTGGTAATAAATTATATTCTATTCCCTCATTAAATATGGATTTAGTATAAATGAAATATCTAAATTCATAGTTGGATGATCTTGTTGAGAGAGGCTTTTTACGCCCTAGTGTGTCACCTTTTTTGGTGTTGATACACTTTAGGTTAGAAGCTGATGGTTCTCTTTTCTTATGTGTTGATTATCAAAAGGTCAATTGAGGTATAGTGAAGAAAAATTATTTATTTCCATTAATTGATGACATTTTTTGTTCAGCTGAAATATGTGAAGTGGTTTTTAAAGATCGAATATCGATCTAGATACCATCAGTTATGGATAAAAGAATCTAAAATTCATAAAACAAAATTTAATATTGAGTATTCCCATTTTGAGTACGTTATTATTATATTTGGTATAATAAATTCTCTTATTGATTTCATATATTTGATGGCCCTGATTTAACATGAGTATGTAAATACATTTTTGGAAGTCATTGTGGATGAAATTCTCATTTTCTCCATATCTAGGGATGTTAATATGCCTCATCTCAGAATGGTTTTGGGAGTTTAGAGAAATTGCGGAATTTATCGCAAGCTTTAAAAGGGTTGTTTCTAGATTATTGAATTGAAATTCATAGTCCATGAGGTTTCTAAATAGGTTACATAAATTTACCATAAGAAGGTTGATGACGTTATGACTTGGTAAAAGCCATGTAATGTCCTCGAAATTCAGTGCTTTTTGGGATTATCCAAATATTGTATCTGGTTTGTGAAGGACTTCTTGACATTGGATTATTTGATTAAATATATAACATGGAAGGGAGTGAAGTTTTCATGGAATGAAAAATTATGTACATTCCATTTGATATGAAATTACTTTTTTTAACTATGCCAATTTTGACTCCTCTAGAGTCAAGGCAAGGCGATGAAGTCTTTTGTGATGCATCGCGTTTAGGCATGGGTTGCGTTATTATATAGAGTGATAAGGTTATTGTTAATGGATCTCGTCATATTATGTCACATGAGAAGAATTATCCTACCCATGACCTAGAATATACAATAGTGATTAATGAACTTAACAGCTGGTGGAACTACATTTTCGGTGAATGTTTTACTGGGTATTTAGACCCAAAAAGGTTAAGTTAAATATTCTAACAAAAATTTTTATTCCTTACCATAGGCATTGTTTAGAGTACATAAAATTTTATGGCATTGAAATTTACTACACCCCTGAGGGAAGGGATGCCATTATAGGTGCATTTAGAATGAAAATTTCTACCCATGTTGAAAAATAATATTCAGAAGTGTGGAATTTGATGGCTCTCTTTGCAATGTTTCATGTTACAGTTCAGGAGAAATAAGATGAAGTTTATTTAGAAAAAGTTCTATTGAATTCCACTCTTCTAGAGATAATCCTTAAGGATCAACATATTGAAGGTAAATTTCGTAGCATTTGAGACTCTCTTTATGGTGGGGAGATATTTTCCCAATGGCTCTTTTACAAAGAGTGTGTTCAATGTTATCAAAATCATCTTTTCGTGTTATTAGTAATAAGGAAGGATGTGACGGAGGAGTTTTATTATTCCAAATGTGTTGTGCACCCAGGAACATCTAGGAAGTTCTATGACATGTCGAGGTAGTTCTGTTGTTTAGGTATGAATGTTGTCATTACTGAACCTCTTTATTGTTGTTATACATGCAGTAGGTGAAGGTCGATCATCATAAACCTTTAGGTTTATTTCAACAATGTCTATTTATTACATGGAAGTGGGAGGATATCTCTATGGACATTGTGGTTGAGTTTCTACATACCCATATAATGGATAATGAGATATGGGTCATGATCAATAGTCTAACCAAGGGGTCTCACTTTATACCCATTCATGATACATCCAAATTTGAGGAGTAGGTAATCTTTAACTGGAAGATACTATTTATTTTCACGATGTTCCATGTGATATAGTATCTAATAGAGATCATCAGTTCACTTCTCTATATTAGAGATTCCTTCAACTGGAATAGTGACCTCATGTCTATTTGAGCATGGACTACCACCCATAGTCGAGTGGTCAGATAGATAGAGATATATTGATTCCTGAGGATATGATTTTAAACTATGTTCTGGACTTCAGTGTTTCTTATGGTGATAATTTAGGGATGGTTGAGGGTTTTTATATCAATATTCACCAAAATGTGATTAGTATGGATCCATTTAAGGCCTTTTGTATTTAACCTTGTAGATATTTTTTATGTTTGTTATATATTGGTGAATCCTCTGTGGTTATACAAAGATTGGTTCATGATATTACATAAAATATTCAGATATATTATCATAGAATGTTGATGGAAAGGTGCTGATATAAGTCTAAGGAAAATATTCAATAATAGAAAATTTTAATAGTATGTTTGTGACTAGGTTTTTAGGAAATTTCCTCCCTGGTTGGGTCATCGTTGGAATCAGAAGAAAGGGAAACATGATCCTTGTTTTGGGGGCCAATTGGAATTTTTTGAACAGGTAGGGAGAGTTTCAAATTGGTTAGAACATCAACTACTACTGTCCTTGATACATAAAATATTCTATGTATCACATTAGAGGAAGTATCTATATGATACATCTCACATTTTGAGCTAGATTGATCTTTATATTGAACCATATTTATCATTGAGGGAGGAGACAATTAGGATATTTGATTTTGAGACCATGGTGATTCGTTGGAGGATGATACCATTGGTTTTTGTACTATGAAGACTGGTTATGATTGCCATGATACATGGGAAAGCAATGAAATAATGAGAGAGAAGTGTATTAAACATTTTTTCATTGAATCTTCTTCTTAGTCATTCTAGGGATAGTATGTTATTATAGTGGGGTTGTTGAAATATCCCATTATAAATTATAAAGGTATTAGTTTAGCCTTCTAATAGTTTTCCTTTCATTTGACCAGGTACGGTTGAGAATAAATTGAGAGGATACATATAATGGTGAAGCCAATGATTTGTTGGACTCTCATCATTAAATGGTATTTTCTACATACTACCGAATGGTTATATGTCATGTAACATGGTTAAAATAATTTAGTAGTCTATAGGTGTATAATATAAGAAGATTCACACCGTGAGAAGATTCAAAACATGAAGGGATACACAAATTGACGACACTTCAATGTCACGAGTACTTTAATTAGATATTTTTCATTATAAAGTGTTGTTTTTATCATTAATTATGAAACATTACTATTTCACAGTGTGTAGTTGGATTACATTCCATGTAATACCCCAACTTTAGTTTATGAACAACCACCATGAATGATCTATTCCTTTTTACTCCTTTCCAATTTTAGTCCTATCAACCCAAATCCACCCCTAGGAGATTTTGAGGCTCTCTAACCCGTCAAGATTCTCTTGTATGGAATTTAATCATCATTTCATTTGCGGTGTGATTAATGGGTAAGATTTCTCTATCATTCATAATCTTAATATCTTTATCCTCCTTTTGTATTTCAATATATAATCTTAAAACTAATTGATCTATGTTCTGTAATTTTGGATATCATCTCTAGGTTTTATTTGTAGTTCTTCTACACCTTAGTTCTCATTGATGGGTTCTATAGTGATTTTTGTATTGTCGAAAAAATGATGGTGGTTACGTCATACTTGTCCAAATTGATTAACCATGAATTTATTGATTTATTTGAATTTTTGATATAAATTAAATTCATCAAACCTTCAATCATTTGTTATGATAAATACTAATTATAGTGTATTGGTAGATTTTAAAAGGTTTTATCTTGAAAAAATGGAATACCCCAAATTCTATTTAATTGGGGATAATTCTTGTAATTTTTTTAATTTAGTTATTTAATTTTATTTATGAATTTTATGAAATATATTTTAATTAAAATTTTAAATTTATTTTTTGAAATCGATTTTTAATTTGATGGAATTAGTTTTGAATTGATTTATATCTTATTTAAATGTCTTAAAACATTTAGAGAGAAACCTAGTGCTTTTATCTTGTTAAAGAGGATTTATTTTTATTAAAAAATTGTTTTGGGTTTTAAATGGAAAATTGAAATTGTAAATGGAAGGAATGAGATTTTATATTATTTTAACTAGTCGTAAAAAAATCCCATCATTGATTATGTAAGATCAAATCTAAGAGAGAGGTATTTTATTATTATTTAGACACACTATGTGCTTATACAATATTCTAAAACATAAATTTAGTAGGCCACATCCTATATGGGATGGTGATGGGTTGATTTTTTCTATAGTTATATGGTAATCTATATCCATGTATTTTCATGACCACATATATAGATAAGAATCATATAGACTGAAACTTTCATACCTATTTGGATGATGACCATGTTTATCTATTTTAATTTATATTTGAGATATAAATGTTTTCTAATATATTTAAAATTCCCTATATGCCTTAAAAATTTACATAAACTGTTTTATATAATAATTTTTAATCCATTTTTAGTTGAAATATTCCATCATAGTGATACCTTTTCTTAATATATTTTACAATCATTCGAACTACATATAAGGATTTTTTTAAATATTCTTGAATTTTCCAAACCTTTTTATTTTAAAATTTAATGTATTATTTTATTTCATCTAATATTGGAATATGATATGGAGTCATTGGTGTGAACATAATGGTATTTTTAGCTCTCAACATACTTGTTTCAATGGGTGACTATAGATTATCTCTTTATAGGTTCGAAAAAAAGGAAACAATCTCATGGAGGTAGATCCAGCTATTGAACAGTGGACATGATGAGTTATGCCTTTAGCAACATGGTGGTTTCCCCCTATTTTAGTAATTATTTATTAGTACATTGGGCATTAACTACATGTTCACTTCTAATACATTACACATAGTGGCGTTTCTTTTGAATGCATATTAACTTTCTTGTCCTTATTTCACTGTGTTATGTAGAATATTTGTTCCCACATTCATGTTTTTTGATGTCTGGTGCTAGTTGTAAACCCATGGGTATCTGGAACGCTCATTGGCCTATGACAGGATCGGCTCAGTTATCATGTTACCATGGTACTTAGGCTGGTTCATGATAGATGAGACCTTGATGTTATTTTTATGATGTATGCCATTATTCATTCAATCATTATGATATATGTAAATGAGGGACAATGATATTATTATACAAGTAGAATATATATGTTTAAGTTTCATTCACATGTTATTATTTATATATCATTATTTGTTCTACTTTTATTACTACATTTTTATGATCAATAATATATTTTAATTTCATTTTTTTATAGTTATTCACAATGAATATTTGTTAATGTTTTATTTTTATGGCTTCCATAGTGTTTTTACCCTTATATAGCATCTAATATCATTAATTTATTATGTTTTATTTTCAAAAAATATTCACATATTTTTATTTTGAATTAATTTCATGGATAATATAGTACTGTATATGTGTTTCAAATTGAGTTTCTATGATTTTTCCATTATGTGGTAATGTAAAACATATGTTTGTATCCATTTTTCTAAACCCACTAAATCATTACATCTAATGGAATATTAAAACATTATATTTTCACCTATGTATATTATTTAAGGAACTAGGTTCAAGATCATATTAATGGTTACCTACCCTTAATTAGCTTATTTCCATATAATATTACCTTTACATTAAAAAATTCATAGTCATCAACACCATAAATAAATTTCTTTAAAATACATATTGAAATACTTATATGGAACAATACATATGTATTTCATAATTCATGAATTCCAAAATATAAACACTTTAATAATTCTACATTATTCTTAAACGTCTATCTATTCTTCATTATTTTATTACATAATATCAAATTCGTTTCATATATAATTTCTAGTCTCTTCATCATTAATAAACACTACATGTAAAACCATGCTAATCTTATTCATCAAAATTCTCCCAGAGATATAAATTTTCATAATTCCCATAAAAGCCCAAATTATCAAATTCACTAATTGATGACTCATTAAAGAAACCACAGTTATCATCTATTTTGTTAACTTTTATTAACATTTTTCCTTTGAAATAACATACCCATTGACATTCATATCCACTCATAAAAGATATCAACATTCAATTGATACAGTCACTTGAGTTATTCTTTACACATTATCAACATCTTGGAAATTGAATCATCATTCCTCCATGGTCTCTACCACATGAACTCTTAAATAACACAATCCTGAAAATATTTGGTTAATCTAAGAGATGGTTATGTAGAAATATATTAATCAAATAAAATGATAACTAATTTTTCATAATCATTATTTGTATCAATCCTATAATCATTAAATTCAATTCCTTATGAACACATTTCATATCACAGTCAATATAAATATTTTTCCTTCTAGTTCCCAAAATTGACTAAAATAAAAAATAATTATGTGAATAATACTATTCATACAAGGAGACCATCTAATCATGAAAAAAATACTTATATGATGTCTAAAAAGTGAGATATTTTTTCAATCTATGACTCATTAGGATTAATTGTTTTTATCAAAATCCATACAAATGGATTGTAAGTATTTTTTAAAATTAGAAAGCATATCACCGAGGAGTTTCAAACTATTTTTGAAGGAGGGAACGTTATCATGGAATAATTGATAATCAATTATACCTCCAGAAATCATTTTTAGAGAGATAAAACTTAGTTACCTCTTTAAAAAAATCCAAGTCCCCTTTTATAATCATGCCATGGGTTTATTTATTAGAAACTAAAAACTATATACTTTAAATAATTCCTCGTTAATGTCATATAATTAGAGTGAACCATTGACTTATCAAAAGATATATTGATATTAATATAACTCGACATATCCTTATACATATCCCTTAGTATATCAATAATTTTATATATTCATAAACCGAAATGATGTTATAATAATTTCCAATGATACCTACTATGTCGATCTATAATTATTTTTACCATACTATAATTGATACCTATCATGGAAATCTATGGGAAGATAAAACTCATGCTTGGAACACACCAACATACCTAGTAATAGTTCATTACTAATTAGGCACTAGGCCATTGATCTATGATTTATCAAGTGCTCACACATGAGAGTTACCAATGATCAGATTAGTTCCTCATCCACTATAACCATCGTTAAGGACCCATGCATTTTATACCTGAATATCACATTATTTAATATTTCCATTAAATGAATTTCATTAACACACATCATAGTGTCATAATATGTTGGCCTCCTTAAAGACTATAAACATAATAATCATGATTCTTGAATGATCACAAACATCTATAATATATATCTTTCCCATTCATATTCATGTTAGACATTACCAGAATTAAATAATTGTTGATAACTAGGTTAATGGAAACATAATATATAAGGACCCGACCTTAAAAATTACATTATATTTAATTAAATGAATAATTCACATTGAGGATCTTTTCAGGTTTAGAGTTTTAGATAATTAGGACATAACTACTACATCTCAAAATATTACAAAGTAGACACTTCTAGACAGTTTCCATTTTTTTCACAAAATAATAACTCTTAAAAAAAGTGTCATGTATAGATCTATGTTTAAGATATTAACACTTTTCCTTGATCCCATCCTTGACCATATTCCACATTATTTCCTGTGAAAATCTGTTCAAAAACTTGGGATCATCATAAAAAGCTCAGTAAGGGATTCACAATGAAGGAAAACTGTCAGTTTTGGAAAACAACAAGTAAACCATGAATAATTTAACATAAGTAATACTTTTCAACTTTATGAAGTAGTAAATACTCTTCACTGAATAAAATATCATTACTTAACATATTTGTAACCAAAATATTACTATTAAACACATATAAAGAACACATAACATAAAAAGG
Source organism: Viscum album (assembly GCA_963277665.1). Taxonomy (NCBI): domain Eukaryota; kingdom Viridiplantae; phylum Streptophyta; class Magnoliopsida; order Santalales; family Viscaceae; genus Viscum; species Viscum album. The sequence goes on along the minus strand of CAUJRU010001104.1, from coordinate 160,720 downwards.
TAACTTGGGACATAGAGATACATAAATGGAATAACCATACGGTCGACTTCAACACATATCACAAAATGTAATACCCATATGACCAAATTCCATATCCAATGAATTTGAAGTTATAACGTAACCAGCCATCCTATTTTATCATGGAACCACCAGTCATTTGGGGTTTCAACTGACGTGAAGCATAAGCAATTACCTGATCATTTTGCATTAGGACACAACCCAGTCCTTTAAACGAAGCATCATTGTAGATAACAAACTCACCATTTCTAGATGGTAGTTCCAAAACTAGAGCATTCAACAATCTTCTTTTCAATTCCGGATAACAATCATCACATTCTTTTTTCAAGATGAACTTAACACCTTTTTGAGTTAGCTTAGTCATTGGACAAGATAACCAGGAATTTTTTTTGACAAACCTCCAGTAATAACCTGCCAAACCAGGAAAACTACTAATCTCATTTATATTTGTGGGTCTTGGTCATTCATCAACAACATTTGTTTTATTAGGATCAACAATAATGCCATTTTTCGAAACAATGTGAGTAAGGAAAGAAATTTTCTGTAACCAAAATTCACACTTGCTGAATATCCCATAAAGTTTTTTTCTTTTATGGTTTTCAAGACAACCCTTAAATGAATTTCATTCTCTTCATTAATTTTTGAATAAAACAAAATATCATCAATGAAAACAACCAAAAAATTATCCAAGAACTCACGGAAAATTCTATTCATATGATCCATGAATACAACAGGTGTGTTGGTTAAACCAAAAGGCATAACTACAAATTCTAAATGGCCATATCTAGTACATGACACAGTCTTCAGAATGTGTTCTTCCATTACATTCAACTAATGGTACCCCGACATCAAGTCAATCTTTGAAAAATAATGAGCACCCTGGAGCTGATCAAAAAAATCATCGATATGAGGTAAAGTATACTTATTCATAACATTAATGTTATTCAATGTTATATAATCAATTCAAAGTCTCTTTTAATCATATTTCCTTTTAACAAACAAGACCAGATAACCCCATTGTGATGTGCTAGGTCGAATGAAACATTTATCTAATAACTCCAGCAATTGCTTCATTAACTCTAAATGTTCAATTTGAGCCATTTGATTAGGGGGTTTTAAAATTGGCTTAGAATCAGGAACTAAGTCAATAGTAAATTCAACATCCCGATCAGGTATTATACCAGCCAACTCATCAGGAAAAACCTCAATGTACTCATTTACCACAGGAACATCATTAATCTGAATAGTCCCTTTGTTTTCAACAATATGTCCAAGGTATCATTCATTTCCATCTTTTACCAGTTTTCAACTTCTTGATTTATTATCAAAATCATGGGTACATTCTTGTACAAAAACTAGAAATTTTCCTGAAATGAAACCTCTTTAGCTCTACAGTCAATATTATCATGATAAACAGACATCCAATCCATTCCAAAAATAACATGAAACTCTATTATAGGTAAAACAATATGGTTTGCAGGTAGGTTCTTTCTGCACACAAGGACAAGAATGATCTTATGTTGTATTTTTGTGTGAACATTTCCTCTAGGTGTTTTTACCATTAGTTCTGTATTCATATCTTGAGATGGAATTCCAATTTACTTAAAAACATATCAGAAATGAAAGAGTGTGTAGAACCTGAATCAAACCACACATTGACATCATCTAAGCTAACAAACAGTGTACCTGATACTACTTCATTTTATGTCCCAACATCTTCTGATGTAGTTGCAAAGGATTTAACCACCCCTATTTTCTTGTAGTCTAGCTACTTTCCCTCAGTTTAGTTCTTTGTTGGACACTCACTTGCATAATGACCCATTTCACTACACATAAAAAATCTTACTGATGGTTTTTCATTGCCTGCTTGATCATCTTCTTTTCCGTTATGAGCAATATGACCAAACCTACCACACCAGAAGTACTTTCCAGACTTCGATAAATATTATTCAGGATGATTTTTACCACACTTCTCACAAGTTGGATATTTAATTTTCTTACCTCTAGTCTTCTTTGATGAAATCTTTCCCTTTTCCTGCCAACCATACCTCTTATTCTGTTGTTTTTCAACGAACACCTGATCATCAAGAAACTCTATTTCCACCCTCTCCTCACATCGAACAACATTTTAGAAACATTTGAACTCACTAGAGGATAGTTTTATTCTATATAGTTCCTTTAGTCCTGCGTAAAATCGATTTATCTTACTATCAAGTTCTCGGATGAAATTTGGTGCATACCTTGACAGTCCAGTGAATTTTTCTTCACAAGAAGCCACTGAGTCATCCTCCTACCTCAATTACAGGAATTATTTTTCCATCCTAAGATGATCCACATTAGGAAAATATTTTTTAAGAAACATACCTTTAAATTCATCCGAAACAAGAGATTCAATATCATCAATGTCCCTAATATTTTTCACCATCGACCACCACTGATCAGCTTCACCTTCAAAACGGCGGACAACGAGACTAAAATTTTGATGTTCAGAAGAACCCATGGAATCAAAAAAATTCTCCAGTGCTTTAATCCACCTTTCAGCTAGAACATGGTTAGATTATCCTCTTATTGATGGGGGATGTTGCCTTATGAAATGCTCAACAACTGACATGTTCCTCTGCGGTTGATCCGGCTGATCTCGTACAAGGATACCACCACAATTTATAGAGTGAGTCAACTATGCCATCACAGTAACAAACTATTTAGTTCTTATTCCAACCATCTCAGTTTTCATATTTGGAAGGTTATCTTCATGTTGATTTCGTCCCAACATGGCGGCCCTGTTTCCTCTACGGAAAACCATTCTGGAAACAGAAATATATTAGGCGAAGCAACATATTAATCATTAAATGCTATATGATTTCAATATTAATATAATTTACTTTATGAATATTAATTTTACAATACCCTACCTCCTAATGTTGTCTAAAATTCACTATGATACCAACTATAAGGACCCGACCTTTAACATTACATATATTGAATTAAACGTATAATTCACATTGATGATATTTTTAGGTTTAGAGTATTATAGAATTAGGACATAACTATTACATATCAAAATATTACAAAATAGACACTTCTACACAGTTTCCATTTTTTTCGCAAAATAATCACTCTTAAAAAAATATTCATTTCTATATCCATGTTTAATATAGAATGACTTTTCCATGATCCCATCCTTGAACCTATTCCACATCATTCACTGTGAAGAACATTTCAAAAAAATGGGATGGGCATAAAAAGCACAGTAAGGGATACACAAAGAAGAAAAACTGTTAGTTTTTCAAAACATCAAGTAAACCATGAATATTTTAACATAAGTAATAATTTTCACCTTTATGAAGTAGTAAATACTCTCTACTAAATAAAAGATCATTACATACCATTTTTGTAACCAAAAGATTAACATAAAACCCATATAAAGAACACATATCATATAAAGGTATCTTGGGACATAAACATATATAAATGGAATAACCATACGGTCGACTTCCACACATATCACTAAAAGTAATAGCCATACGACCGACATCCATACCCAATGCATTGGAGGTTATTACGTAACCACCCATCTTGGTATTCACGGCACCACCCGTCATTTGGTTTATCACGTAACCACCCGTCAAATGTCCAATTACCATTATAAAATTATAAGGAATAAATCAAATATAAACAAAAAAAACATTTCCACATTTAATTCAAAATATATCACATATATATATTTACATAAAAAATCCATTATCAAAACCATTTTTAATACCAAAATACATAAAAGAGTATATGGTATTTATTTTCTTTTAAAAACATTATGGCTTGTTGAGGAAGGCAATGATCAAATAATACTAGTGGCAGCGGAAAAGGTCGTTGTCACGGCTTTTGTTTAAAGAAACATTCATTTTTATCGTTTAGTAAAACGATTCATAGAAAAAGATTCACTTTGAAATGTCAAGTGTGTTTATACAGCGTATAAATGAATGACGTGTATTAAAAAAATATGCCTCAATGAAATGAGATTGAGACGAAGTCCCTTACCTTGTGTTTGAATTGAATCAATCGTTCTTTAGTCTCCTGAATAATAAAATAAAGATAATTTCTAATCTTATAAGTACATTTTTCAATTATATTATTCCTTTTATATTAGTTATTATCATGTTATAAACATTCTGTAGCTATTTAGGTTAATAACTTTCGTTTTATCGATATTTGTTACTTGAGTCAAAAATGGATTTCTTATAATTACATGTTATTCATGTGTTCAAAGAATATTTTTATCCAGAATGATATTCAGGATTTATATATCATATATATCATATATATCCAGTATATAAATTTATTTATAATAGTACTTAACATTTAGCGGTATGAAATGAAATGCACCGTTCATTGAGACGGTATGCCGTACGTACGCATGAACGCTACTTTCATTTCTATTTATTATTTTAATGGAAATAAAACATAATGATACATAGGTATATTATAATTATTGTATAATATCATATATAATTTCATTAACTTCATCCTTTATACATCCTACGTAATTCCTTAACGAATCACATCACTTTGAGGTGGCGGTAGTCCGCACATCCTCAAATGATATCATCGTATTTACCCACTATGGAAACCATAAAGGCGTGCTTTAAATGGGAAGTTAAAAATAATATGGAAATCATAAACTTTATATATATTATATATAAATACAATTCTATCATAACGGCCTCCATGAGGGGTGGTAAAAGGTAATTGAACAGTCATCATTTCGTGAGGCGTTAGTTTTCCATCCACAGAAACATTTTGTTCTTCACCCATTAGATGGAGGTGTGTGTATGTATAGTTATAATAATTCTCATAAAAACATCCTATTATATTTAGGATACTGGTTTTGTTACAAATGAAATGAATAAAAATAGTTTAGGGGGTGGAGAAGTAAAATAAAAGAAGTAATTTAAGAGAAACCCATTACCTTTAAATTGGGTAACTTCCTTTGGTTTGGACCAAAAGAAATTCTTGAAGTGACTTCTGCATAAGGTAAGGCTTCTAGGAGGAGGAGAGGGGTGTAGGGAGCTTAATTGGGAAGATTTTGTAGGAGACAAATGGTTTGAGACGTGTGAGGAATTGGTTAAAAGTGGTCTCCTTTTATAAGGGGGAGGAGGGGCTCTTTAGGAAGGGTGAAAAAATTAGTTTATTATATAAAGATATTTGGTTTCTAATTGTCAAAAAATAATTACAGTAAAAGATAAGATGACTAATGGTTGAAATAAAATCATCCAATATGAATTGGACTGGTTTTTTATAATATTTTAATCATTATAATCTTATTTATTAAAATCATTTATTAATGAGGTAAATACTGCATCATTACTGTGTAATAAAAAATTTAATTTATTTGATGTCTAAAAATTATAAAAAAATACCATTATGTAGGAAATCATTGTAAATTTCCAATGTTTATTTATAGTTGAAAAGATAATTTATATAATTCCTTATAAAAATTAATTACTAAAAGAATTTTTTCAGTGTCTATTTTGTCTTTATATTAAATTAATTAATCTAATGTGTCATTAACATTCAGAAGTGGCTCCATGGGGTCCCAAAATCAACCCAAGGATTCCCATGGTCGGCCAATACTCAAAATATATATTTAAGACATGTTTTATAGTAATTTTGAATAATTATAATATTCTTTTAAACTTGAATTAACCTATTTACCTTTAACCGTGGTAAATAATTGTCAAATGTTTCTATTCACCAAAAATTATTTTCATCTTAATGAAACACATTTTACTTCTTGATAACAACCACGCATGTCAGATTTTTGAAATTCAATTCACAAAATTGGTAAATTTTCATTTAAATGAAAAAGTCATTTTTTTAACTACCACTAAGTGGTTTCACTATTCATAAAAAATTTAGGTTTTTCCTAAATATACCAAAAATTCAGCCTAAGATATATTTGATATTCCAAATTTAAAAATGATTCCTATTTTTAAAAATTTGAAACATTTAAGTGGAATTAATTAATTTTAATATTAATTTCCCATTATCAAAACAAATATTGTGTTTTTAATAAATAATAACTGTCAAAAGATTGATACTTTTTTATGTCTAATTTCCAATGACTGAAATTTTATTAAAAGGTAAAAATATATTTTAATTTCACATTAAAACCAATTAAAAATATAATATATCCATATAAATAAATTAGATTAAAATACACCTTCGAATTAAAATACAATATTTTTCACTATTTATTAAAAAATGATCTTTATCGGAAAAATACCAACAAATTTCCCAAAGTAAAATTTGATGTTCCAAATATAAATAAGATTTTTATTTGGTCAAATATAACATATAATGATTACCAAAACATTATTTAATGAGGGTTCTCCATTAAAAGGCCGTAAATCGGCCCTTTAATATAAATTATGCATAAAATTAGATTCATTCACATTTAAGCATCTAAATTTATTGGATAAATCTAAATACATTTCACAAACATGTATATTCATATTGTAGTTAGTTTTGTTCATTCCCTCCAATACAATGTCTAGGAGTTAACTACCATTTAAAATAATAATATTATATTATTAGTGTGCAACGTAAGATTTCAACGAAAGCCATTGTTGCATATCGGGTACGCTATCGAACATAGAATCCATTTTGAAGTAAAATTAATATTTAAATAAAAAATATTATTAAGTATAAAAATATCTTATTCTTTATTTACATGGGATGTTATGCAATATATAGTGGTAAATGTCACATTTAAAGGGAAAACAAGAGGTGTATCAATTATCACAAAAGAATTACAAAATAATAAGGGAATTACTACATGATTGAAACATTTTATAAAAATAACCTACATATATTAGATCATAAAATGATTAATTTCATAAAATATTATCGACTGTTAAACATAAATCATAATGTACTCAATATAATGAAACATAATTAAGCAAACTAGTATTAGAAATAGATTATTGGCATATTCATAAGAATATGAAATAATTTTCATAGTACTCAATTATCATTTCCAAAACAATCATAGCAGAATTGTTTCACTCACCAAACCATCATATTAGTCATGATTCACAACCAAGATAATCCGAGTGAAAAAATATCCTTACTGAATTGGTTTCAACACAATTTTAATGATCTTTCTTTCATATATTATCCATATTTACCAAATATAATGGAATGAGATATATGCCCAACCTATCATGTAATGAAAATAACATATATATATATATATTTGTGTTTGTGTGTGTGTGTTAAACAATATCATAAAACATTCATCATCTTAGAACCCAAAAAATGGCTATCAAAAAAAATTCTCATCGAATAACCCATTCAATAGAAATGGTTTTCAAAATCATGCCATCAGTTATTAATATCATAAACCATGGAAAAATGATATGTTTCAAAAATATCTCTTGATCATAAAATTAAACAACCTAGAGATATAATAATGATTGAATCCTTTGATCATGTCCATAATAAATATTAAATTAAAAAAATGGATGCCAACTTAGATGGAAAATAGATTTGAATGATCATAATGAACATTTCATGAGGAAAATATCCTTATCACTTTAAGATCAATATTTTCATATATAAATTTTTTTAAAATATATTATATTTTATACATTATAAACAATAAATGGATTATATAAATATTATTTAAAACATTTCATCATGAAAAATAATATTTTCTTCTTGAAAATCATGTTTTTTCATCATTGAAATCATAAAATATCATGGAAATAATATTCCAAGATTATATGTTTTAAAAAAATGAATATTCAATTAAAATAATTGTAATGATATTTTTAATACTTTTTTTATTATACAATTTAAAACAAATACACTTTTTATATTTTCAGTAAAACCTAAGCATCACATGTTTAGAAAATGACAAGGAAACCATTCCAAAGAATTTGTAAAAATTCTCAAATAAGTTAAAATGTCATTAAAATATCTTTATGTGACTATTTAGTCATTTTAGAGAAAATTTTAGCATACATGTATATGGAAGTAGTGTTTTTTTCGAAATAGTGAAATAATGAATAGTTTTCTTGAAAATATTATTTTAAACTCATTGGTACCAAAAGAGATGAAAATGAAGGGAAGATGTGAATTTCAAGGAAGTAACTAGAGGAAAATAAAATTTATTATGTTATTTAGATATGGATTATATTATTCTATCATTTTATGTCATTATATAAATAATCATGGTAAATAGTGCGTTGGTGTCATAAAACTATTACCTCATCAGTAAAAGTGAATCATATGCCAATTTAAGGAAAAGTATTTAATGAAAAGTATAATATTATCAGAATAATAAAATTTACAATATTACCAATCTATGGAGTCAAATATTGGCCACCTAAAATAAGATAAGTGCAAAACATTTTGTATGTCCTAAGGAAGATAAATAGATACAACAACCACATAACACATTAGTGTCATATAAATTATAAAACTCATGAAACTGACTTTGTATAATTGATGGTAGAAATAAACAAAATTTTCTAGAGAAAATCATAGTATTATTTCATGGTTGGTATATATACGACAAGAAATGAACAATTGGTGTACATGTCATGTATCTCTGGGATTTACGAAGAGAGATGAAAATCCCCAATAACATCTTTCAATATCAATCATACATGGTCAATCATAATTTATAATAATTTTTATATTAATATTATTATATTAATGTACTATAATTAAATATATAATAACATATTTTATTTACATATGCCCTTTTATTACCCATTTATTAACAATTCCTTATTAAAACTACATTTCAAGTTATTATGGAATCATTTTTCAGGTATTATTTTGTTTGGTATTTTCAGTCATACAAAATTTATCATGGTTATATAATATTCATAATTTTAGACAAGATATAAATATGATTTGTATTATATATATATATTTATATATAAAAATTCATAAATACCTAGGAATGAAAATAAATTTCACTAATCATTATGATGGTAGGTCGTACGTATACATGAACAATGCTTCCATTTTCTCAATAGAGGTAGTGAAAAAAATTTAAATAATAAATTACCAATAAATAATAATTTTTATTTCATAAATATTCTATATATTTATCTAATATAATCTACTTATCTAACTCACAAATTTTAAGTGATAGAAGAATCAAATCACTTCTGCTGTTGGAATTACCAGGGGTGATGCTTGCAGGTCATGGGATGATATTGTTGAAGAGGAGGAAGGGTGTCATCTAGTGCATACGAATGCTGCTACAATGGTAAATGAATTTCAGCATGAGTCTGCGGTTGATGCCCAGCAGGGTGAACATATGCTTGTTGAGGAAGAGGATGGGATCCAATCGGAGCATGAGGTTCTTGTTCAGGATGATGTTAATGCTGAATTTGATCATGTTGTAGTGGCTTCGGCTTGTATGAAGGGTAAGATGAAGATCCTTGATGGAGATGGGTTTCAATTGGTGACGTCTAAGAAGTTGAGGGCTGCTCCAGCCCAGGTAGCTACGGTGGGAGCGCGGCTGGATGGTGCTGTGATGGTGGATAGTGGTATTGTAGGAGAGGATGTGGTCCAGCAGATTAACCATTATGATTTATTATTGAAGGGTGATGCTGATATTGGGAAAGAGGACATTCTGTAGAGCTCAACTCTGCATGTTGCTGATATGGAGGCTGCTCCAAAGGAAGTGCTGAGCCAAAATCTCCAAAGACAGTAATTAATTTCTTTTCTATGTTAGAGTCGATTAATACTCCAGAGTTTGATATGATCAATCTGGAGGGGCTTAAGTAGGCAGGATGTAGCAATAATCGGGATAGCTCTTTGACACCTGCTGCTGATAAGGGGATGGAGATCCCAGTGGTAGTGGAATCCACTACTTATAATGCTGTTTGCTCTTCTTCTGAGATGCAGGTGGTCCAGGATACACAAGAGGTTCGGCCGGTGCATGATGAGTATCATGTTGCTGCAGATCACAAGGAAGAAACTTGCACTGATGATGGCCCGCATGGGGAAGCTTCAACTGAGGAGCTGACTATGGAAATGGATGCTGGACAACAGTGTGGGCGTGGTCGCCTCCCGGCCAGTCGGGGGGGATCTAGGGGTCGCGGTCGTCCTCGAAAAAGGTGACCTTCTGTTTTCTCAGTTTGTTCTTTTTGGCGTGGTCTGTTTGGACTGTAGCTTTTCCCCCTGTTTGTTTGCTGCAACTTTTATTTTTCTTTGAATAAATTTTGGGGTCATGGGTCTTATGCCCATGATCTAGCCTTCTTGGTAAATATATATTCATTGAAACTATCCCAATTACAAACTTTTTAAATCATAAAAAAAATTACATAAGATTATGGGGTTGAATTTCTACATACACATGGGCAACATTATTAATCATAAATTAATTTGTAGATAAGATGGTATATATAGTATTAGAATAAAAAAGGTTTAATAATATCATAAATATTTTATTCAAATATTGAATCATTCATTATATCATCTTATAATATGTGGGGATAGAAATGAAATAACATTGGCTCACATATAAATATTAATATTAATAATGTATCATTGGTTGTTAAAAATTAGTGTCTCATTAACAAAAGGTAGGTAAATAATGAATATAACACAACATATCAAAAAGTTAATTTTTTAGGAAAATAATTTATGAAAACATAGGTCCTTATAGTTTTGATCTCGTGTCTCATGTTTACTTATTCATTCTTTCACTCACATGTGATTCATGTATTATATTATACCATGAATCACTCCATATTTTATTATAATTGTTTTATGTTTATAATTTTATAATGTATATTTATTAAAATTATAATATGATTTTATTTTGACTTTTGATAATGGAACTATATCTCTTTAGTTCACCCTTACTATACATTTTAGATCATTCAATATTATGTTTATATTTACATGAGTTATAATGATACGTTAACAGGTATGTTTTATGATGAAAATAATAATGTATGGGGGATTTTTGGGAGATATTGAAGAATTTTTATAGATTTTATTGTTTCTTATTTGGTATGAAATATATCCATGTTATACAATGATAATGGGTTTTACTAGTTAAATACCATCTCTAAATCTATAGAACTATAAACCAAAAATGATCATTGTAATTAAAAATTGACATTATGTGTTAATGATATTATAAATAAGGATTTCTATCAAATATGGTGTTTAATGTGTATTAATTTTATAACTATATATAGGAGTCCTAGTCTACGGTCACCTCAATTTGTATCAAATGGGGCTTAGATAACATCTTTGTTTAGGATTTTATTTTTTGAAAATTAATTAATAGTTATGAATTTTTTTACATATTGATAGGATAATGTGGATTATAGTGTCATACACACACACCCATAGATATTAATATATATATATATATAGATAAATATATATATTATTTTTTCATACTTATTATTTTAGCCTTTCTAGATATTAATATTAGAGATAATTATTTTAATACCTATAGATATGTTTATTTATTGGATAAAATCTTGATGTTCTGGTAATGTATAAATTCTGTGGTTTTCATATAAATAATATACATGTAAGTATGCTAGAAAATGGATCTGGTGGTGGATTGAATTCATCATTGGGTAATCACTCTAAAATTTCTAGTGGAGTATCAATTCAAAATTCACATTAATGAATGTTGAGAAAGTTAATACTACACACATTGATCGACACTCATGGGGGAGATTATATGTATAAAAATTTCAATTTAAAATAATTTAATGAACATTTATTATGTTATGAAATCAGGTTATGGAATGTTATGGGACCCAACATTAATAAACCCAAATTAAACTATTTCATATGTAATTAAAACTGAAAACTAATGTAATAACTTGACACATTCAGGTTTAATTATTTATATAACTATATTAAAGTAATTATTATATGTTTTTAATTAATTATCACTAATAATTGAATATATTTGATTTAGTAATGGATTAATCTTAAAGGATACATTTTATAAATGGTTTCCATTTATAGTGCGGCAATTTATACAACAATAATTACAATGTGATATGAACACATGTGATAAGAATTAAGATTAATCCAAAACTAAATACAATGAATGTTGAATAACAATTTGAACATGGAAAAATTCACAAAATAAATTATGAAATAATAATGGTCACTCATAGAGGTTCATATGATGATGGAGATGACAGAAAGTGGATTTAATTTTATTCGTGTAAAAAATATGAAAAGAATCACCAATTAAAATATATGAAATTAAATGGAATATAATTTATCTAATATAATTGATGGAATATTAAATGATACTTTTAGTAGAATATTATTGAATTCAATGGAATCATTGAATTGAGGAAATCATTCATCCCATGTACCAATTCCAATTCACAATTATAATTGTAAGAATCTTAGATATTATTGAAGTCATTTTATAAAATTATGGTCTATATTTTTTTATAAAAAATGAAAACATAATATAAATGGAAAAATAATATTCATTTAAAACTATTAAGGTGATATTAATTAATGATATATTAATAGGATCACTATTCATCCACATAATAACATTGTATAATGTGTTTTTATCTTGTTCAACCTACTCCTTTATACCATTATTTATTATTATTAAAAAAAATTCACACAAAGTACAAGTTGTTTATTTATTAATAAAATCACTTGGTTTTATAATTATTAAATCCTTGGATTTATATTATATGATACTTTCTTCAATAATTTATATTTCTCTCCCCTATGGCAAATTATTGATATTTTAGAAATTGATTGGTTATATAATTAGAATTAAAAAAAAAAATTCCGTACATGGAAGTAAAATAACTTATCAAACTAGTATAGTCAACCAAATATAGGATCATTATATAAACCCTTTATAATAATGTTATATGATTTTTTTTTGATACTTAGGAATGAGATACTATTTGTTATAATGTTTTGGGGAACACCCTGTAATTTTGTAAGACTATTCGAAGGGAAAATATAAATTTCTAATGTATGTATGGGTCATAACACTCTTGATTTTATAAACGTATTCATGAATTTCATTTTGATTCCCAATTTTTTTATCAACATATAATAAATGAACCTTCAAGGATCTAATTTATTTAATGTTTGTAGAATGTAGTGCACCATCATTTCTAGAGGTAATATTATTTCTATAAACTATATGGAATATAATTCTAAACATTTTAGTTAACAGGATTTTATATTTATTTGGAGATAATTCATACTGGATATAAATTAATTTAATTAATAGTTATTTATCCAAAAAAGGAACATTACATCATAAAACCGTAATTATAATTATTTCACACTAGTTAATTGCACTCACTATAGAAGGATATATATACAATAAATTAAATAAATAATTAGTTAAAAAATAATGAAAAGAGTAATATATTTATGTTTATGAAATTTAATTGATACTTTTCAACACTGATGATCTCCAAAACCTAAATAAAACAATAAATTATAATGATCACAATCAGAAGATAATTTATATTGAAAAAAAATATAATATTATTTATTAATTATTCCTTTGGAAGTGAGAATGGAATGAAGAAATTAATTATTATGTCTATATGTATATGTTTTAAATGATTCTATAAATATGATTTCATTGGAAATTTTTTCGTTGAAAATATACTGATAATTTATTCAGTAAATACATAAAATAAACATGTGTATTTATTTGAAGAAAATTTTATAAAATATAACTCACAGTAAAATAAAAATATGATATAAAAATATTATAAAAATATTTGTAAAAATATTATATATATATTTATTAATATAAATATTATTAAAATGTTATATGTTATATATATAATTTGAACAATGATATCAATTTAAATGGTCTCATAATATTTATCATTTGAATCTAACAAATTTTGTATAATAATATTTGTAATGGATTATTAGATTTAAAAGTAATATCCTTTCATAAAACAATTTCATTTAATATAGTATATCTTATCTAAAAAAATTAAATTTATACGTTCACAATACTGTTATATTCACATTATAATAAATTGAAATTCGTATGATATAATATGGAAACCGTATAATTATAAAAAATTTATTTATTATTAAAAACATTAATCATTGAATTTTGTATTAAAATTATATATGTAAAAAATTAAATTAATTTTTTTTATTTTTTAATTGTAAAATAAATATAAAAATATATAAATTCTAAATAATCAGGCGGTGAAATTTTGTAATTTTTCTAATAGAGTTTATTTTTAGTTGAAATGTGTAAATAATAAACATATAAATAATATCAAATTTATGTAATTATTAACAGAAAATATTACATGTATACATATATTTGACACTTTTTTAGAAACAAATTGTAAATTTTTATGTAAAATTATGTATTATAGATATTTTTTTATCTTTTAATCACATATTTTATATTTTATAATTAATGTTAAATGTATTTGAATAATGTATTCTTCATACAGAATAAATTTATACTTTCAATGTTCATTTTATTGGTTTTATAATTATAATCTAATAAACTGGAGATCAAATTTTTAATTAAATATTATGTGTTATGTAATAAGGGTAACATTTGTATCAGAAAAAAAACATAAATTCCATAGGTAAAAACTTGTTGTCACAATAAAATATATAATATAATATTAATAAACATACTCATAAGGATCTATAATCTAGATAAAAATGATTGAAAATCATTAGTTGTGATATTTTCAACATTAGATCAATCTCCAATCCATTTCATAGAATCTTAGTAACAAATCATGGGAAATAATCGATATTTGTATTATAAGATTAAATATTTCCAAAAATGAAATTATTTATAATTATAAAAGTATATTCTCCCCACCCAATTAATACAACTAAAATAATATTTTTTCGACACCGAACACAACCATTATTAGTACATATAAAACCCTCATTTAATAGATTGTTATTCTAGTTCCATGAAATTATCCAAAGTACCATATTTCAATGATGTACTTAAAGATACTCTTCAATATATCAATGTACTTTCCACTGTCTAATCAATCCCCTTATATATATGTTCTCAATACAACAAGGTATTAAAAATTATGAAATTTTAAAATCTACGTTTCCTACATATTGAAATGTCATTATGTTTATGGGAAATAAATTTTATATTCCTTCACCTAATTTTTTATGAAAAAAGAAAATTTAAATCCTGAATATGTGCAGACTTCTACACCCACGACGAATCATGTTTCATTTTAGATAACCACCATACAAGGATGATGATTTTGTTTATTTTCACAAATATATATATATATATATATATATATTCATCTTCAAAAATTAAAACCCATATTACTCCATTTCCATGTTCTATAAAACAATTAAATCATCAACCTTTTAGATTAGAGGACATCCACCTATATGGAAATATGTATTCAAAAATTCCTTGAGTAACAAATGGGAAGATATAAAATATGTTTTTTGTGATAAATATGATATTTATTAAATTTTACTATATCTAAAAAATAAAATTAGTCATCATTTTAATAAAATGTGCAATAAAAAAAATTTAAAATTCAACAATTAGAAAATATTATAATTAGATAAAAATAATATATTCATTATATTTAATAATTTCATAACAATTAAATATTATTAAACTTAATTTAAATTATTAAATATCATTTTAATAAAATATAAATAATATAATTATCCCTCTAGATCAAAGGTATTATAACAAAATCTACTATCAATCATCAATTAAAAAATGATTGGTTCATTTTCTAGAAAAATAAACCACATAATTGTACTATGATTTAAAATTCAACAATAGAACATTATGAGATCATAAATAAAAATTATAATTTATATAATTATTGAAACAATTTAATTTTTTAGTTTCCAAAATGAAACAATAATATTATTATCATCAATTGTGATAGAAATGTTTTTTCCTTTAAAATCATAAAAATAACCTCATTGGTGAATAGATATTTAACTATGTTATCCATAAATCCTACATAATGACACTTATAACTATAAAAAATTTTAAAAAATTTTTGTACCATAAATGAACTAGTAGTGAAAAAATTTGCGACATGAACAATGGAAAACATCACGATTATGATTATAATTTATAATGATGAAAACTACTAACTCCAAATATTGAAAATTTATAATAACTAAATAATATTAATGAATTGAATAATTATAAATAATGTTAAAACCGATATAATTTTTGAAATATTTTTTGAACTAATTAATATATAGATTTATATTTTACAAAAAAGTGGTTAGGGTACAATTTACTGTGGAGGAATATAAGGTAATGGTTTCTTATATCAGAATATCACCCATTGGGACATATTTATTATTATGAAAATTTTATATATTCAATTTCTAATGTAATTCCAAATTAAAATTTTATTTATGATATAATAATTATTAATTTTACTTAATTATTTTTTTTTTAAATATTCATTTTCATTGTATATTCTTGATCTCTTACAGGTCCACAAAAAAATTATTTTTCCCATTATTTATATTATACACAGTTTTGTTTATTATAATCAATATGATCCCATGTCTTATTTTTATATGAAACCACACGTTTTTTTATCCCTAGTGAATGGATAGTTTTTTTTAATTTTCATATCCATGTATCAATAATTTATTATGGTCATTTTATACAAATATAACATTTTTAAAATACTTAATTACAATATTATCCTTTTTATTATGTGGTGTAATCAACAAAATGTGAAGAGAGTTTTCTTTTAATGTTATATGTTAAAAAATGTAATATTAATGTCATTATCACATTATCTTAAACATTATATCTCTATTTTCATGGGTTCACTATTTAAATGTTATTCTCCATCTTTAATAAAGGATTTATTATGGTTTTATAATTTCAAGTATATTTTTATTTTTCAAAGTTATGTTTCTAAAACAACAGAATGTATTTTTAAAATAAATCATTATATTATAAATATTTTAATATTGATCATGGATATCATTTTAATTTTACTCTCCCTTTTTTTAAATGTTATAAATATTATAAATAATATTTTTAGTACAGATGTTAACAACCATTTGTTTAATATAATAATCATCTAATATTAGTTTTTTTAAAATTTATTCGAAAACATTTTTAATTATGTATTATATTTATTTCCTTCAATTAATCAAAGGGTATTCACCTATATTATTTACATATATTGAGTGGATATAATATTAAATTTTCCACATACACATTGTTTATATAGAAAAAATCATATTCTTCATTATGTTGACAGATGGTCATTTATCTATAATTTTTTTAATATAGGTGGATAACTATTCATTTTCTAGTGTTTTAACTTGTTATTATTATATATCTAGTTAGTAATGTACTTCATATAAAAACCCCCTTTAAATTTTTCATGAAACATATTCTCTTGCCACTGGTTATTCATGAAGTGGTGATTGAAACTCATTTTACCCTATGGGTTCTATATTAATTGTTAAATTAAACCTATGGTCTATTAGTGGGTTTATTAAGGAATAATGAATTGGAAATTTCATATATAACATGTATATCCCAGGGAATGTAGGGTGAGATCCTTTATTTTTAATGTAATAATGAATGGATGATTTCTTTTGGAAGACATATTTTAGGATGAATGTGGGTGGATTTTCTATATAACACTTCAATTATTTGGTCAAATGATTACATATCTTGAAACAATTACGTAATGAATTTTTTAGTTGATCATAATCATGCGAACTGGTGGTGTTTCCCATGAATTTGATGTTACATACTCTATTGAATGTGTAATATTTGAAATATTGTATGCACTCTTATCATAAATATTCATGGGATGTATAAAGGCCAAAATATATCCTACATGGAAATTTATATTTTTTATGAACACTCATTACAATACTCTAACACATACATGATGATTGTAAAGGTATTATTCCACCGGAAACATGAAAACATAAAACATGATTCACGTGTATTCTATATTATATCCAACTTAGTACCTTATAACTAGAACACATAATTGACATATCACACATAATACCTGTTATCATAATCAATAGAAAATAAAAATTTAAATGGGTGATCTCAAATAATCATTATGGGTAGAAAAGTGAAATACTAAAATATATTATGATCATAAGGTTATTAGAACATGATAATTACATATGAAAACCACAACATTTATATTAATGATAAAAATAATTATTCAAACAATAAATAATGGAAGTTCATTGTACATGAATAATTATTAAATCAGCTAATAATATCCATGAGGAAATAACATCGACAAAAGTCATGTAATAGTGTTACAAACATTAGCATAGAAAAAAAATTTTATAGTTGTCAAGTCACATTTCCCAGGATATCATAGTTTAATGGGTTAAATCCCATAATTATCATTGTAGATTAGATTCACTCCCAAGGATATCAATGTTTAAAATTCCCCTTATAAATCTAGGTCAACTTTTCATCCCATCTGTGTCTATATCCTAATATTTAAATATTTACACAATCAATTAATGTGGGATATAGGACCCACCTATCAAAAATTTAAAATACTAAATTTTCTTCCATAATATCATAAACAGTTCCTCATATTAGTACAAATAACAAGAAATTAGTTTCATAAGAAATAAATAATGGAATAACCCATAAAAATAAATGGGATTTATAACTATTTCATCAAGCTTTACCAATGTTAAAAATGTATTTCATGTAAATTTATTGTAAAATAACCCATGAAAAAAATGGGTTTCATGAAAATGATTTTATTTCAATAACAAAATATCATTGATAATGATTAAATATGGTACATATGGATTATATCCCTAGTATAACAAAATAATGACCATATGATATGTCATTGATTAATAGAAATTCCATAAAAAATAAATATAACATTATTGAGGAAAATATAATTTCCATTTTGAAAACACTTATTTAAAATATAAAAATATCATATTATTATAAAAAAATTTAGTTAAATAATTTTTGAAACATGTTATGGAATCTTTAAAACATTTAAAGGCCATTTAGGTGGAAAATCCTACTAGTATCCTACACTTTAAAATAGTGATTCCTTTTAAATTTTTTAGAAAATTAAAATTTCACCTCACTATGGAAATTACTAGATAATTATTTATAAATATTTATAAAAAATAAATAAATTTTATAAATAAATTTTAAAAATCATGGAATATTTTTAAAATATCCGTGAATTATTTTTTCATATCATTGATATAGATGAAATATTATTTTCTACTAAATGTAGTTGTAAAATTGATATCTCATAAAAATATTAATTTGATCACTTCAGTACATAAACTGAGGAAAATTTGGAGGAAAATCATATTTTATGGAAACAAATGAAGATAATAAAAGTTATTAATTTTTAAATATGTAGATTATAATGTTCCTCATTGGATTCATAAACATGATCAATCCCGATAAATGAATATATCATATCAAGAAAAATCATAATAATTTTGTAGCATTGAATCATAACATCCAGGAAATAATTACAATAATTGAAATATAAAATTTTATTATACTAAATAAATTCTTGATATTTCATGTAAAACTGGATTTATATAGAACTTATAAAGAAAATATATTCATAACATAACTTTTGTCTAAAATAAATTAAATTGAGAAAAAATACCATACCACAAGTCTCGTCATAAATTGTACATGTTCAAACCTTATTTTCAATAAATAAAAAATTATTATAACTTAATTAAGGAACAATAATCCCATGTACCATATCATAGTTATTTACTTATGAAATTTTGCTACCTTCATATAAATAATTTCATGTTATAATCATGCTTTGTGAAATTATTATTTTTTATCAGGAATGTTTTGGTTTTGTATATTTGATCCTTTTACATTAATCAAGTTTATATAATCTTCATCATTTTAAAACTATTTTAAATTTAATATATATTCCATATATATATTTATAGAAATCAATTACTGTTAAAAATAGAAAATAACTTACATAATTCATGTAGAAGACAAGTCATACAAACACAATAATCGTGATTCCATTTTATTGGTTACATAAAATAAATGTACTTAAATAATGAATCATTATTGAAGAGTAATTATGTGGTCATATTTATCACATGTATTCATTAGATTTTTTATTTATTATATTATATATAGATATTTAGTTAAACAATGAATCACATATTTTCGCAATGATGAAATCCACACTACTCATGAGGGGATTTATTGTATTCTTTATGAAATTGAAAATAATATGGACTACATGATAATGTAATTAAAAAGTATAATTATGTGACAAATACCATATAAAATAATTATATAAGTAATTATATCTAGTCCTATGAGATG
The DNA here is from genome assembly GCA_963277665.1 of Viscum album. NCBI lineage: Eukaryota > Viridiplantae > Streptophyta > Magnoliopsida > Santalales > Viscaceae > Viscum > Viscum album. The sequence continues at coordinate 140,310 of CAUJRU010001104.1, read as the reverse complement.
CTAATGGAAAACAAATTATGTCAGCTGTTGAGGCAAAAGTCTTTCGTAGACATTATCAACATTTTTCCCATTTTTGAGAGGATGACAAGGTTGTTTTTCATTACCTAAACACATAACATATAATTGTATTAACTATAATAAGTTTATTATATCATATTTTTTTACTAAATTTTGATGTAGGTGTATTTATAAATAATGTCAAATGGTCAGTATTAGACGTTACCCCTTCTTCAGACAATTTATTTAGGTTTTCTCCAAAATATTTTACAGTATAGATTTATGTTAAAAAAGTACTACATGGTGAGGTGTTATGTAAGGAATTTATTTGGTAAGTTATTTTTTATTCCAGTATTTTTATTAGTTGTAAAGAGGATATGATTGGGGGTATCATTTCATATGTTTGGAGAAAACACACATTGAATTTTTTAATGTAATTATTCTACACTTGTTTTTTAAAAGGAAAAAAGATAAAAAAAATGGTAATTATAAAACCATAGATTAAGTAAGGTTTAAAATTTTCCATATAATTGTATTTTGAAATATATATATATATCATTTTAATATTATGTTTTTAATTTAAACCTAGGTAAACCTATTTTAACATTATCTGTGTTAATTAATACATACAATATTCATAATTTATTATTGTACAAAATTATGTTTAAGATATTAATGGAGATTAATTTTATTTATAATTATTCATAAATTCATGAGGTGTTACATTCTACACATTGAAAAACCAATTTATAATATGAAATTATTCCCTTTATGTTAAAAAAAGGAATATATTTATACCTTAATACATTCTTAGGTTCCAACATAACATCCACAAATATGTGGTTTTTTAGAACACAATGACCATCAGAATGTCCTTGTTTCATTGAATTTTTTTATCTAATTAAAAATATCCCCATTTTTTAACCACAAAAATATATTTCACAACACATACAAACGTTGAGCTTCATAAATGGTATGGGATAGGTAAGATTTTACTTTTAAGGTAGAAATTGAACATATCATTGGCATGAGATACGTTTGGTGGAATTTCAAACCTATGGGATACCATGCTAAAACGAACTATAATTTAAAATGGACAAGAATATTTTGTTCTTAAATTTATCATCTATTAAATTCACATTACCTTCACACTTGGATAAATTTTTTGAAACACATAATCGTCAACTATTTAATCTTTCTCATGTCGAAAATTAACATCATAATATTTTTATTGACATTGATTTTCCATTATATGTTGTTTAATTTCTAAAACATTGTAGAAAATTTAGTTTTCTTATTCAAAGACCATTATAATTGTTTTTCTAACTTCATTTCAACATTTTTGAACACTAGTTTTTATATAGATAGATTCAGGAGGTGGAATCAAAATACTTATGTGGGAATTTTTTTTAATTGAAAATTCCAATTGAGTAAGGTGATGCTTCAGAAAACCATTGAAATCCTATGATCATCATATAAAAATATCCACAATGGTTTTTATTTTTCTACTAGACTATCCACATGTATGTAGATGATATGAAGTTCTGAATCTCATCTCTATATAAAGAGATTGTTTTAGTCAGTAATTGAAAATTGAGGTAGACCTCAAATCCTTTTTAGAAATAATGAAATGTGGTTCTATTGGAAACCATTCCACTTCCTTAATGAATATCCGGACCCTATCATCCAAAAAAATATTATCTAATTTGGATAAATTGTGATGAATTTATATGGAAATAGACAGAACCCATATATATTTGTTCCCTTTAGATGTTTTGGGGAGTCCAAAATAATATTATATAGAGATTTTTTCCCATTTCATTTTTATTATGGATAACGGATATATCATCCGATTAGAATACTTCAATCATATATACATTATTAATATACCAGTCATCGAGATATAAAGTCTATGATATCATCTTTCATTCCATACCAATAAAAATAATATCCTAAATATTTTCACGTATTACTAAATTTAGGATAAAAAGAGGAAAGATAACATTAAGCATCCTAAAAAAATCCATCAAATATAATATGGGTAAACAGTTACATGGTTCCTAAACCTTATCATTACATCACACACATGGATAAAATTAAAGACATAAATCATATAAATATATAGGCCTATATTGTTTTACTCACCACCTTAATCCTCACATTGATAGATAGTTAAATATTTATTTGATAAATATAATTTATATCAATTTCCTTAAACATTTAGAGATCTATAATAAGAATTTACCAATGTATTGGATAATTTTTAATCACCATCATGTATGAGTGATTATGATCCATTGTATAATTGCATCATCTATCTTATTTGATATTCCTATGTGTTTATGTGTTGAGATGTCATAATAATTAAACATAACTAATAATATCCTATAGCACATGTTCAAAGCCTTTTATCTGAATATATAAATTAAAATTTAATGATTAGTATATATATAATACATTTATATATAAAGATAATTCATCCACATAATTCATGAAAAAAACACTACAGTTAAATTGTAATCATGATTTATGTAATTATTATCAATAATATTTAATTTTCATGAGGAATAATTATTTTTCATGTAATTATTCATTATAACAAATTTTATTCCCTTCTTACATAAATTACTATTTTTTTTGAAAATGTGTCATTTACAAGTAAATGTTTAAAATGGAACACAAACTATTCTTATTGATGAATCATTGAAATTTACATCATGTTAATCTGTATAAAATTAGTTAGATCCCTTCTAGATAAAATAATGATTGGATAATATAGTAAGGAGTAATTCTCTACAAATAATTGAAAATATCCAACCAATGTAAAAAACACAAGTTCTCAATTTCTGTGGTTAATCTAGGCCAAAGTTCAATTGCCTTCATCATTGATGTATCCACATATATACCATCACTTGATATTATATGACATATAAATGAAACCATTTGATGAAAAAATCACACTTTCTTGATTTTTCAAACAACCTATCCATCTTTAGGGACTTCAATTAATGTATACAGTGATATTTATTCTCTTCCATTCTATTTGTATATAATAGAATATCATTTATAAATACTACCACAAATAGGTAAACAGATTCTCTGATGAATTCATTCATTAAATCCATGAAGATTCTAGGGGAATTAGTTAGACTAAATGGAATCAAAATATAATTGTAGTGTTCGTACCTTTTATAAAATGTGGTCTTTGGTATGACCCCCTTCTTAACCCTTAATTAATGTTATCCAAAATTATTGTCAATATTTTAGAAGTATTAAGATCCCAACAATTGTTTGATGTTATTATTGTAAAATAATATCATATTCTCAAACAACTCCATGGGAAATAATAATAATTTTTTATTATATTCATAATGAGAGTACACCATTTATCTACATCATATTTTTAATATAGTCAACCATAATTACTCTTCCATGTTTTGAGCGCTGTTGACAATGAAATATCATTTCATTGGTGTTAATCTATTACTCAACAACTAGTGGATCAATGATAAAACTTAATTATTAAATAAATTACCTTATTATTTAACAAATAGTGTGTTCTCCCCTCATTTCCTTATTTTTACATTCATCATTATTCTTAACTTGATAATTTTGTGAGATTATAAAAATGTGATTTAGATTTCCATCTCTAGTATCAATAGTCACTCAAGAGAATAATAATTTCATTGTTAGTTACATTCTACATTAACATGTTTCCTACATATTCCATCCAACCAATAAAACCAAAACATTTTTGTGTGAGAAATAATTATAGTGGGAAAATCATAATTAGTAAAAATCATTTTTGAAATGTCTAAATTGAAACACATTTTTTAACTGCATGACACCCAAGGTTATTCAGGGTCATCCTATATCTTAATCATCATACATGGTTCATAAGGAAAATATAACTTATCTAATAAAAGTCCCACCGGATTGTTAATCCAGTAGTGTAGGATTACCTTGTTTCATTTACAATGTAATTATCAACTCTAGAAAAATGTTAATATTATAAGTTATTATGCCTATAAACATATTTCCTAGAATATTTACACACATTTTGTATTAATATTGTGGTGTATTCCATGGATAACTAAATAATATCTTCCTTTTAAAATCATTAGCATGGTACCGTATACATAATCCAATCATATGGGTTCTCCCTAATACTTTACCAACAAAGGTTCCAAAGGTTATCTAAACCTATATTTTGATACCAAATATATATATTAAGGTTTAAAAAATATTTACATTAAATATTTTATTAGGATAAGTTAATATATTACATAAACACATATTTGAGGATTGTAAATTAATAGTTCCTTTGGAAACAAGGAAGAATAGAAAATTTATTCATAATTTTTCGACATTATCTACCGCTCATATCATCATAAACATTATCTATCTATGAAAGACCCCATTTAATTCATATTATCTTAAAATATGGAAATTTATCATAAGAAAGGATCCGATCAGATCACCAGTTATAGGAAACAAGGTAAATAATTTAACATAACATTAGGAAAAGAATATGATAACATAGTCAGAACATATGAAAACCATAATATGCATATCAAAAAACAAAATATGTAGTCATGGAATTTATATTGGAAGATCATAAGACATCATGCATAATATAATCAATTAAACTAACATGTGATATCATAACAATGAAATAAGATATAGATTTATGGAATACACATAGATATAGAAAATCATTTTCCAAATTAGTGAATACCCATTTCAGAGGATATCATAGTTGAATGGGTTAACATCCCAACACATCATAGTTTTTGTGGTTCACATCCCAGACTATCAAAGTGGAAAATTACAATTATTGGATAAATCCCACTCTATATTCCAGTCATTATTATAAAATTATATTTAAATATTCACCCAATGTATCGGAGGTAGATATTGCTTCAACCCATCATATAAATGAAATGATAAAATTTATGTCAACATGTTCAAGAAAAATTCATCACTTCATGAAGCCATGAATAAAATTGATTTCATAAGCATAACATTATATAATAACCAATAGAAAATTATTTATTTAAATATAAATTTTATCATAGAGCAACCCAAAATAAATAATTTTCGTATACATTACATCATAGAATTTTTCAGGATAAATAATAGGGATTGATGTATTTTTTTCATAGTGATAAAACACATCCATAAACATAATAAGGATGGTACAGTTCGATCATATCACTAGTATAAGACAAAAAACAAAAAATGTTATCATTGTTGAATAATAAAAATTCAAAAAATCAATCATTAAAACAATATTGATTGAAAGCCGTTACTATTTTTCAATATACAAACTACCCAAGTAATAAAGAAAACACTTTCAATTAAAATATTCCTGAAAAACTATAATTAAAAATTTAAAACATTGAATGTCCATTACAATGAAAAAATATGTTCATGTTATAAACATTAAAACGATGACCCCATAACATTACGGTGAAAATAAAAAACATACTCATTCTAACAGTGACAGAAAGATTAAATTTCAAAAATATTTCAATAATTATTAGAAATTAATTTATAAATCCGTAGGGTATATTTAAAAACATTTTTATAACATTTATTTTAACCATAGATTTGGGAAAATAATAATTTTCATCCAATGTAATAAATTAAATATCATATTTCATAACAAAATTTTCTCAGATCATGATTATATAAATTGTGGGAAATGAAGGAAAAACATATATTTTCATAAAATAATAGTAATAGAATAAACATCATGAGTTTATTGGGTGGTGGATAATAATATTTCTTCATCAAAAATATAATCATAAAAAATCACAATAAATGATTAGATTATATAATAAAACCCTTAAAAATTTGGTTAGGGTATCTCATGATACTCAATAAATAACAATATAACTCATGGTTCAAATATCATGAAAAATAATTCTTGATATTAAATTTCAATGGGGAATTATATACACATTCTAAATGATTATCGGGGAATAACATAACATATATCTCAAAACAGAAAATAGAGGAAAAAACCAATCACCATAAGTCCTTAAATCCTTAGTACATTCTTGTTCCACCTATATAATAAAAATAATAATATTATATAGATGTTATATATCCATAATCATATTTATTATAAAATATTTAATTTTTTTATTACTGTATATTGCTAGATTTATCAATTATTTGTCATAAAATTTTTGTTGTTATTTTGTTGCCTCTATTCTTCTCCATTGGCTTCATTTTTTGGTTTAATATTTGGGTTCATGATCTCTAACCTTTTATAAACAAAATAGTAATAAATTATTAGGTAAAACGAAAAATGGGATTCACAATTTAGGGAGGTGGTAATACATACAAATATATGAAAAATGATTTCATTTGATCTATGCATTGAATGATTAAAAGGTAAGTAATATATGAAATTTATAGTGTAATTATTATTTCATATATACAACATGTATTCATTAAATTTATACTCTATTACCCTCCATGTGAACCATTGGGGAAAAACATATCCCATCTCTTTGTGAGGCAGAATCCAACCATTCACATTATCAATATTATCATATTCTATACAAAATTAAATGTAATAAGGTATTAGTGACATTATTATTAATGAAGTATAAATATATCATAAATATTATATATATCCATCATATAACACTTTATATTCATTTATATGAAATGGTGAAGTAAAAGTAATGACGTAGTTTCCTATGGTGGTAGTTTGATATACACATAATGAATGGTTATATTTAATATTCACCATATCATTGTCTAAATATTATATATACACACCCTTTACAAATATTTGGAATAACGTTCTTTTTGAATCCTACATAAACATTGTATTTACAATACTTTATTGAATGTATTTTTTAATTCATCAACATTGATAAAAAAGTTAATGTTTTTTATTAGGGTAAATTTTCATTTTTCCAATCCAATTTAAAAATCTATATCTTTTATGTAATGACCCAACCCCATTTGCTCAGAGTTAGTGCCATATTTGATTTCGTTATCATACATACAAGGAATACGAATCCCGAAAACTGAGTAGTTTAGTATTATTGGAAACAATTTACATACATAAGTTTAACATTACAACATGAATGGAAATAAAACACTATTTTAATCCACTAGAAACATCACATCTCATAGATTATGCTTGAAAGTCATTCATAAATTACTTATTCATTTCATGAGAATTTGAAACATAAGAATGGGGTGATATCAAACGCTTATTAAGAGTATGAAATACATCGGATGTTAATATAAACATTAGACATGGTGAATAATTGAAAACACATGCCTTTAATAATGAACATGAACACATTGTGGTAGGAATATGAGTGGAATAAATAATTCCATAATATTACCATAATCATGGGTATTCTACTAGTAAAATGGACAAATTAACTAAAAAAAAGAATTATAATGGGGGAAGTGTATATGCTAGATATCATAACAATACCATCCAAGCCTTGTGCTAGGATCATAAAATAATAATTTTGTCAAGGCCTCGTGCCAAGACCATAGTCTGTCTCATGAGACCTACTAATTCATAGAGGGGAAATAGTGGGCCCCACCCATAACATAATAAGTCCAAAACATTCCTCATATGAGTGGGGATCAACATAAAGAACATATACAGTCATATTGAAACTATCATATGAAATGTAACTAACTTTCACAAATTATTGAACATAAACACTAACCATTTGAAATAATACGATGAATGGTTTTATGATAGGTCATCAAGATAAATTTAGTCATAAAAAATTAAAAAAAATATTTCATATGACTTCATAAATGACTAAACCCAATAATACCGTGGAATCAACAAGAGAAATGAATCAAACGAAAATACTCTTATAAAATCATTATGTAATTTTGAGATAAATACTCTTTTATTTTTAAAATAAGATTTATTTTAGAAAATCATTTTATAAAACCAGAAGTGAATTAAGACATTATTTTCATAATAAAATGAGTATTTTTATAGTGATAATGGTTTCCAAAAATATATTTTAGAGTCCCATTGTATATAGATATGAATTGGATAAATTCCCTTGAATATGGCTTATTGTATGGAAACAATTTTGAATGTTCCTTTTAAAACGTGTCACTATCCATATAATAAGGAAGTGTTCTGGTTTGTAAACATATATATGATACTCAAAAAGAATATATAATTATTACATAAAAATACATAAGAATTTCATTGAGGTAATTAGACAACGAAAGTATCCCGAATTAAAATAGAAGTTCAGGTGAAAAAACCTTTACCTTAACTCCAAACGTGTTCTTCTCTCAAACTTAAGCTCCTGGAATATTAAATTATAATTGTTAATATATTATTTCAGAACTGGTTAGAAATATATTTAGTTTACCATAATTATGGTTAGTTCATTTATGTCTTTATTGATAAGTTATTGTATTGAATTTCGTCTTTCTGGAGTGTTCTTTTCCTTTATTTACATTTTAAGTTCACTTGTTTTTAAGTAATGGAGATCATGTGGAATGGTTATAAATCTCCAGAATTGAAATTAAAAATTATTTATGAACTTTCATAATTGTTAATTTCCATTTATATCATTTGGTTACATTGAATGAGGATAAATCATTAGATGACCATTACTTCGATTATTCGGCAGTATTTGGAATATTATGAACTCGTTTTGTAGTATAACTTAATATATGTACATATTTTGGTTTATAAATATTAATTTGGTTATAAAACATATATTATAGTCTGGTTCAACCATCAATATGGTTTCATGACCAGTAATGAAGAAGAAATTGAAGAACGAAAGTTCGTCATCCATGAAGGCTATAAATTGGAAACTCATGGATGTTGATTTCATTTATAAAAATAAAAGGGAGGGAATAAAAATAATTATGACGGTTCATCCATTAACATGATATAATTCTAGAATATAGATGTTATTGGATTTATCTTGGTCATTTGGATATAGGAGGTGATAGAGAATGAGAATAGAGATGATCTTGAAAATAAGAGCAAAGTTGAGAGATCCCTTATGAAAATTCAACAGCTTAACGACATCGATAAATATTTCATAAAATAAAATGATGAGATCAAAAGGGTACCTCATCATATTCAAATAAAAAGGAAATTAATAATAATACATAAAATCAATCCCCCACATATTAGAATTTAAATTCAAAGAGATAACATAAAAGGAGTGTTGACTTAAAGAAGAGAATGAAGGATTCCCTTACCTTGTAGAATAACTCCTAGATCATGATGATTGAAATCTTGGGGGCTTAAGGACACCTAGGGAGGACTCTTAGAGAGTTAAAACCACTATATAAGTGAGGATTAGGGATTTGGAATGAATTAAAACCAATGTATGAGTGGGTATTTATAGAAAAAGAGAGGTAATTTTTTAATAATTGCAATGGGACAACTCATTAGTGGTTTTTTCCAAACCATGGGCGTTACCATGGTATTTTCCCATGGGTTAAGCCACTTGGGACAGCTCATTTCATATGTTACTGTACACAAGTTGAACATCATTTTATTTTAATTATTCTGTCATTATGATGTCATTAAACTACTAAATACTCAAAACTGTATTTTTCACTATTCACGAAAAATTCATGTATTTTAGAAAAATCCCGAAAACACACCCCGACCATTTTTTCGATGTGCATAATTTAAAAGTGAGATCCATTTTTCAAAAATAATTTTTTAAATATTGTTAATTTAATTTTTAAATAAGTTCATGGATAATTCTAAAAATAACAATCTTGAAGTGCAATTAGTTTTATGTGACATTGGGAAATTAATTAAGGTCCAATTATCCTATTGCCTTAAAAAAATAAAATAATATTATTATTTAATATTCATAGGGTCATATTACTATTCATATTACTATTCATAAGGGTATGTTACTATTCACAAAAAATCACATTTTTTCTATAAGACTCCACATGACTTTCTGAACACAACTCTAGATGACCATTTCTTGAAATTAAAAACATAGAAGAGTATAGATTTGAAAATTTCATTCTATATTTATTTTCAAATTCTTTGGGTGTTACATTCTCCCCTCCTTACAAAATTTTGGTTCTTGAAATTCACAGAATATTACCTAAAAAGATTCAGGAATGTCTTTAAAATAAGCTCCTCAGTCTCCCATGATGCTTCCTCCATATTATGGTTCCTCCATAGAACCTTTACCAGTTGAGACTTCCGATTTCTCAATACTTGTTCACTAGTATCAAGAATCTTGATAGGATCTTCACAATAAGATAGATCGGGATCAAGTTCTACATCTTAATAAGTGAGTACATGTGTTGGGTCTGGTATGTAATTTATTGACATTGACACATGGAAGACATTGTGAAACATGGAGAGACTTGGCTGCATTGCCAAACGGTAATCTACAGCTCCAATTCGGTCCAGAATTTTAAAAGTTTCAATGTACCTAGGACTTAATTTTCCCATATTACCTAATCTTATAATACACTTCCATAGAGATACCTTTAAGAAAACCTGATCACCGTCATGAAATTCCAAATCCTTCATTTGGTTATCAACATATCTCTTTTGCCTACATTGAGCTATTTTGATATGGTTCTGGATAATATTCACCTTCTCCATTGTTTCTTCAACAAGTTCTAGGCCCACAAGCTTTCATTCATATACATCATCCCAGCAAGTTGGTGTACGACATATCCTCTATTATAATGCTTCATAGGGTGCCATCTGAATACTTTAATGGAAGCTATTATTGTAGGAAAATTCTATGTGAGGTATATAATGATCCCCCATGCCTTGAAAATCATGTGAAAAAGACCTCAACATGTCTTCCAATGTTTGAATAGTCCATTCTGATTGTCCATCGGTTTGTGGGTGTTAGGCGGTGCTCAAATGAAGATCAGCATGTTGGGCCTTCTGAAGACTATTCCAGAATCATGATGTAAAACGTGGATCACGATAAAAAACAATCGGTGGTGGTACTCAATGAAGTCTTAGAACTTCATTAATATATAGTTTTGCTATACGTTCAATTAGAAGATATTCTCATATAGTAAGAAAATGTGATGACCAGGTAAGACGATCAACAATGACCCATATATTATCGTTCCTTCTAGGAGTATTTGGTAGTCCCATTAAAAATTCCATCGTGATATTATCCCATTTCCACTCAGGTATGGGAAGAGGTCGGAATACTCTTACAGGCTGTTTCCTTCCAGCATTCACTTATTGACAAACCATACATCTGGACACAAAATCAACAATCTCCATCTTCATGTTTTCCCACCAAAAATGTTTCTTCAAATCTCTATACATCTTAGTGTTACCATGGTGTATAGAGAAATTGGAACTATGAGCATCATCCAAAAATTGCCATTTTTAGATCAGGTATATCAGGAACACATAGTCTCCTCCCAAATTTCGAAATTCCATCTTCATATACGAGTCACTCAATCACCCATCATTCATTGCTTTAATATTCATTTAAAACTCCTCATCATTTGCCTGATAAATTTTTAACCATTATAGTAATGATGGTTTGGAATCCATTTTTGAAAGCGTTGATGTTTTAGATTCCATGGTTATTCCCATATCTATCTTTACTAGATCCATGAAAATAGGATCCCATTCGACTCTCATCTTGTTCAAAACTCCATGATCCATTCTTCTCAAAGCATCAACCACCTTATTTGCCTTCCCCAGGTGGTAGTGTATCGTGCAATCATAATCCATTAGTAGTTCAAGACATCTCCTTTGCATCATGTTGAGTTCTTTCTATGAGAAAATATACTTCATCCTCTTGTGATTAGTATAAATCTCACATTTTTCACTATAGAGATAATGTCTCCGTATCTTCAAAGAAATTATTACTGTACCTAACTCAAGATAATGAGTAGGATAGTTTTGCTCATAAATTTATAGCTGTCGTGATGCAAAAGCAATAACCCTATCATTTTTCATAAGGATAGAACGACGTCCTTTCTTTGAATCATCACTATAAATAACAAAACCATCATATCCCAATGGTAGAGTCAATACATGATCATTGACTAATCTTATTATTAGTTCTTAGAAACATTCTTCAAAATATTTTTTCCAAAAAAATTTAACCCCTTTACATTTGAGATTCATTAGTAGGTCTGCCAGTCGGGAAAAATTCTGAACAAAACTCCTGTAATAACCTGCTAGTCTAATAAAACTGAATACCTCAGTTATGTTTGTTGGGGTGGGACAATCTTGGATTGTCTTTATCTTTGCAGGATCAACTAGGATTCCATCTTTAGAGATAGTATGGCCATGAAAAGAAATCACCTGATGCCAGAATTCACACTTTCTAAACATCACATATAATTCATGTCTTCTAAGAGACTTCAGGATAATGCACAAGTGATTTTCATGATCTTTTCAGCTTTTGGAGCATACCAAGATATCATCAATTAATTCCACTAAAAAATAATCAAGATATTCCTTGAAAACTCTGTTCAATAGATCCATTATGACAGAGGGTGCATTAGTCAATACGAAAGGCATTAATGTGAACTCATAATGCTCGTACCTAGTTTGATATGATTTTATTGGAATGTATTCCTTCTTCACACTCAACTGATGATATCCATATTGAAGTCCAATCATTGAAAAGTATTGAGCTCCATGAATTTGGTAAAATAAATCATAAATGTGAGGTAAGGGATACATGTTCTTTATTTTTATAGCATTGATCACTTTGTAGTTGATACATAACCTCATAGATCCATCTTTCTTCTTAACAAAAACGGCAGGGTCTCCCTATAGAGAAACACTAGGGAGAATAAATCCTTTATTACTCAATTCCTCTAGTTGTTCCTTTAGAACCACTAATTTAACAGTGGCCATTCTATAATGGGTCTTCAATATTGGCCTTGATCTAGGAATTAAATCAATGGAAAACTCAATTTCTCGTTCTGGAGGATGTCCGTGTAAATATTATGGAAACACATCAACATATTCACTCACAATATGTACATCCTCTATTTGAACATTCCATTCTTTTCCCACAATTATTTCATTCTCTTCTTCCCCAATAATTGAATTTAGTTGTGCTATTAGGGGTGGATCTAGATAAGAATCAGGTGATGACAATTCTTCTCTAAAGATATCGTGTTCTTTACCATCATCATCATAAATCGTAACCTCCTTCTTCTTATAATAAATTTTTTCATCATGGTATGACTTCCAATCCATACCTAGGATTATATCATATTCAATGATGGGAATGATGATGAGATCAGCAGATAAAGAAACTTTATATTCCTTAATGGGAACTGATTCACAAAACATTGTAGCAATGATACTTCCCTTAAGAGTTTTGATCAACAACTCCCTTGTTAAATAAAATTGTAAATATCTTATGCTCATAGCCAAATTGGAAGATTTTAAAAAATGTAATGATCTAGAATCAAACAATGCATTGGATAAACATGAAGAAAAAATTAAAGTACATGCCACCAAGTCATTAGGAACTTCAACCATTGCAGTTGTGATTGAATAAGATTGTCTCTGATCCCTTGGCTTCTATGTTGCATATTACCTTGACGTTTTTGACAATCATTAGTAAATTTTACAATCTCCCAAAAACTATAGCATTGAACATCATTGGATTTATTATTCCCTTTGCAATCACCAGTAAGATGGCCTTTCTGACAACATTTCTAGCAAACTCCTTTTCCTTTTAAGCATGCACTAGGGCGTTTCTTTCCACAATTGTCACATGGTTGAAATTCAACTCTTCCTTTCTTCATTGTTTCCTTATTTCCTTTCCCAGGATTTTCAGCAGCTCCCTTCTTTTCATGCTTTCCCTTAAGGTCATAAGACTTAGAGATTTTTTTTCTGTATTGATTTCACATAAAACTATATCCTCATATGATGAAAATATTTTGGAGAATAGTGCCCGCCAGAGGAATGGTTTTATGACATCAAATAATAGATCAAATTTTCTCCTTGGATTTAGTATATAGTCCACAACATGTCTTTCTAACCTTGTGATGTTGGATTTATACTTGGAAAAAAAGTTATCCTCCTTCTGCCTTAGATTCTTGAATTGTCTCCCCATATCTGCTCGTTGTTCACGAGGGAAATATTTTTCTATGAATATTTTCTTAAAATACCTCTATTATATCTCTAATATATCTTCCTCCTCCTTTGTGTTTTGGATTAATGACCACCACTGATCTGCATATCCCGATAGATGATATACTGCCATGAAATCCTTCTCTCATTCATTACATCGCAAAGTGAGAAATATATTCTCAAGGAAACATATCCAGGTCTATACTACAAATGGGTTTGTAGTCCCATTGAATGATGGAGGATGTTGTCGCATAAAGCGACCATGCGTGGCTCCTCCCCATGTTCGATTTAGATCCTCCATACGAGTAATGTTATTATTCATAACCAGAGTAAGTTGTCCCAGTATAGTTATGAGTTGCTCAGCACCAGTCACAGCATCATAGCCAACATCATTATCTTGCGTCAGAGGAAAATACCTATAGGGGACACATGCATTTCTATGATTTCCATTCCATCCACTAGGTGCCTTATCTAGATAATGGAATACACTAGATTATGTTATGAATAATAATGTACGAAATTAAATTAACAAAATACATAAAAAAATTGATATCCTACGAATGGCTAATCCCATTTTCACAAATATGGTTTCATTAAGGAATATTTTACAATTAAATCATTCATAATGGATTTTAAAGAAAATGTGAATTATCCTAAGCATATCCCTTGGGAGTGTCGTAACCAAGAGTGCAGCAAGGCTCGTTGTCGTGCGCCAGTTCCCGTTCAATTCTAGTTCAAAGAAGTGTATTCAGGGTTTACCCCTAGATACAGATATGCATGTCACAAACCACCTTCACAAAAAAGGAGGGAAGGGATAACATATTTCCATACCCTTCCTTTTTTATGTTGAAGGAGATATAATGACACCCGAGACCCGCCATCAATAGTTCCCAGAGTGGCGACTAGCACCAAGGGTATAGAACCTCACACAAAGTTGAAGTCATTAACCTTTTTATTTTTATAGGAATGAGAGATAAGATAGCTACCCCATCAATACAAAAAGTGAAAGTAAAGGAAAATCTAAAAGTAACACATGCCCATATCCGTGTTCAATAGTAAATAATACAAGCCTAAAAACTCCAAAGGTAAATTACTAAGAAAAAGGAAAATGAAAAAAGAAACTGCCCCATGGTTTGAGCTAGCATGGTCCTGTAAAATCACTGATGTCCTCATAGATACCAGAAAGCTATTTTATATATGTAGGGTGAGCATACAAATATACTTAGTAAGGTAAACCAAAGTCTCTCATGCACAAGTGAGGAGACATTCTAATCCCTCGTGGAAAAAGAGATAACCAACCACCCAAAAAAGAAAAGTTATCCACCCAAACATCACCAAGGCATGCTCCCAAAATAAAGAAAGTCAAGTAAAATATAGTAATAGCACATTGATATTTGGGTACCCTGCGCCACATTCCCACTAGTTATTGACGACATATTATGCATCGCACCAATCCCACCATTTTTATCACAGTCCCACTACCACACCATGCCCGCACACACCTAGGCCATAACCTCACCGCAGTCCCACTGCCAAACCCCACCCACACACAATTGGGTCATAAACTCACCACATTCACACTGCCAAACCTCTCCCGCAGACACCTGGGCCAAAACCACCACGCGTAACCACACTCGCAAACACCTGGGCCAGAACAACTACTTCCATGCCCGAAGAAACCTGGGCCTCATCCCGAAGACACATTGGAAACAAACTGCCCGCAAACACCTAGGCCAACCACCCCAACTACCCTGCCAGAAGATTCTTGGGATAATAATGAATTTTAGGCCAACATATCCTTCCTGAAGAATCTTGGACTATTCGGGAAAGGGAGTAGAAAAGGAGCTAATAACCTTCCACTCATAGGAGTGTTGTGAATAACAGCCTCCACATGAAATGGGTTGTTCGGAACTAAGTGCACAACTTGGGTGGGGCAGGAATAAGAAACATAAAATCTACAAATATATGTATAGGTATGAAACACTCATCCCAACCTAGGGATTCCAAAACCTAAACAGAAACACCCTAGTTACTATTTATTCACAAAAGATGTCACAACACTCGCAGCCAAGCCACAACTCATTCCCAAAACCAATTCCCATTTAAACTGATCCTGTTTTCATGTTTATGTAAACCCGTTTAGGTGAATTCTACATTACAGGGAATCTAACATCCATAACCACAAGAAAAAAAGGAATGAAACTGCCAAAAAACAATTTAAGCATTCACACTCGGTTCTCTTGTAAGTCACAACAACAATGGGATAAGTGAGATCGCTCAAAGTACTGGATCCAAAGAAAACCCCGAGACACAGCCCCAAGTACCCAAAATCCCAGAGCCAACAGTCTCTCAAAAACAGTGGATTCCACCCCAATTCATGATATAAGCAGAGTGACCACACATCCAAAAATCCACAACTAGAAAAAGTACAACAACATGGGATCCCATCCTCACCCGTATCACCCCAGCAATCAGACCATGAATGAAACATCCAAACAGCTACCACCAACACAAGGCAGGGACATACGGTTATTTTTAGATGTAAATGATTTAACACACTCCATGGTTTTAATTCCATTATTTTTTAACTGGTGTTATCACAGAAAAGGGTTAAACCTGGTGCTTTAAATTTATTTAACAGAGTATACGTAATTATAAAATTCCATGTTACGGTTATTTAAACATCCAGGAGCACCAAGGTTCATTGGTGCACAGAGAAAGACCACCAACCACCATGATTTTTAGTGAGCATAGGCCCATATAATTCACATCACACAACAACATAAAGAGTGTAACAGAATATCGATCACATCCCCTTATCATTCTTTAATGTTCCATTCATTATCTTAGTTATGTTCGGTTTCATCAATTCCCACAGAGGAAAAAGCATTCCCACCCCGTATGATACACATAAAGGAGAGATGAAGGAGAAAACAACAGCAGAAACTGTCCCAAGGTCCGAGTTTGTACAGTCCCACACGATCCTTGAACTCCTCCTAGAAACCTGAAAACAGTTTTTTATATGTAGGGTGAGCATACATGTATTATCAGTAGGATAAACCAAAGACTCTCATGCACAAGAGATGAGACATTCTAATGCCTCGTGGAAAAAGAGATTAACAAACACCCAACAAGGAAAAGCTATCCACCCAAACCTCACCAAGGCACGCTCCCCAAATAACACAAGTCAAGTAACATATTGTAATAGCACATCGATATTTGGGTACCACGCGCCACTTTCCCACTGGTTATTTAATACATCCTATGCATCGAACTAATCCTGCCATTCTTATCGCAGTCCCCATACCACACCCTGCCCGTACACACCTGGGCCATAACCTCACCATAGTCCCACTGCCAAACTCTACCCACACACACATGGGTAATAACATCACCGCATTCCCACTGCAAACCATGCCCATAGACACCTAGGCCACAAACACCATGCGTAACCAAACCCGCAAACACCTGGTCATAACAACTACTACCACGCTCGAAGGCACTTGGGCGTCATCCCGAAGACACTTGGGAAACAACCTGCCCACAAACACCTGGACCAACCACCACAACTACCCTACCTGAAGATTATTGGGATAATAATGGACTTTAGGCCATCACAGCCTGCCTTAAGAGTCTTGGGATATTCGTGAAATGGAGCAGAAAAGGAGGTAATAACCAACCACTCATTTGAGTTTTGGGAAACCACCCTCCCCATGAATTGGGGTGTTCATCACTAATTTCTCAAATTTGGGCGGGCGCGAATAAGTAACATAAAATATTCAGATATAGGTATAGGTAAAAAACAATCATCCCAACCTAGGGATTCCAAAACCTAAGCACAAACACCATTGTTTCTATTCATTCACAAAATAAGTCACGGAACTCGCAGCCAAGACACAACTCATTCCCAAAACCAATTCCCATTTAAACAGATCCTATTTTCTTGTTGAAGTAACATAATTAAGGTAAGTTATACACTACCAGGCAACTAAAAGGAATAACCACAAGCCAAAAATGAAATAAATGGAAAAAAAAATTTAAGGATTCACACCCAGTTCTCTTGCAAGTCACAACAACAAAGGGATAAGTGATACCCCTCGAAGTACTGGATCCATAGAAAACCCCGAGACACATCCCCAAGTACCCAAAATCCAGGATCCAACGGTCTCTCATCAATAGAGGATTCCACCCCAGTTCGTGATATAAGCAGAGTAACAACACAACCTCAAATCCACAACTAGAAAAAGTACAACAATAGTGGATCCCATCCCCACCCGTATCACCCCAGCATCAACCCATGAAAGAAACAATCAAACCTCTACCACCAACACAAGGGATTCCCATATAGGTATTTTCATATTTAAAATATTTAACGCACTCCATGGTATTAATTCACCTATGATTTAACTAGGGTTATCACAGAAAAGTGTTGATCCAGGTGCTTTCAATTTATTTAATCGAGTATACGTAATTAACCAATTCCATGTTAAGGTTATTTAAACATCCAAGATCACTGAGGTTTATTAGTGCAAAGAGAAAGACCACCAAAGACCATGATTTTCAGTGAGTATAGGCCCGTACAATTCACAACCCATAACAACATAAAGACTATAACAGAACATCGATCAAACCCCCCTTTTCATTCTTTAATGGTCCATTCATTATCTTAGTTAAGTTCGATTTCATCAATTCCCATAGAGTAAAAAGAATTCCCACCCCGCATGATACACATAAAGGAGAGATGAAGGAGAAAATTCCTACTTGGTTGATAAATGATCCATGTTTTCTCCATGCGCCAAAACAGGGGAACTGAGACTCACAGGGCTTCGCACAGGTGCACCACTTGCCTCGGGAAAGAAAGTAATTCGAATGCATATGGAAAAAGAGGAGACTAGCCAATATGTAGAAGAATAATTTCTAGAGAGATAAATATATGAGATCCCCAAAATTTTTGGATAATGATTTTGAATGCCTGGGATGATGGATCGTGGTTCTACCACGCGGTTGGGTGGTTACACACGACTGATTTTATTGTTATTTAATAGGGTTGTTTATCGGGATTTTTAGATATTAATTATGGGTCAAAACGGTCTTGAAATGAATTAAAAGGTCAAAAAGGCCTAAAAGATGTGTTATGGAAAAAACTATAAAAGGAAAAGATGACAAAGCTAGATAACACTGATCGGTCGCACCGATAGGTCGCATCGATCAGTCGTGCCGATCGGTCCCGATCGGGCGTGCCGATCACTCACACCGATCGAGGTGCGACCCCTTAGGATCCTAGAATTTGGAAAAGGGATGGATCATGAGTGTCTGGGCCATTACAGTGCCAGAGCCTCCTCTACCTGCTCGTATCCAGATAGGGATGTATTGGTTAAAATTTCTACAAAATCTATTCCTTATATAAATATTAGGACGTTATTGTATATATTTCCTCAATGACTAACTTAGGGACTCTTCCATAATTCTACATTTTCTAAATATAGTTTCCATGTATTCTAATAAACTTCATTTGATACCAACTGTAAGGACCCGACCCCAGTTGCTCGGAGCTAGTTCCTTATTTAATTTTGTTGGCATTCATACAAGGAATACGAATCTTGAATGACTAAGTAGTTTAGTATTATTGGAAACAAGTTACATACATACGTTTAACATTACAACATGAAGGAAAAAACCCTATTTTAATCTACTAGAATCATCACGTCTCCTAGATTATGCTGAAGTCATTCATAAATTATGTTATAATGTCATGGGAAGATGAAACATAAGAAAGGGGTGAGCTCAAATGCACAGTAAGAGTAAGAAATATAGCAGAAGTTAATATAAAAATTAGACATGGTGAATAATTGAAATCACATGCCTTTAATAATGAACATGAACACATTATGGAAGAAATATGAGTTGTATAAAAAATTCCATACTAAAAAGATAATCATGGGTAACCTACTAGTCGAATAGCCACATGATGTACAAATAAAAGCATCATAATGAGGGAAGTACATATGCCAGACATCATAACCATATTGTCCAAGCCTTGTGCGAGTATCATAAAATAATCAATTTGTCAAGGCCTCATGCCAAGACTATAGTCTGTCTAATGAGACCTACATATGCATAAAGGGGCTATAGCGGGCCCCACCCATCGCATAATTAGTCCAATGCATTCATCATATGAGAAGAGATCAACATAAACAACATATACATTCATATTGAAACATTCATATGAAATGTAACTAACTCTCACCAATTATTGAACATAAAAACTAACCATTCAGAATAATATAATGAATGGTTTTAGGATAGATCATCCAGAAAAAAGTTAATCAAAAAACCATTAAATAAAATTTTTTATATGACTTCATAAATTATTAAACCCAATAATACCATGGAATCAACAAGGGAATTCAATCAAACAAAAATAATCATATAATATCCTTACGTAATTTTGAGATAAATACTCTTTTATTTTGAAAAGAAGATATCTTTTAGAAAATCATTTTATAAAACCAGAAGTGAAGTAAGATAGTGTTTCCATAATAAAATGAGTATTTTTAGAAAGATAATGGATACCAAACACAGATTTTAGAGTTCCCCTGTAAATAGATATGAATTGGATAAATTCCCTTGAATCAGGCTTCTATTTTGGAAACAATTTTGAAATTTCATTTTAAAATGTGTAACTATACATATAATAAGGAAGGGTTGTAGTTTGTAAACATATATATGATACTCAAACAGAATATATAATGAGTACATAACAATAAATAATAATATATTTGAGGTAATTATACAATGAATGTATCCCGAATGAAAATGGAAGTCCAGTTGGAAAAACCCTTACCATAACTCCAAAAGTGGTCTTCTCTCGAAATTAAGCTCCTGGAATATGAAATTATACTTTTTAATAACTTATTTAAGAA
Source organism: Viscum album (assembly GCA_963277665.1). Taxonomy (NCBI): domain Eukaryota; kingdom Viridiplantae; phylum Streptophyta; class Magnoliopsida; order Santalales; family Viscaceae; genus Viscum; species Viscum album. Next base: position 119,277 of record CAUJRU010001104.1, on the reverse strand, counting down.
CTTATTAGACATTTATTTAGTTTACAATAATTCTAGTTAGTTCATTTATGTCTCTATTGATATGTTATTATATTGAATTTTATCATTCTGAAGTGTTCGTTTCCTTTATTTTCATATTCGGTTCACTTGTTTTTAAGTAATGGTGTTCATGTGGAATGGTTATAAATCTCCAGAATTGAAATTAAATATTATTTATGAACATCCAGAATTGTTAATGTCCATTTTGATCATTTGGTTACATCTAATTAGGATGAATCATTAGATGACCACCCTTTCAATTATTCAGCGGTATTTGGAATATTATGAACTAGTTTTTTCATATAACATAATTATATGTACATATTATGGTTCCTTAATATTAATTAGGTTATAAAAAATATATTAGAGTATAGATGAAACATAAATATGGTTTTATGACTAGTAATGAAGACGAAATTGAAGAACGAAACTTTATCGTCCAACAAGGCTATAAATTGGAACTTCATGGACGCTAATTTTGTTTATAAAAATAAAAGGGAGGGGGTAAAAATATAAATGATGGTTCTTCCATTAACATGATATAAATCTAGTATATATATTTTACTGTAGTTATCATGGTCATTTGGATAGAGGAGGTGAGGAGAGAAATAGAATAGCGATGATCTTGAAAATAAGAGAAAAGGTGAGAGATCCCTTATGAAAATTCGGCAGCCTAACGACGACGCTTAATATTTCATAAAATAAAATGATGAGGTCAAAGGGGTGAATAATAATATTTAAATCAAAAGGAAATTAAGAATAATACATAAAATTAAATCCCAACATATTATAATGGAAATTCAAAGAGATAACATAAAAGAAGTGTCGACTTAAAGAAGAGAATGAAGGATTCCTTCACATTGTAGAATAACTCCATGAACGTGAAGGTTGGAACCTTGGGGGGATTAATGACACCTTGGGAGAAATATTAGATAGGTAAAAGCACCATATCATAGAGTATTAGGGATTTTCAATGAATGAAAACAAATGGATGAGTCGGTATTTATAGAAAAAGAGAGTTAATTGTTTTATAATTTCAAAGGGACACCTCATTAGTGGTTTTTGCCAAACCATGGGCTTGCCCATGGTATTTGCCCATGGTTTAAGCCACTTGGGACACCTCATGTCATATGTTACTATACAAAAGTCTACCAGCCTTTTATTTTAATTATTATGTCATTATGATGACATTAAACTAATGAATACTCAAAACTGTATTTTTAAATATTCACGAGAAATTCAATTAATTTAGAAAAATCCCAAAAATTCACCGCTACCATTTTTCAACGAGTATAATTCAAAAGGGAAATCCAATTTTCAAAAATAATTTTCTAAATATTATTAATTTAATTTTTAAATAAGGTAACAGTTAATTAAAAAAATAACAATCTTGAAGTGCAATTAGTTTTATGTGACATTGGAAAATTAACTAAGATCCAATTATCCTATTTCCATAAAAAAAAATCATATTGTTATTTACTATTCATAAGGTCATACTACTATTCATATTACTAATTATATTACTATTAATATGGGTATGTTACTATTCACCACAAATCAATTTTGTTCTATCAGACTCCAAATGACTTACTAAACACAACTCTAGATGACCATCTCTTGAAATTCAAAACATAGAAGATGATAGATTACAAAATTGAATTCTATATTTATTTTCAATACCCAGGGTTGTCACATTTTATAAAAATTCACATATGTTATTTGATCCATCTTCAGTGATATCTATGAATTTCAAAAAAACATAAAAACAAATTAGTTAACTTAATAATTATTTGATTATTTCTAATCATCAAAATCATCATTTCAATAGTCCTATGAATATTAAAAGTGTACATTTGGTTATTTAATTAAACATTATTTCATCACTTATTAAATCTTAAACAAATTTACTCTTTATAAAATAGATATTACCCACCCACTCTTTTTTATAATATTAAATTAAATAATTACAAAAGAAACAAAATATATATTATTATTATAATAATAAATCCACTATAACTCTTTATGTTATTCAGTATTGCAAAAATTATCAACATAACAAATAAATGGTTGAAATTAATATCAGAAACTACATATCTTTTATTTTTTATCTTTAATATATATCATCAATCTTCCAATATTTATAAAAATTATTTATAAAACAATTTATTTTATTTTTCTAAGGTGAATTATATTCATATATTCATTTTTATATTTACTAAAAATTATTGTAACTCACATGAATTCTAATTAAAATATATAAATTATTCTCTCATTCTAATTCAATAACTTGAATTTTATTCCATGTTAAATATTTTTTAAATAATAAATAGATTATAATGATCATGACTCATTCTGAAAAATAATTATAACACAAAAAACTTACCATAGTTTTTTTAAATATATCTTTTGTATTTGTCATAAATATTACCAAATCATTAAAAATATCATGAAATCACATCCTCTATAAAGGATATCATTGATAATATATATTTTCAATATATATATACTGAGGACTTCATACTTTAGTTAAATGGATTATGTGATATATTATATTGAGACACTGCCCCTTAATTTCATACTAATATTCCCTCATTGATTTAGAAAAAAAGATAAATTAGGGATTTTACATAAGGTAATATTATCATTTTTTATTTATACAATGTTGCCCTATAAGATTACATATTTGGGTTCATTTTTATAATCTCATGAATTTAGGGAGATGGTGAACATTCATGTTCTTCATTTATACTCTAAATTATTTCTTTTCTGGGATATTATGAAAATATTAAAAGTTATATACTTTGTGTAATGTTTCCTTATCTTCATATCCAAAATATAAATTTTATCATTGGTTAAATGTTATATTTTAATAATTTTTCTGTATAAGGATGTGAAACAAGAATATTATTCATGTCATTTTTACTTTTGTTATCAAAATGAACACTCATGGGATACAATATTTCTGTATTAAATTTATTTGTTATTCATTCATCTATAAAAACAATATACATGTGTTTTTTTCAATAAAATATTTTACCTTAATGGATCATAAGTTGAATATGGTTTTCTTCTAAAAATGATAACAAAAATTGTTTTATCCCAAAAAATGTACCATATGTTGATTACTTACAATCATCATAACCAATTTCTCATTCAGTATTAGTATATATTAAACTATTCATGTGCATACTAATGTAATAAAAAAATCCAATGATTAAAGTTCCTATAATATATTTGAGAAGTATTTTAGATGATAATATCTTTAATTCATTTGGATAGCATTGTGATGAATCCTATATAGTTATATTGAATGTAATATATTATGATCATAAATACATGGGCCATTATCTAATGCATCGTGTCGAATGGGTCTCTGGAATAAAAATTCCATTCCCAATACACCATATCAAGTTACCTATATATTTCAATTATTAAACTATCTACTATACCCATAGGCCAAAAATTGTACATTTTAATGATTTTTCCTAAATAGTACATTCCAATGAAATCATAAAACATTGTCTCAAATAATGATTCTAATCCATTTAAATCATGTATAAGAATATATTTTTAATGGCATAGGTTAAAAAATAAATTTTTATGATATTTAATTGGGTTAAAAAAATTTCCCTCTTAAAACATCAATTTTATATGGTATTACACTATATGATAATTAATAATTTTTTGACATATTTATTAAACCCTAATAAAAAAAATTTATAGAGACAATGTATATCTATATGTCCATTGTAAATGATATAATTTATCCTGTCCCAATATCCTTGTGTTATGATCCTCAAAATATAACCAAATGGTTATCTAATAATTCTTTTGTTTCCTTTTGTGAACACCGTAAACTATTACCCTAAGGGTTATACTATATGACTAATGAGATTCATCATCGTGTAACAAATATTTATTCTTTGTTATTATTCCTAATTTATACACACCGTGGGATAAATGCTATGTTACTAACCTCCACACATTAATCTTATGAAAGCATTCTTAATCTTGGAGTTCAAATCAAGTTTTTTCCAAATAATATTGCTGCACCCTACTGATATGAGTATTAACAATAATCCTTTATTGATAATGATTTTATACAATTTTTATACAATGTAAAGTGCCAATGATGTAAATAAATAGGACTTTCAATATTCCAAATGTGTTTTGTATTAACAGATTTTATATAATTCTATTTTCAAATATCCATACATAAATTCAACAGTGTACATTTATACCTTGAGTAATTTGTCATTTATAGTATTTTAAAATTCTATATCATAATAATCATTAGATATAAATTAAAAAACACATCTCTGATAAATATTCAATTTGTTGAATAATCTAATGTCATCAGTATTTTCATTTCATATAGCCTCTTTTTTTCCTTTTAAATCCATCATGTACATGCTCCCTAACACAAATAATAATATAACATCAATATAGTATATGAATATTTCAGTATCATTTACCTTTCTCATAAATTATATGTTTTAATATATATTTACATAAAAACCAATTAGTCCTAAAAAATAATAGGTTTAGAGTGATATGATATATTTGTCTTTCAATCATATAACAATTTTTTCCATTATTGAACCATACTATTATCAACATAATGAATAATATATTTTAGATTCGTAAAAAAATATTCTTCATCCTGGTCTCTATTTATCTATAAAATCATCATAATAACATTATTAATTATATAGTTTCTATAAGATAACATATATAGAAATATTCAAATATCATTGACCCATGAATCTATTGGAATACATTTTCTTGTTATCAACAAATGGTATTTTTAATTTCCTAAGATTTTTTCTCATTTAACAAGATTAATCATCGTTTATCTTTTCATTTTAACAAATAAAAATTCTCAATTATCATTAGTAATATAATATATTTTAACAAAAATATTATTCAATTCATTTTTATCTCCCTGTGCATTCAGTTTTTTTGAAAATTTCATACGATCCAATGAATAAAATTTTAAATATATTATCAAAATAACTATCATGAATTTGATGATTTACTTCAACATTCACATCACATAATTCATAAAAATTTATTATGAATTTTTGTACAATTTATAGCCTATTTTAAATGATAAATATCTCAATAATGCACCTTTTTTATTTATTACATCATATTTAAATATACTTTTATAATTGATATTCATTAAATGTTAACATCCTAATAAGCTAAATTATTTTAGTGTATATTTTTTTAGTAAATTTAAATAAATGGTAAGGTTTAGATTATTTCTTAGTAAACAAATATTTTATAAATTCATTATTTTTAACACTATATAACATTATATGAAACATATAAGAGTATGTTCAACAAACATATTTATTCTCTTTTTAACCATTCTTATTTTCTATCATTGTAAAATAGTAATAAGATGAATATCATAGAGACCACTATATAAATATATAATCATATGAAATTCATTATTATTTCCAAAATCATTAACATTAAACTCCATTCCATTATCAATTTTCAAAATCTTAATATATAATACTAGTTATCTCTCAAAGGGTGTGCTAATAATTTTAAATACCACCAATAATCCATTAGTATGTTTCATGAAAATCACATTTCTCATTAAAATAGAAAAAAATAATTCAACAATTTAGAGATTCCATCTACTGGATAAATATCTCATAAGTCTACATAGATCATAATGAAATAATTCATCTACAAAGTGGAATGAATTTATACTCTTATTTAAATTCCTTATACCATATTGATTTTTGGAAACATTTCTCATATAAAATAAAATTATATATTTATTAGGGCATGACATTCAAATATATTTTTATTTTATATTTTACTCAAATTCCAATGAACATGATTCATATGTATTATTTGTCACATCTAATTTTTATATATTGTTCTCAAATAGGAAGAGAATACTAGATCAATAATTTGGAATATGTTATAAAAACTCTTTTTACCATAATGAAAACTAATATATATTTCTAAAATAATATGATACCTATGGTTTTTAGAATAAAAAATCACTAAAACATTAATATTTTATATTACAAATATCATGTGGTGTTTAAGAACATTAATAACTATAAAATATATGATATTTAGTTTATAATAATTATTTTTAATCATACATACTCTTCAAATTTTTTATGTTATAACATTTAATAATTTTACTACACCCTTATCATGATCTTAAATATTAATAAAGTTATTTATTTCAATTTTAATGTGATTAGAACAATTATAATCAAATATCAATTGATTACCTATCCTAATAGCCTTCTAAGGGACTTAAAAAAAATCATTTCCCACATTTATATTATACCATTAAATTTTCATAATACCTATAATATCACCTAAAAATGTTCATTAATTCAACATCATAATGATGCAGATGAGATATTTTTTCTAAAACATAATCACCTTAAAAAATTATTTTCTATATTAAATATTTATCAGCTTATGTTAAAATAATTATTATTAATTTTATTAATTGATTCACATACATTATTATTAGTGTTTTACCCATGATATTCACAAAGTCCAAGGTAGTGATGTCTTTTTCCTATATGAGTTTTCATTGTGAAAAATATATTACCTAGAAATGAATTTAACAATTAAATATTTACTGTTTGTATTGATGAATGTAACATCCAAAAATATTTCACAATTATCAAGCTATATTTTATACATCCTACATTTATAAAGAGTAAATTTATCATGAGATATTTTTCTATACCCTTAAAATAGAATATGACTCTTTATTAATTTTAATGGATAAAACTTTTAAATTGATTGTGTTATAACATGATTTTTTGTTAAAAATGATTTTTCTTTAATGATTAAAGAGTATAATTAGAATTATATTTTGTATTTTATTCTCATTACAATTAGATGGTTTATTATTAACTTAGACAACATTTTGAAATATTCCATCACCCGTCTTACTGTTTTTCATTCATAATGACTTGATTTTTCATATATAACTCATCTTCTTTGATATAATGGTTTTAATTGTAATAATTCACAATTTTTTCTTTCGACCTCATCCAATAACATGACATTTCAAACATCATAAATATACCATATTACATTTTTAGATATATCAGGTTATTCTACGTTATTCTTTCTACCATATTTTTTATAGTCTAATTTCATTATTGATTTTAATATTATTCTCTAGAAATTCATCAAGATTAGATTTCAAAATTTTGAGTAATTTTATTATTATTTTTTTATTCGATAATTTAGGTTTCATAATGTTTATGAAAATGATCAATGAATATACTAATCCTCTTTGTAAATTCATAATATATTTGATTACATAATATAGATTAGACTTCAACATCTTCACTCAATATATATCTTATTTTCATTCAGGTAATAAATTTTCTCCAATAATATATTTTTTATAACAATTTACATGATAAATTTATTTAATTATCCAAATTCATTAACATTACTCATCATAAACCTACTCACTATCATTGATCATTGGATAAATAATTGAAAAATAGTATATTACACCACACATAAAACATGTCAATGGGGTTATCCATTTATTTTTTCCTAGAATTTGATAATATTATTTATGATATTATCCGTAATTATCTATTATAATCATTTATTTTATTATTTATCATCTCATTATATAGGTACATCATTTTCCCCTTCCATTATTTTAATTCTCTTGCTGGCTTTAAATTACAATTCATCATTTTCAAAAAATCATAAACACCAAATCATTCACAATGTCAATAGAAATAAGAATATTTTGACTTTCAATACAAGAAAAGTCATGTTTATTTTAATGTGATAGAAATTATATTCAATCCTATTTGAATTATTATCATCAATTTAATATTAAATATTTCAATTGTGTAGTGTCTGTTAAAATCCTATAATATTGTATATAATTATATTCAAACAAGTGGTACTACTCATAAAAAATTGGAATATGAAATTACTAAATATTACTACCCATGTAAATATAGTTCACTATTTTTTAGAAGACTAATAAATTGAAATAATAATTTAACTGATTATTATTTTCAATTACTATTATTATTGTCGGACTTATATCATGTTTCAATGAAGGTGGTTGAGTGAGAAAAAACACATTGAAAAATGATCTATTGTCATAAGGAGATAATCATTTGTATCATAAGAGAATTTATTTGGGTCCTTGATTTTGTGGTTCTCAGAATGCATTCAATGAATTATAGGATACCCCTGATGTCAGATGAAAGGATTCATCTTTCTAGGGAGTTTAAATCATGAAAAAAGTTATCATAACTAATACCTAACTTCACATGAAGAGGCACTACATTGGTGTGATGTGTGAGGTATATAAAATTCTTGTTGTTCAATGAAGGGGATATGAGTGTAACAGTAAAATTATATATAAACCAAAAATAACTAAATTTTATAACCCATTCAAAAATAGTAAACCAATATTTTTGCGATCATACCTAATTAAAATGACATAGTTACCATCTATTTCACGATATTTGTGTCATGATTTGGGACTTTCTTAGGATTTTCCCAAGGTTTTTGTTTTAATGAATAAAATATATTTTGTATGATAATTTTAATATATATATATATATATATATATATATTCTATGGATTTTTTAATCTGTTTTGGGTGTTGGATGAACCCCAAATTACTGAAATTAATATATTATTATATAGGAAATCACACAAACTCATTATTTTTTAATAAATGTTAATTCCATCAATAAGGGCCTCATATGGAAAATATAGAACCATGTTTGTTTGTTCAACATGGGGATTGCACTAGGTGTAACATTATGTCAGTTGGTGTTGGAATTTTATTTTAATAAACACATTGTCATGTAATATATATATATATATATATATTAAATGATAATTTAATATAATTTCGAAAAATATATCATTTGATAAATATTTATTTATGAAGAATCCATTAGGATAGATACACTACACTAGTATTTTAAATTAGAATAATTTATGGCTTTTTAGCATTGAATACTTTACAACATAGATCATCAATGAATGTTTGAAGGTATTAGTTAGAATAATAACAATCATATTAATGTCACCATAATCATCTCTACAATAAATATTCCTCGCTATCATTTTATAAATTCTTCACTTAGTGATTTTTATTTTTTTATTCCCATTGTTTGATTCATTTTCATGAATGGGTTGTAAATATGATATATTTTTATCATTTTTTTCTTCTTATAGCCAAAATTGAGTATTTATGTTCATTAATCTAATTTCAATTATATATTACCCTAAATATCAATTTAATGTTTTAGCATTATATAATCACTTATAAATATCACATCACCCATCATTGATGTCACATCATTATGGTGGATTTCTCACAATCATTCATTGTATACATTATGGTGAATTTCTCACAATCATTCGTTTTATACATTATGGCTACCCAATGGGGTTAGAAATTCAACATTTCCTAGCAAGATTAAAGTGAGATAAAACTCTTATATTCATGATGGATGAATTAATAACATATAAATAATTGATTTGGGTATGTATCAATACGAATATAAAGATTCTAGTGATGGGTTCATGGATTAAAAATCAAAATGAGGACGTTAGTTTCACTAAAAATCATTTGGGTTGTAAAATTTCTAATTTCTGGCTATCAATTATATGATACCGTCAATTGGGTAAAACATCTATCATTTATAATGGATATGTTTAATCAAAAAATGAACTGGGATGTGGGAATCACATATCTAGTAACCATAAAAATAAAATAATTTATAATATATGAAAAAATAATACACAATATGTATCCCAGTGGAACACACAATCTATACTAGAGGTTCTAGTTGTAGTTACTGTTGTGGACCGAGTAAGGTAATACATGCCATTTTTTCCAGACCATACACTATATAACACTAAATTAGAACCTCTGCTTTTTTATGAGTGTAAAAATAAAAGACCCTGTGTGGTCATGATATAGCCTTCCTCAAACGTTTATTCCATTTGTTGGTACATTTCTGCCCATTCTTTGTGCGTAGAGTACATTATTATAGCCCTTGGTGAGTGGGTATGTCATTCCTGTTGGAACCATGGTCTTATATTCATCATTTGGAGTATGGTTTGTATTTTTTGTCAATCAGCAGTGGATGTTCAGAATGTGTACCCTCAAAGAGATCATAAAGGTCAAGAAGACAACAATATTGAAGGTGGTGCCGTTTCTAAGTGTTTGGCAAAATTTTTAGCCTGAAAATCGACAAATGGATAAAATTGTTTTTGGAAAAAAGACATGAGTTCCGTGTACTGGATAAATAGGAAACTTTAGTGACATATTTTTTTCAAGATCAGAGCATGGGAAAATTGCAAAGGGATAAGGGCCACGCATGTTTTGGGCTGGTCGCGCAAGTGACCTGCGCGCCGTGAAGAGACTTGGGTTCCGATGCCTAGGAGGACTCGAAACATGCACGCCTATTGTTTTTCAATATCTTAACTTCAAAATATGGTAAAGTAAATAAGGTCACGCAATTATTTATGTAGGTCGCACATGTGAGTAGGGCGATAGAGGCTATGTAGGATGAGCTGCGCGCCGGAACCTGCACACCGAGGGAAGACATGCGCGCCACCTCGCAGGGGGTCCAGTTTTCCAATAAATAGGGGACCCCCTCCTCATTTGCAACTAATTTCAAGACATAGATATTTTTATAGCTCTCGTCCCACAATTGGTAGAGTTGCGCAAGTGGTTGTTAGGTCGCGCTAGTAGAGGCTATGCGCCGATTGTTGGCTGCACAACCAAGGAATTTGGGGAGTTAAAGGCGCAATGTCGCACAAGTTTGGTTTTTAAGGAGGCAGTGTTGCTCAAGTATTTTGGTGTCACCTACATGCTGAATTTGTACCACGCAAGTGACTTTCATGCCGGGATTGAATCTTGCATGCCGGGCTTGGATAAGCGCACCATGGTTGTTAAAGTTCATATGTCCTTTTGAACCTGCATGAAAGCTGGAAGATCACTCGGTACCCTCAGCGCAAAGTGAGATTCATCTTCTGGTGAGAGTTGGACTTCTACATAGAATCTACATACAACATAGGATTCATTCTTATGCAATGATAAAGAGACCTTCACGTCTATAAACTGAGTTGGACTTCACCTAAGGGAAATGAGTCAGGGGGAGTCAACGGGAGTGACCCAAGGGAAGCAGTGAGCTATCCCTGAACCTTTGTAAAGGCAGTGAGCCTGGGACAGAGTGATTGTGCCCAAACCATTGTAATCCATAGCTAGTGAAGATTAGTGGAATTTGGTATGACCGACAACTTGTCGGTGTATGCTCCTTGGACGTAGCCCTTAGTGGTGAACCAAGTAAAAAGTGTTGTGTCTTCTATGTGTATGTGAATGTTTGAATTCTCATCATATTAATAATACAGGTTCAATAAGTTCCTACCAACGTGGAAACAATATCCATCACATTAAAAGAAAAACATGTCACCATTATTCACCCCTCCCCTCTCAGGGTGTCCCGGGGTCCTTCAATTCCACCTTAGGGACATGCAATGTGAAGGAAGAGGTCTAACCAAGCGGTGTAATGTGATTATATTCCTAGAAGAAATAACAAATGAAAATTTCATATGACACTACGTAGATGTATTCCAAAAGAACATGGATTTTCATTGTATTTAGGGGAGGTTAATTACAAGGGTTTCGGAGGAGTCATGAGATATGAAACCATATTTACAAAAGAAATTACTTTTTCACAAAAAAAATTATAAATTATGTATGTCATTACTTAGGTATTTTATTTGGGAATGTGACTAAAATATCCTAATTAGTAACCTGTATAACATACATTTTGATTCATAAATTTGGGATTAGAGATAAAAATTATGTTGTTCTAATTGAAAATTTTCTTATATATTTTCATGGTTAACTACAGTGAATTGGTTTTTAAAATATATGGATATTTTGTTTTTAATCCTTCATAACAGCATGGTTATATCCCCCAATTTATTTATATAAGAATTTTTATTATCTCATATACTCTACAGGGAATCAATTATATTTATATGTATAAGTACTCCAACATAATTTAGTTAATTTTTGGAGTGGTTCCTCCCATTAATATAGTTCAACATTAGTTATAGTGAAAATCAGTGAAGAGTGGGACATTCTATAGTGCCTATAGAATAACCTACATGGATATTAAATTATTTAATATTAAAATTTAGCATATTATATAAACAAACTATAAGATATTGTAATAGTTTAATGTCTATGGAAACATAAAACAAAATATTATAGATCGGTGAATGGTATTCAATGTTTCCCACAAAGATCATCCCCTTTAGTTCATAAATATTAATCCAATCATCATAAATTGGGTAAATGAAACAAAATAATGTGGTGATATCAGATGATAAATAAGATTAAATAGTAGAGATAAAAAAGACTAACAAAAACATAAGGGAATTAGAATATTATAATAACATTTGATGATCAAACTCTACATAACCAAGATCATATACTTGTATCAGGGAGTAAATATTAGTAGTTCGTAATACATGAATAATAAGGGATATATGATAATAATCAAGGAAAATATAACATATTAATAAGATATGTAATTTGGTTAACACACATAATCATATAAATCCTATTTCAAGTCCACCTACCAAGACCATCAAAACATGTTAGACTTATTGTAATTACTCATGTATATGCATTTTTTATTGGATAACATCTCGTTTACCCTATTGTTTCTATGTTATGATTCCCTTACGTGTACCATATTTATTACAGCGTTGGATTCCTTACTATTTACCCTCTAATTTTGGTCAGGGGATGTCATCCCATATACCCTCTTGTTTCGGGTTTGAGATTTTCTCCCATGTACCCTTTTGTTCCAGGCGTGGAATTCCATCTTATTTAATTTCTTGATATCATAAAACATTTAACATTGATAAATGAATTGGAGGTAAATATATGTCCCACCCATCACATTATAAACCATTAATACATGTGAAATAATATAATAACTGTACCAACATATCATGAACCATAAAAAAGATATAGGTTTAGTAAATATAATATCATTACTAATGACATAAAATAAGTAATACAAAAATTTATTCCTATATTAAATTATATAAATGATACACTTTTCATAATCATTTCATAAAATCATAATTTGTTATAATAAATTACTTAATAAATTATATAACACATCAATGTGAAATGGGTTTCATCATCATCATTTTATAATGACAAAACCCATTTAAGAAGGAATATAAATGGAACAATTGGATAATTTTCTCAAAAAACATTATGAACACCAAAATAAGTCTAATTTGATATGAAATATTTTTGAATGATATATTTAATAAAATTAATGATGAAAATAACATTAATTCATTGGAAATTACTTTTTAAAAAATAAATCATTTTTAAAACATTTTTCTTTTAAAACATAATATGAAAATATGAAAACATGTTGAAACCCATTTTCATTGATAATATATTCGAAAAAATATAATTGAGTCTTTTAATAAAATTTTATAACCATTTTAATTAAAAATTTATTAAGTAATCTTGAAAAAAAATTATAATTTGTTTCCTTCAAAACATATAAAAATTACTTGATATCATTTTTAGCCTTTTTACTTGAAATCATATAAAATAATCATTTAAAACATTTCTTTTAAAATAATCAAATGAAATATAGTGAATGCATGAAAATATTTTTAGAAAATTTATCTTTAAAAAATAATTCATATAAATACGTCATGGAATTCATTGGAAAATATTTTTCTTTGAAAAATACTTTAAAAATATACAATGATATGATCGTAGCTACAAACCATTTCAAAATTGGTAATGATTAATCATAATAAGATGGAAATAATAACATTGCATTAATTATGAAATAACATTAGAATAATTCAATTATTGATATAACATTTCAATTGTATTATATACAACACATAGAAATATATCAATTCATAACATGTCATGTGTCTCAAAGAATAAAAATTTAGGCAATATTAGGTTACTGATTTCATAAATTTTAAAAAATAAACCCCATTAATGAAATAAAATATAATACATATTTTAATACCCATAAATTAATTAATAAGTATAATTTAATAAATACAAGAGTAGTACACACGCAACACAAAATAAATGTGTGTTAAAAAATACATGTCTTATAGATATAATAAGTGTGATGGGAAAAATTTTATTTCTCTAGGGTAACTAATACCCACCACTGCTCCCCCTCACTATCAATGGCCTGGGTCATGACTGCACCACTATTCCCCTCCCTAGACCTTCCCGTCCTGGTGGGTGGGGGAGGGTCCCCCCCATACCTCATCGTCTATCTATGATCCCTCATATTCCCATGTCAGTATCTCAAATACCCTCCTTATATTTCCCCAAATCAATGTTTTACGTACAATCCAGTCACTTGAGCATGGTTTTCTATCGGTACTGATTTCTTCCCTCGAGTTCACCAGATCTTCGGTGATGTTGTATCTATCTTTGGTTTCTCTCTAAGGGAATTTTCTCCAATATATGGACACCTTTGATAGATATGTGTCCCCTTCTTGGATGTTGCATGATCATGTGATTATAGGGATTCTAGAATCAAGGCACATTTTGATCAGGTTCGAGAATGTAGAAGATCTCATCTTTACCTTGGCTCATTCTCCCTGCTTTCTCCTATGTTTCCATTTTTCTCTATTTTGGTGTTCAATTTTTTTACATCTATTTCACGATATTCTTATTACATAAATTTTGATTTCAATTCCAACTCTCCCTTATCCTTTTCAAAATCTGGCAGTTCATCATTTGAATAGAAATATTGTGGAGCGTTTTCCTTTATCGAACCTCCGTACTCACTCTATGTGTCATAATTTTTCACTGAGGATTTTTATGAAGTTGATGTATCTACATACCCATTGGATTTCATTTTCATAAATGTTTAAGTAAAATTACATTGGTTAAAGATTTTATACTTTGAATTTTAGGATTCATTCTGTTCATTTTGCAAGAATCGTAGTCATAAATCTGGTAGATGTCGGCAAAATTTGGGAGATGAACAGTCTTTGTAGGTCGTAGTGAAGCATGGTCAAAATAACTCGATCATTTGTTTTGCATGTATTTATCCTGATTTTGATAATCTAGTTATTGGGGTTTGAGATTTTTTACTACCACCCAAAAGGAAATGGGACCGAGGATTTAAGAGTCGAGCGTAGAAGATGTTTTTCGTGGTCTTAGGAATGATTTTTGTATCAACCCTTTGACAAGGATGGTCCTAAGATGCACAAGCAAGGGTGAAGGTATGATTATGGGCCTAAGGAACCATCCAACATATGCTGAGGTTTTTGATACATTTTCAATTATCCCTAAGTGGTTATAGACTTGGGATCAGGTAAGGATAGACCTTCTCTTTTTAATAGATCATTAATTCGTGGGTTTCTTGATGATCAATGGGATGGTGTTTATAGGCCATGACTAGTTAAGATCACAGTGTTGATATAACAGGTATTTAGTGAGGGTTTGAATCCTATCTCTCCGATTATCATAGTTATAGTTTGGTTTTACCAGGGTTCATCGAACCATTATTCAGTGTTGAGTGTTGATGATCCTCCTCTATTTAAATAAGTGACTCTTGAAGAGTATAGGCATGAAGATCTACATCCATTACAATTCATGTCAGATGATATTGAAAAATATAAAGATTTTTCCTTAGAAAACTAGTCTCTAGAGCCCATGGAAGTTGAAATTTCGGAATAGTACCTTTTGTCCTCTTCAATGAAATTGAAGAACACCCTTGTGGATTCAGATGGGTTTATCCAGCACAATAAGAGTCCACGGAGATGAAAAGACTACACAACCATATGTAGTCCTCATTTTATAAGGTCATATAGTAAAGTAAAAGTCCATCAAAATAGTTTGAAATTTTTTTCTAACATCCCATTGACTAAGGAGGACATTAAATTTAAAATCATTGAAGAGGTACTCATGCTTTCTAATGAATAAATTCTAGAGGAATATTTCATGGTCAATATTTTAGTGGTGTATGTACATAGGATTTTTGAAAGGTAAATGTGCATTGATTTTAGTGAAGATAAATCCACTTGGATTGACAAATAGAATATTATTTTAATATGTTCTTTTATTGAAGGAAATACAATCCTAAAGGATCTTTTACAGACCTGGGAAAATATGGGATCCCACTATAAGTTTCTGATTAATGGAAACCATAATATGAAGGCCACCTACATCAAATGGCGTCTATAAAAGTTAAAGGATTACAATGTTTTTAATTTTTCATAGAATATACTTACTATTTCTTATGTGGTTTGATTTTTCTTATATTCTGAATCCTGTTGGATACCCACTTTTTCATTAAATATTCTTTCTGAAATAATAAAAAAAAATTTATTGCAAAAATATGTGTGATGTGAAAACCCTTACAACTAGATAAATTTTGAACCATGATACCCATGAAAGAATAAAATAAATTTATATTTATAATATAATAAAATACAAATATTAATGATATAACATGTTATAGCGGTGTATATATACCACACAATATAAGCGAGTGGTGAATGTGGAACGAATATCATGGACAAAAAATGAAATTATATTCCTTTACCTAAAATCATGAATTTTTTATTACACATTAAAAAGTCATGTATAATAAATATATGTTAATTATAAATAATATATGGAATTATATTATTAAATATAATTCCATCTATTATTTTTTTAGTCTTTATTTTACCCATTTAGTATCAACTCTTTGTTAATGTTACGTTCCGCTTCATAATGATTTTTTTTCATAAAATTTTTGACTTGGTATTCTTGACCCTATTATATAGATCTTGATATATATGTATAAATAATCTAAAATGAGGAATAAATATAAAATATATACTGTATATATTAATTTATAATTATATATGTACAATATAAGTATGAAAAGTAATATATTGTTCATGGAGAAGGTAGGTCATATGTACGAATGAACGTTGATTCCATTTTATTATCGTTTTGAAGGAAAGTAAGTAAATTATATATATATATATATCTGTGTGTATTATTTATTTTAGGGTTTTAAATTTTTATATATCATATATATTCACTAAAATAATATTTGATACATTACATTTAATGTGTTATATAATCACATCTCATTGTAGAGGCGGTAGTCCAAACAACCCCTAACGAAATTATTGTACATACAAAAAATATAAAGCATGGATGAATGTGTAATATAATAATTCAAGAAGAATAAATAAATCATAAATAAAATATATATCAAATAAATATAAATTTAACTTCATAATGACCTTCCATGAGAGGTGGTAAATGAGACAATTGAACAACATCATTTCATGAGGCGGTAGATCGTTGTACAGAAGAACGATATGTTCAATAACCATTAAATGGATGTGTGTGTATGTAATCATAGAACACATTAAATAAAAACAAATAATATATGTAATATTATTATATTATTATATAACAATGTAATAATAATAATTGAAGTTATGGAGAAATATAGTAATCAAAAGGAGCTTGAGGAAGGACAACACCTCTAAATTTTGGTAACTCCTTTTGATTTGAACAAAAAGGATTCCTTGGATGGATGTATACTTAAATGAAAGGATTAATGGAGGTTGTGAGGTAATTGTTGTGTGTGTAATTTATATAGATTTTTTAATCCAAAAAGCTACTAGAGGATTGAAAATGGGGTTGAAGTAGTTCCCATGTTTAAGGGAGGGAGAGGACATATAGGGTATTTTTGAAAAAAAAGATAGGTGTACGCACATATTTACCTAAAAAATTTAATTTAAACTAGACAAATTAAATAATTTAATTTTTATGGAAAATATAGGTCCATTATTTGGTTGTTCATACACGTTTCTATGTAATTTATTCCCATAAGGTTATGATTTAGTCCCACGTCATGCTTAATTTTACGTTCATTGTTGATTATAATTTTAATCACATTAAATTATGTTTTTATTAAATAATAAGTTGATATTATTAGTATAAAAATACCATAATTATTGAAACTATTTAATAAAATTTTATAAATAAAATTAATAGAATCTGAAAAATTCTGTTGAATGATTATATTATATACGTGTCGAGAAAGTCTATTTTAAATGTGAGAATATTAAAATGTTAATTAATATTATATATCCAAAGTTAGTATAAAAATGATTCCAATGACCTAAATTGGATTAATATATATATATATATATATATTATAATTTCAATTTAAATAAAACAGAAAATATAACACATAAATATAAATAAATTATTTGAAAATTTAGATCGAATTAATATTCAATATTCATTATTATTCATTAAAAAATGAACCTTCTCAAACGAAATAACAAAAAAATCTCCTTAGAATAATTTTTTCTTTATCAATTAAAAAAATATTGTTTTATTATAAATTTAAATTTCTGAAATTTCCTACAATTTATTTTTTTATCATCCCCATAAGCACATAAACATATTTTCATTCCAGAAAATGGCCTTTTGAAACATATAATAACTTTCAAAATATTCACTATTTTATTATCAAAGTGTGTTATTTATATTAAATCATTAAAAAATATATTTTTAAATTATTTATTTCAAATCATATTACTGTGTTTATAAAAAAATTTATAATTGTAATTTTTAAATAATTATATCAATAAAATGATGTTTTTTAGAATCTCAATGTTGAATTTAATGCAACAAAAGTTATTGATGTTTATAGAAAAAGCTAATATATTTCTTCTATGTGGTGAATTAAATCCAAAAACGGCGATTTAATATTAAAAAACTATATTCTGTGTTTTTGTGAAATGAAAAATATCAAAAATATGAAATTAATTAAAAAAATTAATAATTCAATAAATTTTGGGGTGTAACAATATACTTCCATTTATTTAATATAACCCTCAAAAATTCATGTAGGTTATCAAAGGATTTATACTATAAAGTTTCATTCATTGAAACCCATATAAAAAAATTTAATACTTAATCTTCCTTAAAGAAGGGAATTCTGAAAACATAACACTTAACCATAGTGACACATATCTAGGTTTCCACATAAGAGAACATATATTTGAAGAGAAAAGAATGTCTTTGAGGAAAATTGTAAATACTTACTGGAAGTCATTGAGGTCATCAATAAAGAAAAGGTTGAGGGAAAATAGAAAATTAAATGGCTAAAAGTCATAAATTTGAGATGATATAAAATTTCATCAGGCCCAAAAATAGTACGGTATTAGGAAAAAAAATTATTTCTATGTTTTTTGTTAGAGTTGAATAATCATCATGAAAAGATATATTTGCATGATTTCAAAACAACCTCACCATTTATTTCTCCTTCATAAATTTCCACCTCACCTATTTCTCTATAAGTTAATGTGTATTTTATTCCTTCTTAATTCCCTAACAGATCATGATATCCCTGATAATACATCCCATCTTCATCACTTATAATCCAGAATAATTCTTCAGAATATGTTATCCTATTTTCATAAATCATATATTTTTAGATAATATGTTAATCTAACAGACATCTTATGAAGTATAATTTAAATATTAAATAAATTATTAAACATTTATCCCAAAAGAAATATGAACTTCAAAAATATAAGGACCCTATCTTTTTACAAATATTAATAAATTATTTTAAGGATAATTATTCATCTAATAATAAGATGAGGATCATAAATTCTAGTGTACTTGGAAGATTAGGTACATAATTAATCATCATGAAATCAAAATAAAAACCCATTTTATTTATTCTAATTAATGTTATCTTATCTTCCATTTATCTCATACATCAAAATAGGATAGCCCGCGAAATATATGAACAAAATAGATTATCTAAAATGGTTAAAAAAATGTCAACTTCTTTTGATTTATTTTTAGAATTGTGGCCTTTGATAATATAGGTATTTAATTTTGATCACAAGATTAGTATAAATATATGTAGTTAACAAACTAATTTACCCAGAAAGAGGAATTTATGTCCTCATCCTGTAGAATTTCTCCATATGAAGCATATTTGTCGGTGCTCGGAAAATAGGTGGCGTGCAATGTTATCCGAGCCACCGCAAGATTCTATCACCATCACGCACCTTACCCATAGGTATTATACTAATATTTAAAGGGGTTATGTAACTAATACATAGTAAAATAGTTATGTACAATATTTATGTATATAATAATGAATATACATTCATTTCATTATTCTTACCTTGTAAATAGTTTTTAAAGCACAAAGAGTATTTTTGGTAAATGTACAACTAAGAAATCTATATTGATGAATTAATAGATTTTTTATGTAATTAAATTTTTACTAAATTATAATAATAATAATTATTAAATTAATTTTTATTAATTATAAATGGTCATATAATTTTATGAATGCAATTGTAAATTTTATTAAGGTTTGAAAGGCATTTTTGTCAAAATGCATGAATTTTCTATAAATATCAGTTTTTTTTGTTAAAAGTAAAAATTAACATTTTTAGAAAACTATTTATAAAAAACGAATATTATTTCTGGAATAAAGACGTCAAAATTATCCAATGGTGAATTTTTCATAATTTTCCTAGACAGTCGAATTTTTATGTAAAAATTAAATACCATTTAAATATATAATGTGTCTAATGACATCATAATGACCCTTTAGTGATGTAATAAAATAATATAAACCTCATGACCAGCCAATATTTGTTTTACCATTAAAATAATTGTGTTTTGGATTTGATTTATTTATTTTTCAATTCTTTAGTTGGCCCTTCAAGACTTATTAAACATTTTGTCTTTTTAAATTGTTTTCCTTGGTAGTGTGACTCTCCTCCAAATAAGAATCCCCATTATTTTAAGAATATCATACTTTGGCCTTATTAAGTATTGTATTACACTTCCCTTTTCAGAAAAACATGGGAGAAAACCATTGTCTGGGATTTGTTTTGGATTAGTTTATTGTGAGGTTCCCAAACCTAAATAATAATGAATTTTCTCACATTTCTTATATAAACCCACCCATGCACCCACATACTCTTCACTCAAACCCTTTCGAGTTCATCCAACCACTACCCTCCTCTATCTAGAATCCTAGAAATATTCCCCAAGCTCCCAATAATCCTATCTCAAGACTCTCTCAAGCCATTGGAAACATACACCCAGGTAAGGGTTTTTCTTCCTTTCTCATTTTTTTCCAATTTTATTAATACTGTCATGAAATTTAAATTTAGATTATAAATGTTGGGGTATGTTTTTTCACCTACCCCATACTAACCTCTCTATTTTTGAATTATGGGAGACCCCTTTCCCTCTCATTAAATTCCTCCCATGTACACATATTACTATGCTAAAATTCTAAAAGGTATTTATCTCCCCTCAATTACATTATGAAGTTAGTTGGTATTTGAAATATAATTTCTGTTACATTTTTTGGGACATGTTTCTATATTACCCCCCTTACATTCCATTTCATGTAAATGTTATTAGAATCCCCTTTCTCTCTCGTCAACCATTTTTATTAATTCTTACGTCACGCCGTTACACTGCCGAAATTGCACTGATTTTCCAAGACAATGCCATTGTGTAGTGATTACCTTGCCCATTTCGGTATCAAGGGTATTCACCTATATGAACATTTAATTATTGATTATAATGTTTCAGTTATAAATTCCATATTGCTTTATTCTATAATAAATGATAATGTTTTCCGAATACATGTTATATGATCCATGTGGAAAACTTATGCATGAAACGAATAGTTTAAGAAGGGTGTTCCCAAGGAGCACTCCAATTCATTGGGTAATATATAGTATCAAGATATGTCATGTGAAATGGGTGTTATCTCATTCTAACTCAATTACAATGATGTTTTACTCGTGCTTCATATTAAATGAGGATTTACTCTTTCTCTATGTGCAATGATCCTTGGCTCATGCTAATTCCATGTTAAGTGTTGTTGCCACATTCCCATTTATGATTATGTTGATTTATCATGAAATAATGATTATACTTCTCTTGTAATATGTTGATATATCTATTGTCTAAAATTTATTGTATTCCAAAGGTTATTCCGTGATTATTCCCTTACTGGGCTTTATAGCTCACCCTTTTTCTTATGAATGTCCTCAAGTTATCCTATGCAATTAAATGTATGAGAGAATGTAGTGGTCATGTAAATGATGTTTTCAATAAAGATGTTGTATTTCTTGTTTTAAGTTGTTTTTTAATGATCTAAATCCCCAAATACACTAGATCTCTCGATCAACTTTGTTGGATCATGTGAAGTTTATATAATAAATTATAATTAATTGTGTATTAATTGAGTCGGGTTGTCATATATCTTCATAGTGATACATGTGTGGTACTTTTACCTTCATGGTGATATCATCGCGTTGTTACTTATGTTGTAATTTTACCTTTGTGGTGTTATCTTCATGGTGTTACCTGTGTGGTACATTTTCCTTCATGGTGTTACCTTTTGTGATACTCTTCCCTCATGTATGAGATGAGTATATCATGATAAATTAGCTATATGCATGGTCATATACCTAAGTAGAGTTGATGACTACTTCATCCTTTGTGATTGATGTCTTACTTTATGGATTTAATTTGTGGATATCTAGGAGACCTTTGGGGTTCTCAGGGTCCTTACTGAGTATTGTTATACTCACTCATGCACGGGCTTCACCCGCTCATTGTTGAGTCTTCTACAAGAAACATAAAGTATTGATCAAGGATGAGGGATCCTGCACTAAACCATGCTAAGAGGTGGACCATTTGACGTGGCATGACTTAGGAATAATAACAAAGAGTTGTACCTACCCTTCTAGTAAGATCCTTGGTTGATTATCTTAGAGCTATTTTTCTCCATCCAGTTGTACTTATACTTTCCAATTAGGATTCTGTTCCAGACCCTTTACATTTATAAAATTCCTGACTACAACAGTTTATTGTGTTGTTTCCTCTTTTTGTGCTCTAGGATTTGTGTGTTTGTACGGGTTTAAATTCAATACCTTCCCATTAAGGGATACACCTTTTTTTTTGCTATTTGTTAGCCCCTTCCCTATGGAAGTCGGGATTTGTCTAGTCACGACACGAGTTCCAAAGGATATGTTATTAAAAAGTGTTATCAGAGATTTCAGTCCTACCTAAGGACCAAGAATCCAATCATTTATATGTGGAAATAGTGTTATTTGTTATCAGTGTCGTTTCTAGTTTGGAGATTCTAGTGTTTGTGTAGAGGCCGATGAATCCATACACTAGGATACTAAATTCTAATTTCTGATTCCGTATATGAAAAAACTGATAGAGTGTGTTTTAAAATGATTTTTTTCTTATGTTTTTATTGATTCAGCTCACGTGGAATAAATTTTTGATTGTGGGACAACTGTTTTCTTTGAGGATGCCTCAATGTAGACAACCAAAAAAGATTCCAAAGAGAGTACATGAGGATGGCCCACCGAGTGATGTGGCCTCGATTCATGGCCCTCTTACAGTGTTATCACCTACGGGTGGTGCACCAGAACCAAAATAACCCATTGTGCATTAGATTATTCTAGTGGAGCATTCACATTGATTGAGCTCCTTTGAAGAGTTCCAACAGTATATGGCTCTAAGGTTCTAAGGCGGGACAAACACCCAGCTAGCTGAGAACTCTCTAGAGGTCGTGGCTAGAGTTTTCTACCTAGTTGGGACACCAACTGATCAGATGGTTATCCTAGCATCTAGTATTTGTTAGTGAGTGACCATAATAATGGTCCACAAAGTGATGAGGATTCGTTACATCGATTTTTTCTTTAGATGGTACCTTCTACTAGTTTTCCAGCTATATCACTACTTGTTGGTCAACAGTTACAACTAGCGGTACTAGTAGAGGTAACATGTAGGCTTAGTGTCTTACATGTGTTTCATCATTATATACTCCTACAGTTCCAAGGCGATACCAAATCATGGGCTTCTAAGGAAAGGATTGAGTTGGTGACAATGTTTCCATCTTGACAGGGCACCATTCAAACAGATGGTGGTCTTGGTAGCGAGCCTTCTACATGGCTCAGAAGGACGATTATAGGGTTTGGATTACCTTGATCTTGCTATGATGTGACGTTTCAGTGTAAAATCTAAAGAAACATGCCTACAGAAGGGGATATCATCCCATAATAAGATAAATGATGAGTGTATCATAGAGATTCTACAGCTTTGGGAAGATGACATGTCAGTAACTAAGTATTCATCAATGAGTACCGACCAACCTAGGTACTCAATGAATAAAATATGGTTATTGAATTAGGGATCAGACCTCTAATAGATGTTTGTTTAGGGACATCTGAGCCAACACTCTTCTTTTATGCATTTCTACTTATGTTAGTGTGCTCAAGGGATCATTTTTGGTTGAATGTTCTTTGGTTGATCAGATACAGTCCGTGAATGTTAGCAGTGGTAAAGTAGGAAACTAATGCATGATTCAGAGACATGGGTACGTAAAATGTCTCGAGAAGAAGAATTGATAGGGACAGATGAATCTTCAGGGCAACAGACATGAAAGTTTATCTAGGATAACAACATGAGGTTGTATACATTTCAACATGTTAGAATCACCACCCAAATATAGTCCCCACCAAGCTCATGGAGCTGGAGGATAGGATATGGGAGTAGCTACATTCAGTCAAGGAGTGTGACCCAAGGGATATATGAATGATTCGAGGTACGATATGTGTCTTCTACTATCTTCCATATTAATATACATAGGTACCAATCATTTTTTCTTCCCAAGAATATTTTCCAAGACCTAGAGTTTCAAGTCAATCCTAGGTCTTGACCCTTACATCTAGAGAAACCATTGGTAGGAGAGATTATAATCACACTTATTTCTATGGTGTGATCTGAACCTTGAGGCAATATTTTCAGTTGGAACCTCTTGGTCTAAGTGTTGAGGCCTTACGACATTAGTTTTGGGATGGACTGGACATCAAAAGTCCATACACAGATTTATTAGGAATAAATGATGTAGTATATCTATAGTGTTGAAATGGGATTTTCCATGGTTGGTAAAAGAGGAAACCAAGGAAGAACATGACAACATCATGAACATGAGTTTGAATCCGATCAAACTAGATTCAGCTAGCCATACCCTCGTGGTAGTGGGATTTATGTGTTTTCAGCTCCCTACAATAGTGGCTCAGTGTGGAGAAATCATTGAATAGATGTTTCTATGATTACCTCCCTAAAGTGGTAGTGAATTCTACTTTGGTTGAGTAATACATGATATTTTTACCTATCTTCTCCAGGTTAGAGGCACACTTCTCATCTGTGATGAATGAAAAAGAGCCTTTCCTTTAGATAGGGAAGTGTTAGTAGAGCTTTTAAGAGCTAGGATAGAGACTAACGAGTTCCCACATCTAGAGGCTACTAGAAGGGGGAATTGGGTGTGTAATCTACTATGATGCATCAAAGACTAGAATAGTTTTATTTATTGTAGTTGGAGTGGGCACTGATCACCTAAAGGTCACAGCAGTTAAGACATCATGAGTAGAACTACACTACACATGACCTGGAGTTAGTAGCAGTGGTCTTTACGCTAAAGATGTGGTCGCATTATTTGATGGGTGATCAATTTATTATTTAACCTAATCACAAGAGTCTAATGTATATCTTTCCACAGAAGTACCAGAACCTGAGATAATGATGATAAATAGTGTTCCTATAGGACTGTGACATTGAGATAGTCTATACTCTTGGGAAGGGGAACGTGGTAGAAAACTCACTTAGTAGATGGACAATTCTACAGATACTAAGTGAGGTGTCAGAGCAGCTAGTCGCGATACAGATATCCTTTGTGGATAAAGATGTATAATCTTGCCTCTAGTCTATGATAGTCACTCCCAAAATTCTTCAGCAAGTTTGGGAGGCATTTCATGGGAATATGTCTATGAGGCCCAACCTGATCAGATATCCTCAAGATGGTCTCTTGAATTATTTTATAAAGGTGGGGAGAATATCATTATCTTCAGAGGATGCACCATGGTACGAGTGACACGTTGGGAAGTGTTGTTGAGGGAGATCTATACATCACCATTAGAGATGCATCCTTGAGTAGTGAAGGAGTACCGGGACCTCTGGCATCAGTACTAGTGGCCAGGGTTGAAGGAAGTAGTGGTAGAGTATGTTTCATGATACCTCACTAGTTAGCAAGTGAAGACCTCCCAGATCTGGCATATGTCTTATGCTGACATGAGTTAGAGAAAATTGGAGTCTGAGGAGGGAGACCATGTCTTACTATGGGTCTCATCCCACGGATGAATGTAGAGGTTTGGATAGGGTGGTAATCTATCTCTGAGTTTTATCAGAGATTTATATATTCTCCACAGAGTGGGTGAGAAAAAATACCTTATATCGCTTACCCCATAGATGCACCAGGTACATAATGTTTTTCATGTGTCATAGTTGAGGAGATTCGTTCATGATCAACCACACGTTATCGACAAGGGTGAGTTGGACATCTACGATGGGGTGAATTTTTTGGACTTCCTAGTGGATATTGAGGATCGAAGGAACCAAGTACTTCATGGATGGATGACCCCTATAGTGCATGTTTAGTGGAAGCACAGGAACATCTAGGAGTGCACATGGGAGCGAGAGTCTCAAATTCTTTCTCAGTACCCTCTTTTGTTTGGTTTTCCGTGTTTTGGCTTTCAGTATATAAATGCAAAATTCAAGGAGAATATAATGTCTCGAAATATCCTATTATTTTTTTATTGAATTATTTAGAGACTGCAAAATCTAACGGTGTGTTATTTGGAGGCCTAAAGTTCCAAGAGTGATCTGTCAAAAAATGTTCATATTAAAATAGTGCGGGTGAGTGGTTTTCCTAAAAAAGTGAAAAAAACTATTAAATGGGTTGATGGATCAGAAATCTGATGTCACCATTGTGTTCAGGATAGTGGTTTTACTCTATTAATGTCTTAAGATAAGTTGGTGTATGCCTCATGTGGGAAAACCAGAAATGGAATAACTGTAAATAAAATAATTTATTAAAATATATTTTTAATTACTTTTCACTATTGTATGGTAAATTGGGTTGAAAATATAAGACAATTGTTGAAAGCATGAGGGTATTATTTCTATATGCTAATACTATCATTGTCCAGTGCGGGCCACCAATGAAAGATAGTTTTTTTCTATAAAAATAATTAAGTGAAAATTATTTTATTTTAAAATACCTAACTTCTATAAAGTAAATTGAATTGAAAATAAGAGAGTTCCATTGAGCTTGTGAGGGCATGTTATCCTTAGGCGGAGACTAACATAGATTGGAACGAGTTAAGGGTGACTGTAAATAATTTCTTGTAAATTCATTCATTTACGTTCAGAAAACGCATGGGCGATGTTTTCTATATTTTTAAATAGTTCTTGGATTAAAAATATCAGAGAACCGTTG
Organism: Viscum album; assembly: GCA_963277665.1. Classification (NCBI taxonomy): domain Eukaryota; kingdom Viridiplantae; phylum Streptophyta; class Magnoliopsida; order Santalales; family Viscaceae; genus Viscum; species Viscum album. The sequence goes on along the minus strand of CAUJRU010001104.1, from coordinate 91,771 downwards.
AATCTACAATGTTGGGATATGCTTTGGGGATGATTCACGTTGACCCAAGTTGGTCAGGGGAAAAATTTAGTTTTTTTCCATTAAAAAAACAAAATAACATAGATATTTTATAGCTCTCTTTTTATTCCTCCAACGGATAAGTGGCATGGATAAAACCAACGACCAGTCAAGCCATAAAATGTAATGACTCATCAAATCCATTATAACAACGCCATTGGAATTAGGATGTTTCTCTTTAAATGAACCCCCATTAATTCCCTGGGCATTAATCACTCTACCCGTCTCTTATTTATATGGAGCTTGGGGAGAGTTATTGGTACAACTTCACTAATTTACGATCTTCGATTAAAGTGTTGTGATTCCAATCACTTAGATGAAGTAGCCAGTTCCCGTGGGGGGTGACGAGCGACAACGAATCACGAACATAAGGATGAAATTTGGATGGAAATGTTGGTAGCTTGTTGTATGAATGACGAACACTGAATATCCATCAAGCGCGGTTATTCTCTAATGATCATGAAGTGGGGTTCTATTATAAAATTTTTCTTTGATAAATTAAATCCTCCTCTTCTTGCTATCACCTTAACGTGGAGGGTGTAGTCTAGAAAAAACAAGGTCTGGACCCTCTACCTCTGAATTATGGATATGAACATTGGGGAAAAAATTTCCAACCTTATATAATCGCAAAATGGCGGGTCATGCTATTACGGAGACAGTGAAGAAGAGTCGTAGGTTCAAATGGCAACAAGAAAGGACATTGAAGCACATCTGCTGACCCGCGGAAAAAACTGTCAGCTGGCCATGTCGGCGACGGCAGGCGGGAGCCGGAAGAGACCCGTGGGAACAGACAACAGATAGTGGAAAAAAATGGCGATGGAACACCGTGGTGGCCAAGGGATTCCTACCCGATCTAGTTACATGGGACAAGTGTCGTTCCCATAGGTACTGTCTATGGAAGCGGCCACAACAGGAAGGGGTTGTGCGGCCCACGCCATGCCACGTTGGAAATACATGGTCGACTGAATGTCTGACGGATTAATTTTGGTGCGGTAGTGCACCACCGGATAGAGAATGGCCCCTCAAGCATGGTGCCAGTGGGGAAAATTTTCCACCTCGGGGCAGACTTAGCCCATAGGGGCCGACCGAGCGGGATGGACAAGTGGCCCAGCAGGCTAGCATGGGTGGGTAGAGCCCCACATGGAAGGTTGGGCCAACCGCAGCCTAAACCCACGAACTGAACCAGGCCGACCCCAATGGGATGGACCTAGTAAACTGGGCCAACCCTTAGTGGGAAGGACTCGAGATGGCTTATTTGGACCACGAGACACGATCCATTGTGTTGGGCTAACTGAGTCGGATCGGGCCCAGACCAAACCGGTCCCTGAATAAAGAAACACACAAAATTTAAAAATTTGGTGTCTATTCAACACGCCATCAATGATGTTGGGATCCCTATTGGTAATTTGTCCCATGTATGTATTCTGGCTGGCCCAACCGAGCTGGTCCGCGCCGAGGTGCGAGCACCCTCGTTTCATAGAAAATGGTGTAACTAGTAGACTGTTTGTCCGTTTGATGAACTGTCTATGGATTTCGAACCCTTATAGTGAGGCGGCCCTTTTGGTATACTCCCAAAGAGTTTTGGGGACTGTTGGAGTGTGGTTGTGTTGGATTAAACCAGAATCCAACTGGGCCCTCAGAACTAAAATGTTTATGAGTCATAGGTCTGGTGTCCATTTGATGTGTCGTCAGTTGCATTGGAACCCTTATGACCTAGCAAATCATCATGTTAATTATTCGTGGAAATTCATCATTGTTGAGGTATGAATAAAGGCATGGGGATCAGTTCTCCCAGAATCAAGGGTGCTATTAGCGGGAATCCAGTGATAGGCAGTGAGGTAGAGGTTGGAGGTAGGTCATACATAGTTTTGTACCAAGAGATCATGTGTGGGATAACATCGATCCTATGTGGGTCAGATCCTATATGGGTCAACACTAAACCATCTTGTGTAGGTCAGTGTATACTGATCATGTATGGGTTATATCCTGTGTGGATCAGAGCTCAATGATCCTTTGTGGGTCCGCGCATACTGATAATGTGCGTGTTAGACCATATGTGGGTCATTGTGGGGGTCAGTACCTGTCCACTCCCGGTGGGTTGGATCTTGTGAGGATCATTGTGGGGATTAGTACATATATATTTTGTGTGGGTCAGACTCTGTATAGTTAGCAGTAGTGCCCAATGAGAGAATAAGATTATCTATCTTCGTGAAAAATCATATGTACTTCTATACTTCACAAATACATGGTGTGAGATAAGTATTTTACCATGATGTTGATAAATGTGTGGTACATTTAAAATTGTGGTGATCTCTTTGTGGGCATACGTGTGTTATACTTTTACCATTATAGTGATATCTTTGTAGTGGTACATATGTTTTACATTTACCTTCGTAGTTATATCTTCGTGGTGATACATGTGTTGTACTTTTAGATTCCTATTGATATATTTGTGGTGTTACCTATGTGGAAGTTTTACCTTCATGGATTTATCTTTGTGATGTTACATGTGTGGTACCCTTACCTTCATGGTGTTACCTTTGTGATATACTTCCCTAATGTATGAGACGTGTATATCTTGATATAATAGTTATATTTATGGGAATATACCTATGTATAGTTGGTAATAGATTAATGATTTTTTATTATGTTCTTGCACTGTGGTTTTTTCTTTATGGAACTCTGGGAGACCTTCGTGGGTCTCAGTGTCCCTACTGGGTATTGTTATACTCACTCATACAAGGGCTTCACCCTCATCTTATTGTATCTTGTACACCCGACAGACAACATTGATCGAGGATGAAGGAACCAAGACTGGATGGTGGTTAGAGGTGGACTATTTGACATAAAATGATGTTGGACTATTGATCATGAGTTGTACATGCCATTTAGTTAGGATCCTCAGTGGATGATCTAGGAGATAATTTTTTCTTTTCAATTGTACTTATACTTTCCAGTTGGGCTTGTATTTCAAACCCATTATTTTACTCACACATTAACAACTACTACTTTCTTCATGGTTGCCTCTTGTTATTCTCTTAGAATTGGGTTTTGGTACATGTTTAAAGGCAATGTCATCCCATTAAGGGATACACTCTAATAGTGCAAGTCACCAACCTCTGGACTATGGAAGGATTCCTTCGGGTAGTCACAACATGGGCCCCAAGGGACGGGTCGTGATAGTATATGTAATTGGGAATCAAATTTACATTCCTCCCAAATCTCAAGATCATATTCCATAGAGATATGTAGTGGATTACCATGTCTCCAGCAATAAACTAAAGGTCCTATAAATTATTGTCTATAATAATATTTTGTAAACTTTGGGATGCCTTGATGTAAAAATGAATGATGTTCACCTTTAACTCAATCTCTTCAATCAATTCTGGTCCTAGTATCTTACGTTCACTAGTATCATCACAGATTTTTGGTCTTCAAAATATTTATCATTGAAGGTATTCATATGCATGCATTTAGATTCCCGAGTGGAAACTGTTGAGGTAGGACAATTTGACCAGTGAAATATATTGGTCTCATCCTTCCACGATGTCTATAGAACCCTCTCTTAACATGTTATCCAGTGTCTAAATATTCCATTTATATTAGACATCATTTTGAGGATGATAGGTCGTACATAATCTCACCATGGTTCTTAAAGCATCTTGGACAAAATTCTTAAACATTGAAGTGAATCTCAGATCCCGATCGGAAAAAATCGAGAGTGATACTCCATCCAAACATACTACTTCTATGATTTATATTTGTGTAAGTTGATTGAGTGATAAGCCTTCTAAAATTATGATCTGGTGAGATTTATTTTTATGATAATCCACAATATACCAAATAGAATTGTTTCCTCAGGATGAATCATGAATTATAGGGACAAATTCCATGGTAATGTGCACTCAATTCCATTTTTGTATAGGTAGTGGTTGAATCATCCCGATAGAATATTTCCTTTTGTCTTTCACTTGATGAAACACCAAGAACATTGATTAATATTTAGAAATATCCTTCTTCATTTTGTCTAACAAATAGTTCTCTCAGAGTTCTCAACACATCTTGGTGCTTGCTGAGTCAATAGTAAAGGTTGATATATGTGAATCACTCATTATATCAATCTTTAACTATTGACTATATAGTACACATATTTATAACCCAAATCATATGAATCCATCCTCATTGATCATGAACTCATTGAATTTACTATTTTAGACTAGTACTTACCTTTTTTTAATTTCACAACATTAATGTAGCATCATTGAATATCTACATAAGGAATAATTCATAAATCATTTGAGAAATGTTTGATGATGTTTATTGCTTAATGATTCATATATCCATATTTTGTAGGTATAAGAAGATTGGATCATTTTCAATTCACATCATTGATAATGATGATGTATCCTTTCTACCTAGAGCATCTACTGTGTTATTTCCCTTACCAATATGGTAGTGGATTGGGAGTCATAATCTTTCATGGGATATAATCATATTATATAGTTCATATTTGTCTCTTTATAGGTGAATATATATTCAATTTTATCATGATTAATATATATTTCACACTTGTCACTGAAGAGATAATGCTGCTAGATTTTAAATGAAAATATCATACCTTCCTACTTCATATCCTATATAAGACAGTTTTTTCAATGAATTTTCAACTTTCTTAAGTCATAGGCTATCACCATATCAGTTTTCATTAGAATACAATCTAAGACATTCGTTTAAGCCTCATTTTATGAAAAAGGAGTTCCCCACTTGTTGGATCTGTGGAACATGGTGTAGGGATAAGACTATTTTTCAACCCTTTAATGCATTCTTCATATTAACTATTTCATAAAAACATTACTCATTTTAGATTCAACATGGATAATTGGTTATAAAATCATGGGAAGCCTCTTAAATATTTTCGGTAGTACTGAGGTACACCAAAAATTCTATGAATATCCATTTAATCTATTTTCCTTGGACAATATTTTATTTACTATGTCATTGAAGGGTCCACATATATCCCATTGATGGTGATAAAATTCTCCAATAATGTTACATCATTCATCTAGAAAATGCTTTTATTATACTTTAATAATGTTGCTCTCTTATAAATTTAATTAGAGTCATATTCAAATTCTCCACATGTTCCATCTTGTTCTTATATTATATCGTAATATAATTAATTAAAAATACTAGAAATTAGACAAGGTAATATCTAAGGAATTTTTATAAAAAATCAATTAAATGATTTCTGGAATTAGTGAGTTTTAGGGGAACAAATACTAACTCATAGTTTCCAACCCTCATTTGAATGTTATTCATGGGAATATCTTCCTTCCTCTCCATTAATTGGAGATGTCTCAAATAAATTTCCATATTATATGAAGAACTAACCCCATGTAGCTGATTGAATAAGTAATTTATATGCGGATGGGATACTTTTTTAAAGTTATTTTATTTTGTTAATCATAATCACCTAAAAGATGATTTGATACATTCTTATTTTTAAAAAAGAGTTGGAATGCACCCCATGGTGGAGCACTAAGGCATATAAAACCCTTTTCCAGATTCTCGAATAACAATATCGTCAATTATTCAAGCTCAATGGTTCCCATTCTATAAAGTTCCTTTAATAAAGGTAGATATATAAAAATATTTATAATTGATAAATCAACTTATAAACTAGGAAGAAGACCAGAAAAATATTCGGGGAACACATCAATATAGTCCCATATAGTGGGAATGTCTTCAAGCATGATTCTCTCATTTGTCTTAATCATTTGATCTAGTTATGCTTTCTCATAAGGAAATAAATACCAAATATGAGAATATTATTCTAAAGTAAATTCATCCTCCACCATACCCATGTATATAATTGGAGGATACTTTGTGTAGGGAAGAGGGATCACCCTTTCCTAGAAGTTAACGATTCATTTTTATAAAGATAGCCAATCCATGCCAAAAATTCCATCAAACTTTACTAAAGGGAGTATTATAGGATTTGTTGGTAGGTTCAGTCAAAAAACATTAATCTGGGAGGTTTTGTATAGTATTGATGCAATATTATACCAATTTTATTTTCTTAGAGATACCACAACCTCAAAATATTTAGGTGGTTATTCTGTAGTTCTACTAAACTTGAAATATATGGAAAAATTTGTAGAACCGAAATCAAATATTACATTCTCTATTATTGGATAAATAACTAGTGTACCTATAAAAATATCATTGTTGTTCTCCACCTCAGCAATAGTGATATCATATACCCTTTATTACTACCATGGTGGATGTTTATTATTTCCTCTAAAAACCATTATCATAGGGTAACAGATTGCATAATTCCCATTCTCTTTATAGTTGAAAAAACTTACAATAAGTTCTGTGTTTTTTAAAACCTTCATTTACTCATCCAAATTATTGATACTATTCATATCCCTTCTGAATTTTTTAGCCATATTCCCCTCTCTTTGAAAATTTTAAGCATCCCTTTCTTCCCCTTAATCAGTTTCTAGGATTCTTCTTCACACACATATTCCACATAGGCTCTGGGGTTATTTTTCCATCATAGAATTTATCACCAACATTACTCTTTATATTCTTATTTTTGTCCCCAATACCATGAGACAACTGATAGACCAAAATATCCATATGTTCCTTAATTTAACAATAAAAATTAAATTCGTAGATGTAAAAGTCTTGAATTTCTTGAACTTTTTATTTAATCATATTTTTTCTGCTAAAGAAGTGACTTACCTTACATTCAAAGTTCATGACAATGTTGGTGGAATATCTTACATGACAAGTTGAGTTTTCTTTATATTCCCTGATATACTTGTGTTTGTTTTGATTCAACAAGAGGATCTCCTGTTACATATTAAGATAGACGGTTTAGGGGAAACATTTGTTTGAAAAAAAATTCATGAAATCATATCATTCCATGAAATCTATTTCCTACTAGACATTTTTATCTTGATTAGTATCCACCACTAATCAGCTTCCCAATCAAAATGATAAACTTCCAGAATAATGTTATTTTATTATAAGCACTAGGGTACATATAATATCATCTCAATGAAGTTAATCTATTTTTCTATAAACATGAGATAAGAAGATCCACTAAACATGAGAGGCCACGGCCACATAAAATATTCAATTACAACATGATCTCTATTGGGATAAAGTGGTCAATCGACATGATTAAAGTTATTATAATTAACATGAAGTTGTTAAGCTTGTATTGCCAAGAGGATTTATCACCCATTCCCATAATATTTGGCATATCATTAGATAATTCGTCACATTTCATATCACATTGATTTTTGTCATGTTTTCATCTATTTTTATCTCTTAACAATGAAAAATAATGTTCAATTAGAAACTCGAATACGTATCCAATATACATAAAGGATAACATAAGCATAAATGGATAAATTATTAAAGAAAAATTATGTCCTAAATTTTGAATCCCAAGGATTCATTTTTTGTTATCCGTGATCTATTTCCTCAAATATATTATTATGGTCAATTATCACTTCCCATTATATTGTTTCATAATGAGATAATGAATATACCAATGAATATCCCCTAGGATTGTCAATCATGGTGTCTAGTAAGGCCCATTGTCATATAACGTGTTTCCCCAGTTCATGGTCTAAACACATTGTTGGAGTTGTTAATATTAGGTATATATATTAAAAACATTGTCCATATTTAGTATCCAAACAACTATGTATTTTCTTGGCAAACAAATTACTCTATATAAACCAAAATTTAGGGATGTTTTTTCACACATTGTCTAATCCCAATGGCTTTTGTTGTTTTCTTAGTCCTATACCAAAAAATAACTAAAAATTTCATATGATACAACCCATATAGACCCAATCATTTTATAAATAATATTTAATTAATTTTAAAAAAATTAAAAATATAATTATAATACAAGGGTCATAAATTCTAGTTATTTTGGGGAAAAAATTACATAATTAAACATCATAAAATCAAAATAAAAATTTATATTATTTAACATCCATAATGATATCCTATCTTCCATTTAGATCATAAATCTACATATACAAACTTGTGGAATACATGAACAAAAAGGATGAGAGATACAGTACAATAAAAAAATATGAGTCAAAATAAAACATAGCATATCGGTTAGAAGGCATTACATGATGGCATAACAGAAATAAAAAATGAATAAAAATAAAGAAGAATAAAATATATAACATTGGAACATATAATCATGGAAAAATATGAATGTGGAAACAAAATACAACATTACATAAACATGTGTCATGGATATAAGGCAAGACATGGTTGACAAAGTCCCATAAAAGAATCAGGTTTGGTATATGTCCTATTATGACATCTCATGTGACTAAACATTAATCAAGGAATTGTAGTTCTATTTATGTCCATCCATCAGGGAATGTCAACACATATTTGGTTGACATGAATAATTATACATAAGGAATAAAACAAAATCATAATGGTTACCCATATAAAGTATTGGGTATCATAATCAGGTCAAAAGGAATAATAAAAGAGAATATTATAAAAATTTTACATGAATGATTTAATTTAAAACATATACAGAAATTAAAAATATAATGTATAAATAGATCATAATAATTTATCTCAAACTAAAATAAAAACATATAAAAAATTTGATTAAGAATATTTATATATAAAATATTTTTTTCAGTGTTAGAAAAATATTATAGATTCCTTCATGGGAGAAATATTTTTTTAAAAAAATTAACCAACACAGATAATCCTAAGAAAATTACTGATTTTTAAAAAAAAGTGGTGGTTTAAAATTGATTATGTATGGTTCATGAAAATGGGATAGAAATTGGGAAGTTCCATTTAATCAGAAATTCGTTTTGGGAATTATTGATAAAAAATGCTTATTTATACATGTATATCCTAGAAAAGAATAATGAAATGGTCTGAAAATATGAGGTTGGAACAAAATAATATAATAATGAACATGCCTATGAAATCATTAAAGAATTTCGTTCAGAAAATGTGAGAGAATGAGTAACCCAAATGTAAAATGGAGGTTCAGAATTAATCCCCTACCATATGTATGAAATAGTTCTACACTTGATCTTAATGTCATTTATATTCAGATTAAATATATTGATTAATTAATTAATAAAAATTAATATATTTATTTAATTTATTATAATTTTGTTAATTTCAATTATGGACCTTTTTATGTGTTAATAAATTCTATTTCTCCATTTGGGAGTGTTTTTTAATTTTCATGATCAGTTTACTTATATACATGATTAGAAAATCATGTAAAATTAGAATGGTTGTTTATAATATATTTATTATGTTATTAATGAACATAAATAACTAAAAATTATCATATAAATTATTTTTTATATTTTATGGGGAAGAATAATTTGATAAATAGATGTTGATTATTGTTTGGATTTTCTTTGCTGATTTTCACTCACAACGAACTTATTTTGTTTTATAATTTCACTTCATGATTATTTAGTGATTCTATAAAATTAATTAGTACTTAATAACTATATTTAAAAAATTAACCATAAAAATACTTATGACCATACATGAAGGAATTAATGGAAGAGGAAATATTTTTGTCCTTAAAGGTGATAAATTAATACTACACAAAAAATATTTTCAATTTTAGAATAAAATGGAGTGGATAGTGGTTTAATGATGGATTATTAAAATATCATAATATAATTCATTTGTATTTGAGGTACTATAGTTATCATACCATTTGAATGAGGGGAGGTGATGAGGGAATGATAAATTAACCCGATAAGAAATTAAATGAATATGAAGGAGGAGTTTACCTCTTGAATTTATCATCATTGAAAACCTCCACAAGGGAATAAATTTGGAGTTTTAATGATACTAAGATCTCCATGGCAAGGGGGAGGAGATTGGGATGTGTATTATGCCAAATTTTGACAATGATAAATTCTGGAAAGGATTCATGATAAGAGGTGGTGATGGGTGATATTTATAGTGGATGGGAGGGGTTTTTCTCATTATTATATTCATTATTTGATTATTTTTGATTGAGTCATTGAATATTTTGTGAATTATAAAAAATATAATAAAATAATGAATGGATGTATGATATTTTGTTTATTACAGCACTGATGACTCAAGGAATAATGTATATATATAATAATGTTTATATATTGTAAATTACAAAATTTTACTATTCACTAAAATTGAAATATTATAGAAAAATACAGAAAATTTCCTTGAAAAATATTTTGATGTGTAGAATTAAAATATTGACTCCATTTAGGAAAATACTTTTATAAATAGAATATAGTTAATTATTTACTAAAACATTTATTTACATGGAAAATACTAATGTTAAAATTTTAACATATCTCAAAACACTTTCGAAAACAAATATAGATATCATAAAATTGTCTTATAAACATAAGACCATATTATATTAATTTATGTATAAATTTTATGGAAATAAATTTTCATTTAAAAAATATATATGAATTAAAAAAATTAAAATAAATAATAATTTTTTTAAAAAATATCTATTCTATTGGCTTGTTTGCTTTTCAAATGGGTATCATTACTATTTCCAAGGTCAAGTTACTATTATATTGGAATAGGTTCATGAAATTATAGAAATATATCCAATTTAATTCAATATTTATTTATATTGTTTGAACAGCTTTCTTAATATGAGTTTATAATATAATACAATATGATAGCACTATAAGAAGGAAATTTCTATTGACAAAATTTTGGGTCATTACATTCTTCCCCCTTATGAAATTTCCCAGTCACATTTTCATTTTACATACAATAAGGACAATTAGTGGGGGTGATTCTCGTAAATTTATTCATTTGGTTCACATGTTTCCTCTTCGTACTTATGGTGCAACCAATGTACACTAAAAAAGTTAGTTCTCTTGTTTTATAAAACATTATCCCTATTGTCCACGATTTTCAATGGCTACTCTCATAAGATATGTCATTTTCAATTGTCCCACCCATGAATTCAGAATATTTTAGGGATTTAGTATATAAATTTTAAGGTGGAAGCACTAATCGATAGGCCACATCTCTGACAAAATCAGGAATCTCTAAGAGGATGATGTACCTGGTACATAGATTTCCTTTCTACCCACATATCATGATCCTCATCCTTGAATATATTTGATGGAATACCATGTAACCATATATAAACTCAAGGTCATGTTTATGGGATTATACATAGATATATTGTCAACATTGGGATTCGTTGATGTGTTATTGAATGTTTTTCACCTTTCCCGCCATTTCACCTACCATATCTAGTCCTAGAATCTATATTCAACGGCTTCAATCCAGAATGATAGTGTTATGATTATTTTCCTATAGAAGGATTTATATGGAGCCATTCGATTGCTCAAGTGCAAACTATTATTGTCTTAAAATTCAACTAGTTTAGATGTTGGTCTCATCCGGCATTGATTTCCATAGAACACACTCCCAAAATTTCTTCCAGTGAATAAATAGTCCATTTACATTTGCCATTAAATTTAGGATGATAGGAAGTACTGATATCCAGCTCAATTTTTAGATCATATTGGAATCGTTTCTTGAACATTTAGGTGAATGTCAGATCTTGGTCAAATAAAATTTATAATTTAACTCCATCAAGCCTTACCAAATATTTTAGGTATATCCATGCATTATCATCCCATGGGAAGTCCTCTCAAATTGAGATAATGTTATATATCTTTGTAATAAAATCTATAACAACCCATATAGGATTATTTCCTCTGGATGTACTCAGAAGTCTAGTGAAAAAGTTCATGGTGATGATATGCTATTTCCATGTTGGTATGGATAGTAGTTTCATCATCCACTTATACGTTTTCCATTCTTCCTTCACTTGTTTACACACCAAGAAAACTTATGTATATTTAGAGATCTTCTTCTTGATATTGTCCCACCAATTTTTATCTCACAGTTCTCAATACATCTTGGTGTACTTAGGTGAATATAGATGGTTGAGAGATGTTAATAATTCATAATATCCTTATTTATAATTTTATTGGATGAAAAAAATAATAGTGTCCCAAATATTATGACTCCATATTCATTAATCTTGGACTTGGAGGGTTCCCTATTCTGATATCTTCTGCCCTTTTCTGAATTTACAAATCATTCCTTTGAGCAGCATTTATTTTCACCATAAGATATAGTTGGGGAATCATTTGAGAATAGATAAACAGTTATCCAACAATATTAATTCCCATGTCCTTCCATTAATGTTTTAAGAAGATCATATCCTTTTCAATTCTCATCGTCAATAATGATGATGGATCCTTTATTCTTTGAGCATATGATACCTTATTTTCATTACCAGGATGGAAGTGGATTGAGTAGTCATAATCCTTGATGAGCTCCAGCCATCATCACTAGTGTATATTAATCTTTTTCTTTCTGAATATATATTTTGTTTCTTTTGATTAGAATAAATTTCAAACTTTCGCCCATAGAGATAATTCCACCATATTTTCAAGGAAAAGATAGTAGCATCACACACTAAATCATTCACATGATAGTTTTTCTCATTAACATTATACTGTCTTGATGCATAATCTATTACTTTATCATTTTTCATTAGTATATATTTTTATCCCTTATTTAATGAAACATTTTACACCATGGTAATTTATGCAATTTTTTGAGGTATGAGGACTCATGTAGTGATAATCCATTTTTTCATCTCCATAAACCAGTCTTCACAATCACTATGACATAAAAATATTACCCCTTTATGAGATAACACGGTTAGTGGATTTGGAAATCATGAGAGGTTCCTCAAAAATCATCTACACTACCTAGCTAGACTAAAAATATTTTGGATATCTATTTAAGATGTTCTCTTGTGCCACTCTTCGATTAATTTTGACTTGGAAGGGTCCACATATATCCCATTTCTGGATATAAAATTCTACACTAATGATACTTATTTATCTAGAACGCACATTTCCTATACTTTTTATAATTTTTCTCCTATAACGAAGATGTTAGAAAAGTATTCAAATGCAACTAATGTACCCCTCTGTCTTGGATTATATAAAAATATCACCAATTAATACTACCACAAATATGATATGAGAATATCTAAAAACATTATTCCTTAAATCCATGAAAATTATTATTGCATTAGTGAGTATGAAGGATATGAATATAAACATAATGTGTCCATATCTCATTCAAAGGTAAGTCTTGAGAATATTTCATTCCTCATTATTTATTTGTGATATTTTGACCAAAGGTCTACCTTAATAAAATAAGTGTCCCCACATCGACGATTGAACAAGTAATCTATCCATCATAGGGGATACATTTTCTTTAATGTGATTTTAATGAGATAATTTTAATCAAGGTAGAGGTGCATTGATCCATCCATCATTTTGAAAAATGTGACTCGTGTACCCCCTAGTGAAGCAATCGTGTGTATAAAACCCTTATCCAAATTCTCCTATAAAAGCTTCTTCAGTTCTTCTAGATCAATAGTGTTTGTTATATAAGGTTTATTTGTTATCGGAAGATATTTAGGAATAATTTCAATTTGTAAATCAACCTATTCATTAAGAATAAATTCATAACACTCATCGGGGGATCATATCTATGTAGTCTCTAATAAAGGGAATGTCTTAGATCATTATTCTCTCTTTTGTCTCAATAATGTTATCTAGAAATGCTTTCTAATAAAGAAAAAATACCCACAATTGATATGATTTTTCTAAAGGATATTCATCCAACTCATTACAATTGTATATATTTAGAGGATGCATTGAAATGGGAAGAGTGATATCCTTTTCCTGACATTGGATGGTAGATTTCTATACAAATAACCAATAAATAACAAAAATATTGCCAAACTCAACCAAATGATGTAAGAAAATATTTGATGGGAGTTTTAGTCCACAAACATTAACCTGATATGAGTTAGATACATTGGATCCAATAATTTCCTGATTTTATATTCTCATAGGAAAATTAACTTACAAATGCATATGTGGAGATTGAATAGTTCTACTAAAAATACCATATATGAAACAATTCAGAGAACCAGAATTAATTACTATGTTTACTATTATTTATGAATAACTATAAAACATATCACCCCTTAATTTTTGGTCTCCACCTTAGAATTAGTTATTTGTTAATCCCTTTTTCTATTCAATATAGGATATTGTTGATTTTCACCAACAACCCTTGGAATTGGGAAATCGATTGTGTAATGCAGATTCTCTTTGCAATCAAAACACTACACAACATGTTTTTTTATCTTATCATTCTTTTCATATTCCAATATAGTGGTATTTTCCATGTACCTTTTGCATTTAATATCCATATTCCACTCTCTTCCATATTTGGAGCATCTCATGGTTCCCATTAAGTAGTTTCTAGGATGCTTCTTCCCACACTTCTGAATCTTGCAATAAAGGGTCTTCTTTCCATCATGGGATTTATAACCCATATAAAACATCATTTTCCACTTTTTTCCCTAGGACCATGATACCTATGAGAGTGTCCAATTTCCATTTAAGCATTATGGTCAGAAAAAAAGACCTCTTCATAGATGTCAATGTCTCGACTCACTAACTCTTTTTGTAGAGGTGTCTTTTGTACATAAAAGAAGAAATCAACACCGCATTCAATTTTAATGACAAATCTAGGGTAATATATTTAAATCCTTGTGAAAGTTTTCTTCGTATTTCTTAATAGTGTCATTCTCCTTTTTATTCTGTCTAATGAAATCCCTTTCCATATTAAAATGGTAGTTTTGGAAAAAATATTTATCAAAAAATATATTTTCCAAATCATCCCATTCAATGTAATCAATTTCCTCCTTGGAATTTGTTTTCCTAATAAGTTTTATTCATTGATCAACTTACCCATAAAAATAATAAATTACCAGTACCACATTATCTTCATTTTAGAAATAGAGGATAGAGAATGACATTTCAATGGAGTTAATCCATTGCTTTGTGAGGAGGGGATCAGAACATCCACTAAAGATGGGAGGTCATTTCGGCATAATGTATTCAACCACGATAGTGTATATCATTGGAGGATGAGGTTTTACCACAAGATTTAAGTTATTATTCATAACATGAGCCTATGAAGAAATTATATTTAGGAATTTTTGAGCACCTGTTCCAATATTATTTTCATATCATTATAGAAATCATCACATTACCAATCACATTGATTATTTTCCTGTGTTATTCTATTTAAATTAATTAACTATGAAAAATATTTTGAAATTATATACTTTAGTACTTATCTAATATAAATAAATCTAAATTTAATTATAAAATGATAAACATGTAAATGGAAAGTAAATCCTAACTTGTCATTCCCTATGTTTCAGTCTAGGTTATTTATGATCGATTATATAATTTATATTCTTATGGGTGATTTTTTTATTCCCATAATAATGGATTTTATTGATCTTATTAATTTACCAAAGAATATCCATTGGGATTGTCAAAATAGGAACGCAATAAGGGCCATTGTCGAGTACCAGATTACCACAAGTCTGGCCCAAAACACCTTGTCAGAGTCGTCACACCTAGGTAAATATATACTAAAACCATTTCAACATTCATTATATAGATATGGATGTGTTTTGTTGATAATAAATTTACTCTATAATAACCAAAATTTTGAGATGTTTTCTCATACTTAGTATTATCCCAAAGGCATTTTCTAGTGTTTTCTAGTCATATTACCGAAAATAACTAATAATTCCTCTGATATCAACTATAGGGACCCTATACATTTACATGTATTATTACATTATTTAAAGAATAATTATACATCTAATTTCAAGAAAAAGATCATAGATACTTATGTCCCTGAAAGGATAGGTGTATAATTAATCATCATGAAACCAATAATAAAACTTATTTTTTTCATATCCATAATTATATCATAACATCCAAGGATACAATACATTCAAATATGATAACATGTGGAAGAATATAACAATATATATAATCTAAAAATCCTAATAACGAAATAATCATCTGAATAAAACATAACACATGGGTTAGAAGGAATAACATGATAGAATAAAATGAATTGAACATGGATTGAAATTAATAATAATTACATGTATAACAATGGATGATATAATGAGAACATTATATAAATATTGGAACGACATATAACAAGACATAATTATTTTTCATGTCTAGATGTCATGCCATATTAGAAAATGTCCCATAAATGAATCGGGTTCAATCCATGTCCCAATATGAAGTCTCATGAGATAAAAAATAAAAAAATAAATTAGAGCTCTATATGGGTACATGAATCATAAAATTTTAATGAATATTTGTTCCAAATGAATAATAATAAATAAATAATCACACATAATCATAATGGTAACCCATGGTAAGTATTTCTTATCATAACTAGGTAAAAATTCAAAAAATGTAATATCATAATATTTTCATAAAATAATAGATTTAAAAGAGAAATTAAAATTAATAAGTGAAGTTAAGAATAGATCATGACATACTATTCCAAATTAACTAGAAAAAAATATAAAATTGTGTTTAATAATTTTTTATAAAAAAATGTGGTGAGCTTTAAGGAAAATATTAATGATTCTTTAAAGAGGTAAAATCATAATTTTTTTTACAAAACCAGAAATGATACATGAAATTTTTAGATGATAAAATTATTAATTTTATAAAAAATAAAAGTTTCTTAAAAGACATTATGTATGCTACATGAAAATGGGTATGAAATTGGGAAGTTACTTTTAATTAATTTCATTTATCATAAAAAATTTATTAGTGATCCTTATTAATACATGTATATCTGTAAAAAATAAGGATGAAATGATTTAGAAACAAGTGTTTGTAACATATAGACAAAATATTAGAGATTCATATAAAAATCATGAAGCATTAAATTAGTTAAAAGGGATAAAAAGTGTAACCCCAATGAAAAATGGTGGTTTAGAAGGAATCCTTTACCATATGCCCAAAATGTTATTTCACTTGGTCTCAATGTCATGGATAATTATATTAAATCAATCAATTAATTAACTAATAAACTTTAATACATGTATTTTATTTTTAAATATTTTATTTTTTTCATTCATGGCCCTTTTGATGGGTTATTAGCTTCAACTACATTGTCCGGGATAGCTGTATTTCTTTGTTTTCATGGTCAGTTTACTTATATACATATATGAAAAATCAGGTAAAATGAGAGTGGTATTTAAAAATTTAAATTACCTATAATTACTAAACATTGAGTATTTTAAATTATCTTATAAATCAATTTTTATATGGTATAAGTATGAATCATTATATATATAGTTAACGATAATTGTTTGAATACTTTTGGAAGTTTTGGCTCCCAAAAAACTTGTATTGTTTTATTATATAAAGTCATCTATATATATGAATTCCTTATCATTACATAGTATGTAATAAATATATTATAATTTTTTATCAAAAAAATGGTTTTACGAGAATCCATGAAGGTGCTAATGGGAAATGAATATTTTTCATCCTTGAAGGAGATAAATTAACACCTCATAAAGGATGTTTTCATTTTTTAATTAAATGGGAGATTATCGGGGCATTATGATGTACTATTAACATATAATAACAAAATTCTCATATATGTGGGGTAATGGAGTTGTAATAGAAATTTTATGAGGAGAGCTTTCATAAACCAGAACTGATATCCATCAAAACTCGTTCTCGAACCGGTCGGTGACATAACCCTATGGGAGTTCCCTATCCCCATGGGAAAGAATAAGTTCTCAAGAATCAAAAATAATATTTTGGGAATTATTTACCCCTGATTATAAGCATTAAACATCCAACAAGAATAAATAGAATATATATTAAAATTTTATCCAAATAAGAATTTAATAAAATTCCAAATTGAAATACTTGGTTTGAAAAAAACCCAAGAGGGCCAAAACAAAATAGGAGAAGAAATTATGACTCAATAACCACGACATGGTAAGGAGACATCTCCCTCAAACCATCTCCACAACCCCACAATTTGAAAAGAAGCTAACAACCCGTACCAACATCTCTATGGACCATTCCCGTATCCATGTCAAACATTATCAATTCCTCTTAAACCCAATGGTGTACTTGGGGTGTGACATTAAGCTTAATAGGATGAAACCCAAAAATATTCCATGTGATAAAACTTTTAAAACCAAAATCAGGTTAGTTTTTATAAAAAACATGTTAAGACAAACAGGGACCTATATACCCTGAGTGAGGGTGAAATAGGGTATGGATATTCTTTTCTAAATTCCCCCTTCCCCTGTAGATCTAGACCTCATTATCAAAAGGATCACATTTTATGAAATTGTGTTTTTATTATGATCACTTGTTTTCTTGTTTTCCTATTGAAAATTATTTGGATGAAATATAGGGATGTAAGTAGGAAGGCAAAGAGATTTTTACTTGGATCACCCTCAATGGTTTATGTCCAAGGTGAATAGAATGACAATGTGCCACTGTACAAAATCCACTAAAGATCGCTGCCAATAATGTTAGGGTAAGATATCTTCGTGGCCTATGATTACTATATTTACAATGTTTATATTTATCTCAGTAATTTTCAAGGGTCACTCCCTATTACTCTCTCTCTATCTAATTGTCTGTATAAAGGATCACCTACTTCGTCCTCCTTTGCTCACTGCTCTAGAAAGGATACACTCATAGATTATGAGGTATAGGTCCGATAGTATTCACTAATTATTCCATCCTTCACCATATATAGATTCTCTTTTGAATTAAAATTTTAATACACTGATAAATACCTGTTTCCTCTGATCATTGCAAAAAACATTTGTATATACATTCGCAAATCACCCTACATTACAAATATCCAAATTTTGTGAAGCTCAAATAAGCCTTTGCGAAGTCCCAGCCTCTTCATAAAGCACACACACCTTCACAGAGCATACTTCCTCATGAAGAACACTGCTTTATAGAGCGGAGACCTTTATTAAGATCAATACATCAAAATGTTTTGGTCATCCTTGAGCTGAAGCAAACACAACGAGACTTCCTACATGAAGCTCTGTGAGCCAACATTGAACACACCTCTTTCGCAGAGCTAGATTAGCCGCCACGAAGCACCCTTTTTCGTGAAGCACACTAACTTCACGAACCTCTATCACGATTAAGAGAAATAGATTTTTCATGGAAAATATATTCTTTTCTCGACGGGTTTGAGATCTATGTATTGGATACTCCACTTTACCTAGAACCTTCCATTTATAGTCAGTGCAACGTTAGCTCAAATTGGAAAGCTCTAAAATTTCACCCAAAATTCATTCTATATCACAAATAACCCTAGAAATTTTCAGATCACAGAGATCATCATATTAATGGAGCATTCAATTAATTACTTTTCACCTTAGCTAAGAAGCTCCACTCGCATTGCCCTTCACTTCCATAATTCTCTTGAATGATGTTGTTCACAAAGCTCATCATGATCACAAATAACACTATTAACATAATCCAGGTCTTCACAAAATCAACATCATGATTCCCATAATTTAAAAACTCAATCCTTTTCCATATTTTTATGAGATATTCAAGGAAACCCACATTTGAGATGCACACCAAATTTAAAATTTTGAACGCCAAAAATATTGAAAACACTTGAAAATGGATCCACCTTGAATCTATTCTTTTTTACCACCTCCAAATAACCCATTAATTTTTATGGTCCTTTGTTATCATTAAATTCCATGAACACTCTTGGATCTCAATAATTCACCATTGAAACTTTAATTTTAAACAAACACAAAGAACCCAAAAATGATTCAATGTTACCATGATGGATTTTTGAACAACAAACTCCCCTTTTGGGTTTGCTAAAAACTCCTATCAAAATGATGCTCTATACATTAATACCTAATTGGAGATCCTTTCATCATCAACCACTATTCAAATATTTCGATTTAGATAGTGACCAATGATTCACATACCACATACTCTAAGCCCACATGATAAATTCACAGCCTGAGAAACAAGTGGAGTATGCAATTTTCATCATGTAATTTCTTCATTTCAGACCCAAACTATTGATACCAAAAATATAAAAATTTATGATCAATGAAACCTTCTTACACAATTATAATGTCACCCGTCTACTTTTATCATGATCCTCAGCTATTGTGATATCTATTTGGGGATTGATCACTTCTAGCATCGTCAAATTAAATACAATCCCCCTCTCTAATTTCTCTCCCCCTATCTAACTTTTCTAGTGGTAATCTCCTCCTTATGTGTTTGACTAATACATTTACGCCTTACTTAGCCACATTTTCTTCACATTTAAGAGTCACTATTTATCCCCCTTTGTCAATGAACACAACGGTCACAACTTTTTTGTCTATAAAATTGTAAAGAGCATAGATTAGCACATTATAGAAACTAACACCATACCTCAAGGATCGGGGGTCCTACATCCACACATTCTCATGTGAGGGTAGTCAACTAGACTCCCAGATCCATTCAATGCCTCTCAAAATCATCCTTGTGAAAGTACTTTGACAAAATGTCTGCAACTTGTAGTTCTGTAGGCACATACTCCAACATCATGATTCCCTACCCAAACTTCTCATTGATAAAATGATACTTTATCACAACATTCTTTTCCAATGTCTGATGGATGATATTTTCTCTAGTATTTATATCAGTTACGTTATCACACTATATTCTGATCGGAGACTTAACTTCAATTCCCATATCATTAAGATCTATCTTCATCCACAATAACTATGTTCATGCTTGAGTGGCCGCAATATACTTAACACTTGTGGTGCTCAATGCAATGCAAACATTCATCTTGATTATCAATAAAATACTCAATCAAAAAAGTTTTAAATCACCTCCTGACATTGATTTCCTATCATCCACTAAACTGACCAATATGCATCTGTATATCCCAACAACTCTTGCTTGTATTTGTTGTTACACATCAAACCGAAATCCAGAACTCCTTTGATATAACGAAGTATCCTTTTCACTACAATAATGTGGATTTCCTTAAGAATGTTTTGATATCATGTTCCTTATTTTATGGATAAAACAATAACAGGTATTTTCACTATCAATTACAATAAACTACCTATATTCTGACTATATTCTATGATATTAAGTGAAATTCTATTATCATCATTTTATACCTTCATATAGGTAGCAGCAAAGGTATTAATATCCTTGTAATTTATCATTCCAACCCTTCTTATAACATCCTTGGCATATTTGGATGGAGAAATGAAAGTGTCATTCCTTCCTTGTGACACCTGTAAAACAAGGAATAATTTCATCTCACCAAAACATTAACATTTCAAATAAAATTTTCTTTAAAATAAAAAACTAGTTTCATTGAGTTTCATCTGATCTACTTAATAATATGTCATTGACATAAACCCACACCTCCATTTGTTGATTAATGTTGTTGTTGAAATGGAGATTGCAATCAACTCCACCACGCTGGAAACCAATATTCTTCAAATATTGATCAAAGTCTTGTATACCATGCTCTTGGTGTTTATTTCATCCCATTTAGTGCCTTATCTAGTTGAAAAACATTGTTCTCATCCTCATGAATGAAAAAACCACATGTCTACAAGATATACATGTAACGACCCAAAAAATAATTTATGGAAATTCCACTTGATATAATTAAATGTTTATTGTAGTAATATAAAATGTGAATATCATTTGTTTTATGTTTCAGGATTTTAAAATACCATTATGAATTGTGACCATTTCTAATATATCCGTTGAATGATGATCACATTATTAGTATAAATATAGTGCTTTAACAAATCCAATTTACTCATATAAAGGAAGCGATGGCCACATCAAGTAGACTTTCCCCATACGAATCAAATTGGTAAGTGATCGGAATAGAGGTAGTGTCATTGGGATTCGATCTTGATGAATCCCAAGCAGAGCATGAACACATTAAGCTTGATTGGAACCGACTACAGGAGATGTGGAAGTTAATAGAGATTACCACTCGGGCGATGTTATCTGAACCACCCCAAGACTCTATCACCATCACACACCTTACCCATCAGTCATATGTGAGTATTATAAGGGGTTATGTCACAAAACCCTATCACTATAAATATGTACTTTATTATTTTATAATGAATGTGCATTCATTTTATTATTGTTACATTGTAAATAGTTTTTAAAGTACAACAAGTATTTTTAGTTAATATTCAACTAAGAAATATATTTTTATTAATTAATGGAATTTTTAATTAAATTATATTTTAATAAAATAATAATATTTATGATTAAATTTTTTTTTGTAAAATATAAAATAACGTTTAATTTTATGAATGAAATTGTAATTTTTATTATGTTTTGAAAGCTGTTTTTGTCAAAACCCATGAACTTTGGATAAATGTCAGTTATTATTTTATAATAAAAAAATAAAATATTTAGAAAATTATTTTGATAAAATGAATATTATTATTGGAATCCAGATGTCAAAATTATTCTATAGTGAATTTTTCATAATTTTATGAGGCAGTCGAATTTTTAGGTAAAAATTAAATTTTGTTTAAATATATAATGTGTGTTTTGACATCAAAATGACCCAATAGTGAAGTAATAAAATACTATAAACATTATGTTCGACCAATATATTTTTTACCATTAAAAATGTTTTATTTTGTGGTTTTTTTATTTATTTTACATTGCTTTAGTGGACCCTTCAATGCTTATAAAACATTTAGTTTTTTTAATTGTTTTTCTTGACAGTGTGATTGACCTCCACACAAGCAACCTATTTATTTTATGAATTTTGGATATTGGAAATATAATATATATTTTTCCAATCCCCTTTCAACTAATCCATGGTCAATAACTAGGGGCTAGTTTGGGGTATTGATTTGTTTAATGTGAGGTGTCCCAAACCGAAATAATAAAGAATTCCCTCTCCTTTACTATACAAACCAACCCAATCCTGCACTTACTCGTCACTCAAAGCCTTTGGATTTCGACCAACCCCAGCTCTACTCTCTTTATGATCCTCCCAAGGTTCCCCAATATCCCAATATTCCTCTACCATTCCTCTCCCAAGCCTTTGGTAACACATTTCCAAGTAAGGGATTCCTACCTTTCTATTTTTATCAATGTTTCTTAATATTATTATACACATTTATTTTCAATTTAAAATGTTGGGGAATTATTTCACACCTTACGCATACTTCCCTATTTATTATTTGATTATGGGATATCCCTTTCTCTCTCATTAATTCCACCCATATATACCAGTCACCATGCCAAAATTCCATGACGGATTTCTCTCTCCCCTTTTACATCCAAGTAATTATTTTATATTATGCTTCTAAATTCAATTACATTTGATGGGAGTTGTATCTATATGAACCCATTGCTATAAATTTCATTTAAATATAATGAGACGCCATTTTCTCTCTCATAAACTATATCCATGAATCATTATCTCACTCTATTATGTTGTCGAAATTGCATCACGTTTTTTGAATCCAAAATCATTGTGTAGTGAATACTATACCCATAACTCCACGAAGGGTATTCACCATTATAAACATATACATATTTAATGGTAAATTACTGTATTTATTAAAAATTACTTATTCATGGAATAACTAATGATGTTGATTGATTCCATGATCTATGTGGCGCACTTATGCATGAAATGAAATGTTTAAGAATGGGGTGCCTTGATATCTCTCCAATTCATTGGGTTAAGTGTAGTATCATGATACATTATTTGAAATGGTTGTTGAATCATGCTAATTCATGTGAAATGAGGTTTTACTCATGGTTTATGTGTAATGAGGCATTACTCATGCTCCATGTGAAATGCACCTTGGCTCATGCTAATTCCATGTTAAGCGTTGTTGCCACATTTCCATGTTATGATTATCATGATTTAACATGCCTTTATGTTAATGTTCTTAATTTTCTCCATTGATATGGATATTGTCTAACATGTATTGTATTTCTCATGTTATTTCATGTTTATTCCCTTACTGGGATTTATATATCATTATTTCTTCTACATGTCCTCAGGATATCCCATTCAATGCTAAGTATGAGGGAATATAAGAGTCATGTACATGATGTTTTAAATAAAGATGTTCTGTTTTTTATGTTCTATGATGTCATGTAATGTTCATAATCCCCAAATATAGTATACCTCTCAATCATCTATGTTTCATCAAGTTAATATTTTATATAATAAATCATGTTTATGTATTTTAAAAAGTACAGGGTTGTTATAGTTGGTTTTAGAGAATAGGTTTAGTTTTTTTGGGATTTGGATTAGAAAACCCTAGTGAATTCTTAGATACAAGAATATGTAAAATAAAAAAACCCCTAAGTATTAGTTAGTATAGATTAAGTGGTTTATCAAGAAAATACATCCCTATCTGAATACAAAATGGTAGAGGTAGCTATGGCACAATTGTATTCTAGGGGTAAAACTTGATAACACCGCATTAAGCTTGACTCAAATGGGAATTGGTGTACGACAATGGGCCTTACTAAACTCTTGGTTACGAAACTCGCACGATATATTCTTTGGTAAATTCAAAAGCATAGTATGAACCATTATTAATTGAATAAAAAAATTCCACTAAGAATATATGTTAGAATGTAGATCATGAATAGCATTGATTGAAGACAATGGATTCATAAGGTAAGGAAATAAATGTTATTTATAAGTCATTGGGTTTTTCCTTATATTACCCTTATATGTTACCCCTAATATTTATTTCATTATGTAATAATAAATCGTTAGACTTCATGTAGTTTAATATCAAAAATTTATCATGTCTATAGGGTAAATCCAAATTTGATTTGATTCGTTAGCTGGATAAAGGATAGTTTCGAGATGGGAGGGGAAGAACCTCATACAACACTCTTGTCCCTTCCTAAGGACTTAATTTCTATAATTATTGTAAAGTCAAGATTGCCAAGAATCGAAACATTTCCAAATGTATAAAATTCAAGAAAGATGCTCTATGACATATGAAACAGCTTCTATTTACCACAGAATCATAAATGATCATGGAACACCTATGATTAAATATTAATCCCCCAACTCAACCACCTTTCTAGGGGAGCGAGGTACCATCAGGATATTTTCAAATACATTACCCTGTCTAGATAGTTTGATGCCCTGTTTGATTTTAGGATAGCTACCTAAGTGGGAGACCTCCGAGAAGAATATAGGTATATCGTCTTGGATTCCTGTCATTATCGAAACATAGGCAATATATTAGAAGAACCATATCTTTAAAATTTCAATGCTGAATCTGTCATACAATTTTACAAAAACTTGGTATATGGTGATGTTTTGAAAATGTACATTTGAAATAATTATTTTCGAAAGGGGCATAATTTTATCCATTAGTACAATCCGTGTTTCATGGAATGTGCCTGTACTAAAGATGTGGAATAAATTGAAAGTTAATTGACGTATTTTTGGACTAGGTGGACCCTTTCTCTCCGTTATTGACGTGATAATGATGGTTGGGGAATGCTTAATTGTGTTGGGGAAGCAACCCTGAAATGATGTTTAAATTTCAGAGTTCTTTTTGTATGTAATCAATTTGGGAAGACGTAATTTATTTTAATGGTGGAAGATTGTAACGACCCCAAAATTCATTAATATAAATTCCTCTTGATCTAAATAAGTATTGTGAAAATCACTGGATTTATGTTTTTTTATTTTAAATTAACATTATAAATTGTGACTATTTCTAATATAGCCATTGAATGGTGATCATGTGATTATTATAAATATAATACTTTAAAAAATTAGATTATCCAAGACAAAGTAAGAGATTTCCACAACCAGTAGACTTCCCCCGTATGAAGCCCATTTTTTGTAGCTCGAAAAGGATGTGGCATCACTGGTCTTTTATATTGACCAAGACCAAGACGTCCATGAACACATTTAGCTAGAACAAAACCGACTATGATATAAGTGGATGTTAATAGAGATCACCACCCAAACATGTGACCATCACACACCTTACCCTTCGGTATTATGCTGGTGTTATAAGTGATTATGTAACAAAACCCTATCACTATGACTATGTACATTATTTTTGAATAAATAATCTGCATTTAATTTATTATTGTAACTTTGTAAATAGATTTTAAAGCATAAAAAATATTTTTAGTTCATATTCAACAAAGAAATCTATTTTTATAAATTCATGGATTTTTGAATTAAATAATATTTTAGTAAAATTTAATTATTATTATTAAATTAATTGTTATTTAATATAAATTATCGTATAATTTTTTGAATGCAATTGTAATTTTTATTAAGGTTTGAAAGCTATTTTTGTCAAACCCCATGAATTTTGGGTAAATTTATGTTTTTAATTTAAAATTAAAAATTCACATATTTAACGAATTATTTATATAAAATGAATATTATTTTTGGTATCATGACGTTGAAATTATGATGTGGTGAATTTTTCATAATTTTTTAAGACAGTCAAATTTTTGGGGAAAAATTATATATAATTTAAATATATAATGTCACATACATGACTTATTTTAAAGTAAAATTTTATTTAATTTCCTATTATGATTTGTTTTTGAGGTATCTCAATCTTTTATGGTGGAATGGGTGAGTTTTCGTGAATTGGGCCAAATCGTGAGCCCATTTCCAGATTTAAACCTAAAATTTGTTTCTTTTATAAAATTTTATTTTTCTAATATTTTCACCAATTCTAATTCATAAATGGTCTCCACTGACATATTAAGACCACCATTGTAATTTGGAGACTTTAGAAATCCATAACCAATGTGTATATGGGTTTTTATTTAAGGGAATGTGCCTGCCTGAAAACCCAATTCCAGTTTTAAAAATTACAATTGATTAATTATTAACATATTTAATATTAAGGATCATTCTTTATTTCCAAGCATAAAACATTCCCATTGAACCCATATGTGTGCCCAACCTCTCTCTCCCATCTTTAGAGCTCTTCTTCATCTCTATTGAGTGCTGAACATCTTATGGTTTCTAAAATCGGTCAGATTTAAGGAGGTATGTTCTTTCCATCATAAATCTCTCAATTCTTACACTTTTTCCTCCATTCCAGTTTCCAAATGAACTTATCATCCTTCTATGAACCTCCAATTTGGTTTTTAATATTTTAAAATTCTTCTACTAGTCTATTAGGGGATATTCTTCACGATTCTTCCAGTAAGTGAGTTTCTTCCATTCCTCTTTCAAATTTCTTAGGGTTTCATTCTATTTTCAGGGGGTTTTATCTCTTTTACATGAAGTAAAAAATGTCATTGAGGTAGGATTTTGAACCCATTGTTTAACATTTGGATTTATTGGTCCAATTTTGTGGTTTTAGGTTTGAGGTAACTCCCTCTTGGAGAGGTGGTGGTGTGACTTTAATTTCCCACATTGATTCAAGGGTTTTCATTACATTGGTAGATGATTCCACTTTTTATGAAATACATGTGACATAGATACTATGTTTATTATATTTTCTTGTCTAACCCATTGATTTGTTGCTACAAAAATTGGTTTTAGTGGTGTTTGTAATGTAGGTGAATTTTAAAGGCCAATTTCATGTGAAATTTGGTTTTTTATTTAAATATTTTATTGGTCTATTAAGGGATGCATTTTAATTATTTAGATGAATTTATTGAACTATATTAGGGATGAAAATAATTTTTTAAATGTTATTATTTTTTGTTTGTTTCTGAAAAAATGGTTTTTGGGTGACGTCTGTTAAGGAAATGGGTTTTGAGTCCCAATTTGGTGTTGAATTGGGTGTTTTACATGGGTATTCTATGCCATGGTTATTGGGATTGTTTTATAAATCATGTAAGGATTTTAAATAAATTTTCACGGTGTGTTGGATTCTATTTTGATAAATATGAGTATGAATATGGTGTTCAAGTGGGGTTTTCAAAGAGTTTTTGGTGAAAAACAATGAAAGATTTGGAGAAGTTATTTTCATGAATCTAAAAATGTTTTTTTGTTTGTTTCAAATGGTATAAAATGTGATTAGCTACTGTACTGATTGTATGTGACAAGTATTGGTGTTTTATATGAAAATGTATATATGTATCATTATGAAATTATTTGAGCACAAAGGGGTGTTCCCGATTTTGTTTCTCATTGTGTTTGTGGTATATTCCCATGTATTAGGGTGTTTTTGTAAGCACATTATAGTATTTTGAATGTCTATTTAAATGTTGAACATTCAGAAAATATTAGCTTAATTTTTTTTTTCAGTTGAAGGTTGTATTTCTTGGATTTTATCACTGATTTTCAGTGTGTATTAAAACTTCTTTCTTTTTTACATTGTATTTCATTCTCTTTGGAATCATTCGGTGGTATCCTATTGGGCTTATGCTCACACCCTACTTACACACCATGGGTGTAATTATACTTGGTTATGATTGACTCAGGTAATGTAAAGGCTAAGGGTGATGGTGGTTCAGTGTGTTTGTCCCCATCCTTGGGGCAGAGTTGTGGAGACGTCTTAGGGGTGATGACCCCTTGTCATGTGGAGTCCATGGGCTATCTTGTTGTTGTTTCATTACATCTTTAGACATTTTGTATTGAATTTGAACTTATGTATTCAGTTCTGTATTTTTGTATAAACCATGTTGGTATTAATTTTTCATATTCATTTTGTCAAATATTTTTAGTGTTTTATCTATACATATTTGGGTTAATCATTCCCAAACCAAGATAAATGATACCCGACCCTTATGAAATCCCGTGGGGATAGGGAACACCCTTCAGTCCTTGTTAGGGGCTATGATTGGTGCTATTTTTGTTGGCACCCAGATTCGTTTCATGACAAAATGGTATCAGAGGAGGTTCGCTCTCTTTGGGTCATGTTATTTGGGGAACAGTCCTGATAGTCTGGAGTTATGATTTTCGGTACTTTCCATTATTGTTAGGACTAATGTGGATGATCACCAAACAACATGATGGGATTCATGTCTGAAGGGGATGTCAGGATTTATATGAGTCCATTGGATTTCATGGATTGATGATGATTATGGGAAATGAAAAGAGAGTTGTGTTACTGGTCTCGGTGAGCTCGTAAGGTCTGTCACGCCATGTGGAGCATGGTATATTTACCTAAAAAACTCTCTATGGTGGTGAATCGATTGGAATAGGGCTTCCAACCATATCTCCAAGTCACCCAATAAAACATGTTTCCTCTCGCATTGTCTTGTATTATATAGTGTTGAAATCATGGATCTATATTTTTAAATTGACTTGGTTTTAAGAAGCGTAAAGTTATTGTGAAATTATTATCTAATAAATAGGGGATGTTTAGAGTTTTGTAAATGGACAAATGAATTTTTATAATTGAATTGGAATGGAAAATAGTGTGTTTTCACCTCTTCTAAAAGCATGAACTATGTAAATGTTGGTATTGAAAAAGTGTATTGAATAGAGTTTTCTAAAATATTGAAAGTTGTTTCAATGGGATGAAGTGTTTGGAAATTAATTTGTATGAATTGAAAGTGAGTTTTTATTTAAATTATTGTTCCTTTATAAAAATATTGTTAAGATGTAAGATGATATTGATTTCATGGTTAGAGTTTTTGAGAAAAAGGAGGTATTGGTTCACTGTTTTGGTTTTAAAAAATGAAAAGAATTTTTTTAGTTTAACATTTGATATTTTCATGAGCGACCACATGCATGGGGTTATATGGAATGATGGATGGTTAATGGCATGGATGGATGAGTTCTGGGATAGATTTTTGGAGGTTACTCATTATGGAATAGAAACATGAATGTGTAAGGCCCATGGGGCACCATTGGTGGATACACTAACCACTGGATAATTTATTTCCCAAAAGATGATTATAAATGTGAAATGTGATGTATTTATGACTTGTTTGGGATGGTGTGTATTATGTGTTTTTTTAAAATGTTGACGTTGTGGGATGTTTTGAGACCAAGAACCTCCCATGTTTGTATTGTGTTTTGGGTTTATGTTTTTTCAGTAAGTTGTGTTGAAGGGCCGGTTAATGGTCTCTTTTGAGAAATGTTTTGGGATGATTCTATAGTGTATCCTTTAATGTGTTTGGATATGGTTTGTGGTATATCGTGACCAATGGACCATCTTAGTTAGGTCCTTAGGTGTATTCATTGGATACGGTACTTCCCATTATGGTTTATTGAACAACAGAAGTGAAACCCGGATTGTTTCTCCATTCAATGACCCTCCAGTTGATTAATATAAGGAATCATTTCATGATATTTTTAGATTGAGACTAAACACTTTCCTTTCATGGTTTTTTGTATCCTCTTGTAGTGGGAGAGTGATCATAGAAGGTTTAAAGAGACTTTAGGCACTTATATTTTTTGATTTTCTAAAGGAGGAAGTGGTTTGGAGCTGTTAGCATAAATGAGTATCAGAATGCTGTCTAAGAGGTCCTATTGGTACTCCATTGTCTCTTCAAGGAAGGAGTTCACAATAAACTAAAAGTGTGGGAAATCTTGTCATTAGAGGATATTTTGGCCACTTTTTAGAATTGTCTGTCATTTGTGGATGTTGAATTAGGTCCCACTCCATGCATTGTGTATATTAGTCACAATGGTCATGTTTGGTGAAGGCTTGTGACGTGCACTCGATTAACGTTAAAGGTGATTGTCGTGCAATACTGTGAGAGTCTCTTTATGTTGGGAGAATGTCTCCCTTGGAAAAAGATCAAAATATTTCATTTTATAGGATACTTATTATAGGTGTTATTTACTTGTATAGTTTCTCACTCGAAGAAACAAGGTATGATGTGAATTCATTTTCTAATCCCTTGTTTCAGTGAAATGTCGAGTTTCGGTAAAGTGATTTTGCAATGTGTTATGTTTTGGGAATCTTATCGGTGATTTCAGTATAGTTGTTGGTGGCACCAAAAGAAGAATTCTCATTTAGGGGGGTTTACAGAGCCTAACTGTGAGGTCGAAGATGCTTCAATAATTTTTACTCCAGCCATAGGTCTCAGAGAGAAGCAGAATCATAGTCAGGGGAAATACCATGGTTTTTTAAACCCATGTACAATGTTGTATCCTCATTATGAAAGATAGTAAGTGTTTAAACCTCTAGTGTCATCATCATTCTTCAATTGTTCCCGTTCGGTGGAAATAGGTTGAGGGACTTGTACCCATGTCATGACTTAATATCATTCCCTCCCCCTTTGGATTCCATCGAGTAATTAGAGAATGGTTGGAAATTTTGATATACGTGATGAGGTCACAGTTTGTGTGTGATTAGTAGTTCCCATGTTCCAGGAAGCCATGCTAAAACAATGATCTGTAGGGTTAGTGCATAATTTCCCAAACCATGCGGATTGACCCGACACCCTTCCCAAATCATTAAAAAATTGGGTCTTTCTGTATCAGCCCATGCTATTCAGTTAAGATGGTTGGTTCTTATGGTTAGGAGACCCAATATGATTCTCATCTACGTTCCTTTGTAAATAGTTAATTGAATTATACCCTTTGTATTATGGATTTGTTTAGGCCTCCCTCTGTTAGTGTCTTGATTCTATCCCGGAAAATAAAATAGGTTGCCTCTTATAGTGGGGTGCCTATTTGTGTACCCCAATACTAATAGCTCGGATTTATCCATGGTATTGACATGGTGGTAGGTAGTCTCATTCATAATATTATAGATACCAACATCTTCCTTGAGTAAACATTGGAATTGGAGAGCTCCTAATGGTTTAGTAAATGTAGGGTAAGTGTAACCTTGTTCGAAGTTGTTGTTCGATTGGGTGAATTACTTGATTCTTGTTCACATAGTTTTGGATGAGTTTTATTTTGGGATAAAGTATGAATGTGATCGGTCATTTCAGGAATGTGGTTTATGTTTTGGTTGTGAGATAAAAAATTCCATAATTTATCACTGGATGTGTTTTGTCCCTTAGAGGCGAAGCATGGAAAACAAGTACATCTTGGTTTATCGGTTGGTTTTGGTTTTCATATCTGGCCTTGCTGTAGTTTTTCGGGGACAAAAATATTTCATTTTGGGAATAATTTTCACATACATGACTTATTGTAAAGTTTAATTTTATTTAATTTCCTTTTATTCTTTGTTTTTGGGGTTTCTCGTGCTTTTATGGTGGATTGGGTGAGTTTTCGTGAATTGGTCCAAACCGTGTGCCTAATTCCAGATTAAAAATAATTTTTTTTCTTTTATTAATTTTTAATTTTTTAATATTTTTCACCCATTCAAATTCTTAAACGGTCTCCCCTGACATATTAACACTGCCATTGTAGTTTTTATACTTTATAAATCCATAACCAAGGTGTATGTGGGTTTTTTAAGGGACTGGTCCTTCCCGAAAGCCCAATTCCAATTTTAAAAATTAAATTTGATTAATTAATAACATATTTAATTTTAAGGATTTTTCGGTGAATCCAAGCACCACACACACCCATTAAACCCATCCGCATGTCCAACCTCTCTCTCCCCTCTTTGGATCTCTTCTTCATCACGATTGAGTGCTTATCTTCTTAGGGTTTCTAAAATCGGGAAGATTTGAGGAGGTATGTTCTTTCCATCATAAATCTCTCAATTCTAAATTTTTTTCCTCCATTCGGGTTCCTAAATAACCTGATCATCCTTATACAAACCTCCATTGAAGTTTCTACGGTTTTAATGTTCTACTACTGGTGTATTAGGGGTGATTATTCAATATTCCTCAAGTAAGTGATTTTCATCCATTTCTCATTCAAAATGCTTAGGGTTTCATTCTATTTGATTGGGGTTTCTTCCATTTTCCTTGAAGTACGAAATTAACGGGATGTCGGGGTTAGAAGATAGGGTTTAACATTTAGTTTTCTTGGTCCAATTTTGTTGTTTTAGGTTTGTTCTATGTCCCTCTTGGTGCAGTGGTGGTGTGACTTGATTTTCGTACGTTGATTCAAGGTTTTCACTACATTTGTTGGTGATTCCAGTTTTTATGCAATACTTTTGACATAGCTACTATGTTTATTTTATTTTCACGTTTAACCCATTGATTTTTTGCTGCAAATATTGGTTTGAGTGGTGTTAGTAATGCATGTGGATTTTAAGGGCCAATTTCATGTGAAATTTGTGATTTTTATATAAATCTTTTATTGGTCGATTAAGGGATGCCTTTTAATTATTCAGTTGACCATATTGAAATGTATTATGGATGAAAATAATGTTATAAATGTTATTATTCATTAGTTGTTTCTTTGAAATTGGTTTTTGGTGACGTTTGTTACGAAAATGGTTTTTGAGTACCAATTTAGTGTTGAAACGGGTGTTTTACATCGGTATTCTATGCGATGCTTATTGGGATTATATTATAAATCATTTAATGTGTTTAAATAAATGTTTAGGCTTTTTTGTATTATTTTTTGATAAGTATGGGCTTGAATATGGTGTTCAAGTGGGGTTTTCAAAGTGTTTTTGGTGCAAAACCAATAAGGGTTTGGAGAAGTTGTTTTGTTGAAACTCAAAGTGTATTTTTGTGTGTTGTAAATGGTATAAAATGGGTGTAGCTATTGTACAGATTTTATGAGACCAGTAGTTGTGTTTTATTGGAAATTGGATATATGAATCATTATAAACTTGTTTTAGCACAAATGGGAGTTCCGGATTTTGTTTCTCATTGTGTTTGTGGTATTTTCCAATGTATTGGGGTGTTTTTGTAAGTAATTTATATTAGATCACATGTCTTTTTAAATGTGTGAAAATTCTGAATACATGATCTTGAAAATTGTTTTCAATTGAATGTTATATTTCTTGGATTTTATCACTGCTTTTCTATATGTATTAAAGTTGTTTTATTTTTCACATTGTATTGCTTTCTCTTTGAAATCGATGGGTGATTCCTTATTGGGAATTGGCTCACACCCAACTTACACCCCTTGGTAGTAAGTAGACTTGGTTATGTTTGACTCAGGTAATTGAAAGGCTAAGGGGGATGGCGGTTTAGGGTGTTAGTCCTCATCCTTGGGGCAGAGCTATGGAGATGGCTTTGGGGTGATGACCCCTTGTCATGTAGATTCCATGGGGCTGTTTTGTTTCTATTTTATTATGTATTTGGACCTTTTGTATTGCATTAGAAATTATGTATTCAGTTTTGTATTTATGTATAATCCTTGTTGTTATGAATTTTTCAGATTCATTTTATCAAATGTTTTTGGTGTTTTATGTATACATATTAGATTAAATCATTCCCAAAACAAGATTAATGATTCCCGACACTTATGAGAGCCCATGACGATAGGTAATGCCCATCAAGCCTTGTCACTGGCTGGGTTTGGTGCTGTTTGTGGCATCAACCAGAATCTGTTCATGACAGATAATGTGTCTAATGACATCATAATGAACCAATAGTGAAGTAATAACATACTATAAACATTATTTTTGGCCAATATAACTTTTACCATTAAAATAATTTTATTTCATGTTTATTTATTTATTTTAAAGTACATTAGTAGACCCATCAAGGATTATAAAACATATTTTCTTTTTAAATTGTTTCCCTTGAGAGTTTGACTCACCTCCACATAAGTAACCCTATTATTTTAACATGTCCAGCTATTGGAATTATAAATTTTTTCCCACTCCCCATTGGAAAAAACCATTGGCAAAAAATATAGGCTAGTTTGTGGTTTTTATTAGTTTAATGTGAGGTGTCCCAAACCTAAATAATATATAATACCCTATTCTTTCATATAAAAACCAACCCATGTTCCCACTTCCTCTTCACTCAAATCCTTTTTAGTTCAACCAAACCATGCCCACTCTCTCTATAATTCTCCCAATGTGCCCCAAGCAACCAAGAAGTCTCTCTCAAGCCTCTCCCAAGGCTTTGGGATCACCATTCCAAGTAAGGGATTTCTACATTTTTCATTTTATCAATGTTTCTTAATATTGTTGTTGCATTTTATTTTCAATTATTAATTTTGGTGTTTGATTTTTCACCTTCCCCATACTTCCATATTTATGTTTGGATGACCGGAGACCCCATTATCTCTTAATAATGCCTCCCATGTACACCCATTACCTTGAAAAAATTAGATTAGGCATTATTCAATCCTCTTTTACATCCAAGTAATTATTTTGTATTATGCATCTAAAATCCATTACATTTGTTGGGACATGTATCTATGTGACCCCATTAATGTGCATTTCATATACACATGATGAGGCAACCGTTTCTCTCTCATCAGCCATTTACATGAATCCTTATGTCACAACGTTATGCTGTCGAAATTGCACCGTGTTTTTCCATGACACAATCATTTTGTAGTAAATACCATACCCATGTATCTATCAATGGTATTCGCCTTAATACACATATACATATTGAATGGTAGATTCATGTATTTATTACACATTACTTAATCGTGTAATATCATATGATGTTGATTGATTCCATGATCAAAGTGGCACACTTATGCATGAAATGAAATGTTTAAGAAGCATGCATCTTGATAGATCTTCAATGTATTGGATAAGGTATTGTATCATGATACCTCATGTGAAATGGTTGTTGACTCATGATAATTCAAGTGCAACTAGGATTCACTCGTGCTTCATGTGCAATGAGGGTTTATTCATGCTCCATGTGAAATGAACCTTGGATAATTCCAATTCCATGTTAAGTGTTGTTGCCACATTTCCATGTTATGATTATCATTATTTTCATGCCTTTATGTTCATGTTTCTCTTATGCTCCATTGATATGCAGATTCTCTAACATGTATTATCTTCCTCATGTAATTCCCTGTTTATTCCCTTACTGGGCTTTATAGACCACCATTTTATTATGCATGTCCTAAAGTTATCCAATGCAATGAAAAGTACGAAGCAATGTAGTCGTCATATAAATGATGTTTTCAATAAAGATGTTATGTGATTTATTGTCTAAGCTATTATGTAATGTTCTTAATCCCAAAAATCACAAGACGTCTCGATCATCTATGTTGTATCTGGTGATGACTATATGTAATAAATCATGTTTAAGTTTGTGATAATGAGCATGGTTGTGATAACAAACTTCATCCTCCAGAACCCCATTCAATAATGTAGATTCGACGTCCATCTAGAAAACCATAAAATTATGTTGCACTGAAATGATCAAAAATAATCTTATTGTTTCCAGCCATGAAACAGGTGTAGATGCCTCATTGGAATCAATATTCTATATCTGGGAGTATCCTTTGCACTCTATTCCTGTTTTTTTTCCAATCATTATGCCATATTAATTCATCTTGTTTCAATACACACATTTAGTCAACATGATATTATTTTTTGATGGCCTCGAAATATTCTCCCATGTTATGTACTACTCAATCTTATCTAGCTATTCATTCATAGCCTAAACCCAATTTTCATCTTCATATGCATCATCAATGCATTTAGGATCTATCTATTATATGAATGATGTCTAATGTAGTGATTTCATTCTTCTTGTCTGAACAGAAGGTGATTGATCACTAATTAAATTCTTCCTCTCAAATATAGATAGATTCCTTGGTTACTTCATAGATATATACATGACATCTTTGTTCGTCATAAATATATTCTACTCAAATATCATCTTCCACTTTAACACCCCTTGAGTCTCATTCATATGATTTGGATATAGAGATCTACCCCAATGATGTGAAACTCTTCCTATTCATGGTACCAATGTTTTTACCAACAATCATTCTCCTTATGCTACATCATTTGTCCTCACCTATCACTTGGCATTGAGCTACCAATAAAACCTCCTAGAATACTGATTTGAATCTGCTAAATCATTGGATAATATAAACTATTCACATAGAATCTTCAAATGTCACTTCCCCATGGATCGTATATCCCTAAAACCTAAATCACATGAATTGAATGTTAAAAAAAATTATCAATTTAGGTAGAGGGGATATTTTGGAACCCTAAAGGTGAGGATTTTGGTTGATTGTGGAGGGTCATCCCTATGATTCATTCTTAGAGATCATAACACTCCTTCCATTCATCTTCATGTTTCCTTGCCAACTTTAAAAACTCTTGCTATATGACTACTCATTCATTACCTATATGATGAATCATTTTCTGATATATAGATTCTACATGGTGTTCCTTTCACTCAATTTTGTGTTTAATCCCACTGTACACATTTCTATCTTTGATGTTCGACCAATATGACATTTCCATATTTCATTCTCTGAGTAGTGATCTATCTACTATTCATATTCCATTGGTTCATCCACCATTGCAGGAATCATCCACATTCCTCCACTTCTTTTCATGGCCCACAACATGAAAATCATTCAACAAATTCTATGTTCATATTTCCTTTATTAGATATCTGATTCACTACACTTCATTGTTCTTGTGGTGATTCCTCCATTAAACGTGCATTATTCTTACTCACAATTGAAGAAGATCTCCCCATAGTCATCTAGGATTCTCCACATCCATTCTAGGGATGTTTTTATGAGTGTAATAGAGGATATGATTGATACAACTTTCGTTGAGCTACTTGTGATTCCCTTGAGACTATAAACATATTTTTCATCATACCATGTTGTCTTCTAGTATATGATTCTTCCTTGTTAACTACATGTGATAGGGAACTACTTCTAGATTATTTTTCATTTTATAAATTCTTCTTTACTAGAATGTTTTCCGAAATATCCATGATCAGAATATATGAAACATCTTTTATTAAAGGCATACCTCATCTCATCATTTCCTTTCTGAGTTTTTGATACTACATGAGTTCTTCTTCTGACATTAATCATAGCTAATTCTAGAAACATAATCATGGTGTTCCCCATTCACCCACAATAAAAGCACATCATGTATACTATCTTATAAGAGACACTTCTTAAATTTTTCCTATGATGCTTCTACTAATTTATAGATTTATAAAAATGTCAATCTTCTCAGCATGAAATGTAATCCTGAGCCTCAAAAAAAGCATGATGTGTGTCCAAGAATTCCAAAGAAATAGAACAAGTTTTCACTACATCTTATAAATTTTCTTTTTATGTTTGTCTTTAGCACCAACTAGATTTTCTCCAATTCTATAACTATTCATGGCTCCCTTAATATCATGCATGGGAGGGGATTCATTAAATCCTTAACAAGTTTTTTCCAAACTATATTTCCTTTGAGATGAGAAAATATGATGATGTTTATCTTAAAAAATAGCACATTTATATTTCATTTTATAATCACATTACAAAGGATAGCAAAATATTATGTGCATATAATCCATTATTTTCAGTTATCCTTTGGAATTGGATTTATCCACTTCTTTCTTCAAAAACTCTAGTTATTTATCCAAATTTTAAATTTTCATATCCCTTGATTCATGTTGAGCATTGAGTATCATCTCGACATTCTTTCTTATACTCATCACATCCTCTAACTCATGTGTGAGATTATACACAACGTCACATTTCTCATTTAATTTTAATTTTTCCTTAATAATATAATCATAATAACATCCATTCTCTTTTTGTAGCCTTTGATTAATTTTAACTAGTTCAGTTAGTTGTGCAACCGGATGGAAATTTCTAGCATTAAAGTTTTTATTATTATCTATGAGAAAATTATTTTCCTTATTATCAAATTTGTATTTTTCAATAATTATAGACAAATATTGTAGTTATTTAGCTTGAGAATAATTCTTCTCCCTTTGATCAGTGGCCACATCAATAAGCCTTTGATTTAGTCCTCTTATCTTGTTAACCAAAATTTCCATTGATCGGTTCCATAAATCATTAGATTTAATCTCTTCATTCAAATTACAATCCAATTCCTCTATTTCATGGACAACTTACACTTTTTGTCATCTGGGGGTTTCATTATCACCAGTAGTTCCAAAATAACATAGAATATCAGGGTCTTCACTCATTCCTTCTGCATCATTGAATGCTTAAGTATATCACTGTTTGATTTTGCCAAATCATTGTTCTATTCACTACTTGATTCCTTCACTTGTATCACACTCTTTCCATAGACACATCCACTATGAGTAAGTTCAATAGAAATCTTCTTTTTTATTTGATGTTATAATCTTTTCCATGGCTCACCAAAGTATGATCAAACAAAAATGTTAATTTCACTAATAAATTGAACAAAATATGGAAACAATATGATAAAAGAAACCTTCACTCTGATCTCAACTGTTAGGACCAATATGGACTTATATACCATGATAGGGGGGTGATTCAGGGTATGGATATTCTATTCTAAATTATTCACGCCCCACTAGATCTTTAATTCTTTAACACAAGGGTCACTTTTTTCCCTTCTATGTTTATTGTGATAATTTATTTTCTTCTTTATCTGATGATGATTCTTTGGAAGAAATATTGGGAAGTAAGTAGGTAGAAATTGAAATTTCTACTTGGTTCACCCTCACTAGGCTTTGTACAAGGAAAATACAATGGTGATGTGTTGCTATACAAAATACACTAAAACTCATTGAAAAACATTTAGGCCCAGATCAATTCTAGGCCCATGCTCACTATCTGTTCAATGTTTAGGATTAGTTCACTTATTTACCATGGGCCACTCCAAATTCCACTCTCTCTCTCTGGATCAATGCCAGTAGAAAGAAAAACCTTCTTCCTCTTCCTTTTCTCACTGCATGGGAAAAGGATAAACTCACAATTTACGGACCTCTATGACCTTTCATTATCACAAATGAATGCATTCTTCACTATATGTAGATTCTATGTTGAAGTCCAAATTTCTTCCACTTATCAAAACCCCTTTGCCTCTGATCATTGGGAAAAGATGTTGTAAATCCATTCACAAAGCACCCTACTTCATAAAGCTCCCAATTTCCCAAAGCTCAAAAAACCCTTCACGAAGTCCCTACCTCTTCATGAAGCACACTCATTGGAAAAGCAAACTTCCTCCTGGAGTTCTCTACTTCATAGATTTAGACCTTCTCAATGATCAAGACATCCCAATTATTAGGCCGTCGCAGAGCTCAATCAGTCGGTAAGCAACTTCCTTCTCAAATCTCAATGAGACAATGTTGAACTAACTTATTTTGTAGAGCAATATTAGCCACCGCAAAGCTCATTCTTTTTCGAAGAACAATACCATCACGAACATCCATTTCGATTTGAGAGAAACAAATTTTTTTGGGAAAATCTATTCTTATTTTGAGGGGGTCGAGGCTTTTTTATAAGAGATTCCTCTATCCCTTGAACCTTCCACACATAGACAGTGCCACGTCAGCTCAAATCGCGATGCTGTGAAATTTTCACTGAAATTCTCTCTATATCACGAAGCACCTTGGATATTTATGGATTACAGAACATGTCATAATAATTGTGTGTTCCCTCAATTTATTTTTTCTTTATCTGCGAATCTCAACTCAAAATGCCCACTTTGATAGAAATTCTCTTCAATGTTGTTTTTCTAAAATCTCATCGTAATCGTGAAGAACACTACAAAAAATTTTCATGTCTTAGCAAAATCCACATCAATAATCCCTACATCACGAAATTCATGCATTTTCCATATTTTGATGATCTCTTCAAGGAAATCCACATTTCATGATACTCACCAAATTCCAAATTTTAGACACCAAAAATTTGGCAAACATTAGAAAATGTCTCCACCTCATATCTGTTCATTTTGTACCACATCTAGAACATCCATTCCTTTTTCATTGTCCTTTATCATCATTAAATGTTAAAAAAATCTCTGGAGCTCAACAATTCACCATGAAAAAGTGCATTTTCAACAAACACAACAATCCCAAAAATGTGGCAATGTTACCTTGAGGTATTTTTTTACCAATACAACAAATGAAAGAACAATTTCGAAAAGAAGAAACATTAAAAGAAAACAGTTTTAATGAGGGAAAATATAAAGAATGCATGCATTTAAATAAAACACACATCCTACATAATTTTCTTGAAAAAATAAAAAATATGATAATAGTAAATATTATATTTCCAATGTGCACATGTCATGGAAACACCCATAGGCACTAGCTAGATGTGGGACCCTATGTACATCATATCTAGGTGTATAAGTAACCATAAACAATATCCATTTTTACAAGATCCACTGGTATGGGAAACCCCAATGGTATAGTGGTCCCCAATATCATAAATTTTTATTTATTATAATCATTGTCAAACATTCTAGGTGATTCTGTGATGATACCACTACCATATTACTAGCATACTAGTCATAGTCCACCAACCCAAATACATAGGTTTTGTTGTTTGTTCTCAAACAATATTGACATTTTTTTAAAAACCATTTACTCATAAAAGACCATTTATGAATCATACACACGCATAAAAATACACAACATATTTTCACCCTTTTTTTAGCTCAATTGCCCATTTAAAATTTTCCTAGAATAATTTTAATTAGTAAAACATATATTTCCACACAAAATCCATTTCAAAATCCACATTCAACTACAAATGCACCCCAATACCACACAAAATAGAATTGGAATCCCTATAAATATATAATAACCCACTTTAATATATTATAATTATCCATCACATAATACCACATGAGTTACACATGAAAAACACATAATTTCAACATAAAAAAATTAAATTCAGCTGCCTAACCAATTCAATCAATTTTTTTTGTGCCACACAAAATTAGTAATAATTATGACAGTAAGGTCAAGAAATAAATCAAACTCATAAAATAAAAATTACACATGTAATCCTCTACCATAGATGTCAAAAATCCAAATAATTGTGTGAATCTTCAACTGCACAACTGTCACGCAATAAGGGGATAAAAATGAAGTATATTCCTTAATATTGGACCATGAAACACAAAATTAAACCCTAGGTATGAAACCCTAGTTTGTGTACATTTGGAAATTCATCAATGAGGGCAAGAACCCAAGAGGTAATGAGGAAAAAAAATGTTGGAGTCACTTACATGAAGAATCCTGATGTTCAACCACCAAAAACCCCTCCAAAATGACTTCCATGAAAGGTTGAGGGATATTGGGAGACTTCTAGGGTGGTAAGGGTTAATTGGGAGAAGAAAGGGGAGATCTATGTTTAATCCTAGAAGGGAAAAATTAGAATAACATAAAAAAATTATGACATGGAAACATGTGCATTGTTTTTTCACAAGGTTCAGTAAACCATGTGGCCAATTTTGGCCACCAAAAAAATGTCCATTTTCGTAAAACTTATATGGGGTTAAAGGGAGATCCAAGGGGAAAAATAATACAAGAATAGGAAAATAAAAAACATAGAAAAGGGAATTGATTTATAATTCCCCCAACCATGAACAACATTCAACCCTAAAAAGTCAATAAAAATCAGGATCAAAACAAATAATGGGTACTCTTGATCAACCCACGACATACACTCCCATATCTCATGTACATAATTCACATGCTTCCAATGGTCCTAGAACAGTGGGATAAACATCAACCAAAACATTTTATATCTGAGATCCACTATCTGCACTAGCTTCTCAAACCAGATAATTCGTTCTCTATCTATAGCACATCCCATTTCAAATTGATGTAGTGATCCATGTTGTATATATTCATTGGGAGATGTGGAATAATTTTGGAATATATTTCATCTGATATGGAAAATTTAACTGATATTCTACCATGCTAATTTCTTGGTTATCTCAATAGTTCAAAAAAAAATTTCTCTATGTTTCCTTACTTTCCCAATGATGATGACCCAAATGAGGGTCCACCTTCAAAATAATTGATCACCCATAGTGAAATCAATATCTTGAAAGGATGGTTAGAATATGATTTGTGGTGACATTGAGCTATTAATAACTGGTGCCAGATCAGTATGAACTTCTCATATAACTCTTGCACATGGCTCAACACCTACTATGAGGTACGAACAACCTCATCCCAAAACAGACGGGGAAAAATTCTTGACCATAGAGTTCCTCAAAATGATCAATTAAACTCGAGGATTGGTAACTATTATTAGAGAAAACCTCGACCAATACCATATGGCTATCCTATAAGCCTCTAAATTCCAAGACACATGCATGAGGAATGTCTTTCAGAATCTAGTTTTCCCTCAATGTTTGGACATCCATTTTAGGATGGTATACTGTTCTCATCATAATTTGTGACCCAAAATCATTCTAATGGCGTTCCAAAATCCAATAGGTAAAATGGGGGTCTCTGTCTAAGAAAAATAATGAAAGAACACCATTAACCCATAACAACTCTACAATAAACAATCAGCCTTGCTCATCCACTTTATATGTATATCTAATCAGAATGAAAAGGGATAATATGTTCATTTGATAAATCCCTTCCTAGATAAGGTTCTTACCCTAGGGATTATGAGGTAAACCAAAAGTGAAAACCATTACATCCTCATCCCACGTCTAGGTAGTAATTAGTAATGGTTGAATCA
Source organism: Viscum album (assembly GCA_963277665.1). Lineage (NCBI taxonomy): Eukaryota > Viridiplantae > Streptophyta > Magnoliopsida > Santalales > Viscaceae > Viscum > Viscum album. Next base: position 48,235 of record CAUJRU010001104.1, on the reverse strand, counting down.
ATCCTTAGGGCCTTTGATTCTATGCTTTCACCATCAGACATGTATAACGTATCAATAAAAAAATTTATATCCCACCTCATACATATCCACTACAACTAATGATGAACATCACAATACATTTTGGTAGCACCAGAAATAATGTCCCATTGAGATTGGTGGCTATCTTTCATCGCCACATTTCTCTATGACAATGGTACCACTGAATGGAGCTTCATTCATTATATTTCCTTGAGAGATGAAGCCCAATCATAATACATTTACCCAATATGATGGAATTGCATTTACTTATGAAACATCTCATCACTAGGTTTCCCCCACCAAATCATCTCCAAAAGAGAAGGAGTCAACTAGAAACCATCCAAAAAAGTACCTCCACTGCTCTCTTTGGTCTCTACATGTATATGGGAAAAATTACAATCATATTACACTCATCCCATAAATTCATATAAGCATGCACTAGAACTTTCTTTCTTAATGAATCATCTAGCACATTACCCTTTCTCGAGGTATAGATGATATTAATGTAAAACAACTGTAGATATTAAATACAGTAATGCCACATCAAATTGAGATCCTTCGGTGTGAATATTTGGTCCTGATCCTATGATTAGTGTAGAAAGAAATTCTCCCCAAAGAGGTAGTGATGTCATGTTTTCAAATAATGAATCGTTGCCACTAACTCCAATTTATAGGTCAGGTAATTATTTTCATGGGGTCCGAGATAGTGAGAGACATATTTTACCAACTTATCAAGCTACATAAGAATACACATGTGACCCAAACCCAAACCATTAAAATTCAATACATAGACCTTTTAAGATTCTAGAAAGATCAACATGGGTGCAGTAGTCAACAGTTGCTTCAGCTCCTCAATGGAAACCTGAAATTATAATGCCCATTCAAATAGAACCCCTTTTTGAGTAAGTTAAGTCATAGGTGAAGAAAGGAAAGAGGAATCCCAAACAAACTTCATGTAGTATCTTTCTAGTCCAAGGAAAATCATAATCTCAAACTCATTATTTAGCTACTCCAATGAAATTATTGCACTGATCTTCTCTGGGTCCCCTGAAACCCCATCCTTTGAGAAAAACAACCCATAAATATCACTTCCATGATCCATAATGTGAAAATGGAGTACTTTTCATAAAGGTGATGATCCTACAGAGTGGCCAAACCAATATGAAAATGACTGTCATCCAATTCCTAGGATCCCATGTAAACCAATATGGTGTCCATGAACACCACGAAGAAGAAGTTTATATACTGGTAGAGAACCATATTCATTAGTTTCATAAATATTGATAGATAATTTTTTAATTTTAATAGAATGAATATTTACTCAATGTGGTTGTACCTACTCCAGAAATCTATTTTTGGAATATCAGCCTCGTTCACCCTGACTTGGTGGTAACCCAAATGCATGTCTATCATTGAAAACAACTTTTCATCCCTTAAACTGATTGAACAAGTAATCTAATTAGTTAAAAGGTTATTTTTTCCTTGATAGTTACCTTATTTATCTTCATTTAGTCAATGTTCAATTAGAGTGATCTTTTGGCCTTCTACACAAAAACTACAGGAGCAGCCCAAGGAGAGATGCTCAATTGAATGGATCCTTTTGATACTAAATCTTCAAGATGTATATTTAATTACCTAAAATATATGGGCACCATATAATATGAGGGAATAAATATCAGCTGGGTTATTGTTGCCAAATAAATTTACAACTCCACGTCGCACCATAGGAGGAGATACTGAAAAATCATCTCGAAGAACCTCCATGAACTCATCCACTACATGTGGCAATCCACCCTCAAGAGAATGAATATCAACCTTTATAATCATCAATGAGAACAAGAAGATTAGGTTTCCAAATTATAGGTGTGGAGAAACCACATATCCCCACTAAGGATCCCACTACCCAGAAAAATCTGAGGACTCCCTTCAAGTTCCCTAAAACTCACCCATCACCTATATCAATCAATATGTTCATGAATATAAACTAGTCAATCCATGCTGAGGATTACATCAAAAATATCCAAATCCAATACCAAGATCTCCCACTTCATCTCAACCCCTAACATGGAAATGATATAGAATGGGAACTGAAGATATTGCTGCTTCTTACAGAATGACCACACTAACTCCATCGTAAAAGGTACCAGCTCTATTGGAAAATTCAGCAGGTTCACTATATAGGCAGTGATAAATGAAATAATATCACTAGTCTAATAGAAAACAATACCTAAAGGGGAAGAAATAAATATGTTACCTCTAACTATCCAAGCCCCTCTATCTGCTTCTTCTGGTGCCTAATCCACATCATATAGATTCCTAGCCTCTTCCTAAAAATTATAGTTTGTTTATGGCTTTGCCCGGAATTGTATCATACAAAAAGAAAATTAATCCCTACCACCATGGACACCAATCAATGATATCACCATCCTAGAAGACTCCGATTGTACACACACTCCCATGAAATCCAAGAATCATACCCCACTATGAATGGGGTGTGTCTCCTTGAAAAAGTGCTATAAGTTACCCATATCTCCAGACTAATAACAAGGCCGTAGACAAGATGTACATGCAGGTCAGGTGTACCCTATCCTCTCGCACTGGAGGAAAATTATGGAGTTAACATTCAAAGCCATATATGAGAATTTCCTGGGAGGATGGCCAGAACTACAACTTCCCTTCGTCCCCTACTCCTATCACTTCCTTTTAATCTGAAATGACCTTGTATTGTCCATCATTGATACCATCAAAGAGATACTAGACCATCAATTATGATAAATATCCACCAAAAAATCATGACCAACCACCTCTATATAGGTATTCATCATTAATAGGAATACATATGAATAAATATTTGGATTCAATCCCTTTTCCAATATTTGAGTCTTCATCTATTTATTAGAAACTATCTTAAGGAAAATTCAGACTAGATCAAAAAATAAGTTGTTATACTCCATCACCAACTGGTCCACCTAAATGAGATCCGCAATATCTCAGGATCTATCATAATTCTATAATTTAGGACTCCACTGGTCAATGAAGATATCCTTAAAGTCCTCCTATATCTTCATCTCATGCTTCCCGACGTGAAGCACAGATTCCCAACCCCAACATCTAGGAACATCAAATAGAAAAGAAACTTATTTCACCCTTACCTCCTCATTTGTTTCAAGGAACTCAATCATGTGATGAATCTTCTCAAGACACTTTTCTTCTTCCTAGGGCTTCGTGCTACCTCAAATTGGAAGAGGCTTGTTCTTCAAAAAATCATGGGATTTTTCCATTCTATGACTAGACTCATATTCTCTAGCTAGAGTAGGAGCAAGAGAGTCTCCCTATCCTAGAGCATAGAATGATTATACCATAACTTCCATCAACATTTTATAATGTAGTGAGTGATAACTCTCTCTAACTACTTCCCATGGGAGAATGAGATCTTTCCAGTGAAGCATGTTGCTAAAAAAACAAGAGTCAGTAGATTAAACATTGGTAAAATAGTTTTGAAAACATTTTAACAATAACCTAAAATATAAATAAGTCAAATTCATCACAAAAATGAAATAAAAACTACTTTTCCCCCAACCAATTTCCATGTATAATCTATAGGCCTCATGTCACACCTAGAAGAGAAGTCAAAGTAAAATCCCAACATTCCATGGCGAACTATGGTCTGTCCCGAGAGGTTATGGTCATGAACCCCTCTCACAACAAGAACTATGAGACCTAATAGTCCTATATCCTATCTAACTAGATCATACCAAATAATATGACCCAAATATATTAAACTTGTTGGGATACCATTTATTCCTAAACCATATCTAGTCTCCAAACAAACTGGAACCCGACCTTATCTTTGGAATTACCCAAAGGGCGTTTTTTATCCTCATGGGCTGGCACAAGTACACTAGTATCATAACTGATGGTTTGGGAATGATTTACCTTAGTTTAGAAGCATTAAAAACCAATAACAATAAATAAAAAAAATATGAGTATATAATCCAAATAATCCTTTAACAAAATTCATATTTTAAATACACAATTAAAAGCACAACTCCCAGAGGGACACAACAAAAAAGGAACAACAAGTTGGAATCATGAACCACCACACAACAAGGGGACATCACCCCCAAACATTTTCCACAACACCACTCCCAGAAAAGAACCTAACAACCCATACCAAAATCTTTAAGAACCTTTCCCATATCTGTGTCAACAATATTCATGTCTAATTTGTAATGAATCAATAACTATTATTGTATTGAGAATATAATTGAATGACCTGACCTTACCCAGGCTCGAGCTGCAGCTTCTCCAAGCCCGCCATCATAGGCCAGAGGCAAGCGATAAGCGCCGAAGGCTAAAAAAATCAGGGGGGGGCCTTTGCCTGGGTACCTGTACACACACACACGCAGTACACTCAATGAAATAGTGCAGAGTAAAAGGGAATGTAAAAAATTCTATTTTCTATAAATGAACACAAGAGTGCATCGACCTCTAAATAGTACAATGTTAAAGCTGAAGGTAAAATTAAAAGAAAATGGGTAAAACACATGCCCAACCAGAAAAGTGCCACAACTCGACAACAGGTAACAAAAGAAAAACATCTTGAAGGGTCCCCCACCTGGAACCCGACTCCGACCACCGTATGTGGTCCAAGCTCCTGAACTCCTAAGCTCCTTTGAAGTCACAACCAACCTGTCTGTCGTCTGTAAGGGCACACCAAGTGGGGGCAAATCCCATGCAGGGGTGAGTATAAAAATACACAGTAGGATACATTGATGTCCTGAGGGAGCAACAAAGGAGGTACCGAAGGGTGAGTTGTAGATCGAACAGGAAAAATAAAGGAGTACAACCGAGAGTGTAGTAAAGAGTAACAGTAGAGACTCCAGGTCAACCCAACAAGAGAAAGGAGATAGACTAATCCTAACACAAGGAGCTGGAAATGGTGAGAAGATAAACTTCTCATCAATTCTTCGCTACCTATAGTAGGGGAGTAGACTCATCAAACCACGAGAAGCTAGACAAGAAAAGTGTGTGGCATACCCCGCACTTCATCACCTCTCATAGAAGGAGAGTAGCCAAAAACCATGTAGTGGGTACTAGAACAAGGTATATACATATCCATATGCTCAATCAAGAAGCCCGAACAATATCGTAAGGGGATCTCCATCCTGTAGTTCAGCCCATGAAAGTGAGTCTCCAACAGGCCAAGAAGTAACCATCATTGATGCCCAGCATCCCACATGTCTACCCCAAACTGCAAGCCAAGGGGCTCAAATTACCACACCTAGACACTATCCACTTTGGGCAGCATTGAATCGCCCGCATGATTATAGATCGCATCACAAGGACATGTCTCGGTGGGGAATGTTCCCCTCGTACTTGAGAGTTCCAGGTGAAGTGAAACTGCACCTCGTCACTGTCACACATTCGAGAGGTCTGCTCAATGTCAAATATATCACATCACTAACCCATACAAACGAGGGTCCCACTCCTGTAGTCACAGAGTAGAGCCATAGACTATCCTAGTAGAAATGAATGAGTCTAAAATTTCAACGGGTGACCCACTTCCCATCCCTACTGGAGGGTAAACCCTAACACGATATCTGGTGACCCACTGCCCAGCCCTGCTGGAGGGTAAACACTAATACATCATCTGGCGACCCACTGCCTAGCCCCACTGGAGGGTTGACCTGGAACTAGACGATGGGTGACCCACTGCCCAGCCCTGCTGGAGGGTAGACCCTAAGAGGTTGTCGGGTGACCCACTGCCCAGTATCTGCTAGAGGGTAGACCCTAAGAGTGTTGGGTCACCCACTGCCCAGTCTCTGCTGGAGGGTAAACCCTGGAAGTAAGTGAGAAACCCACTACCCAGTCTCCACTAGAGGGTAAATCCTAGAAGTAAGTGGGAAACCCACTGCCCAGTCTCTACTAGAGGGTAAACCCATAACTGCTATGGTTATCCCTACTAGATGGTACAACACTGGACAACAGAACTCGGAGTGGGTATCGTGCAACCACCTGATCCAAAACTAATCCCGGGGAAACCACTCAAACCTGCGGATCTAAACCATCATGAACAAGAGGACCCTCTATGTCACGGGAGGTCAAAGGTATGAATAGAAGAAAACGACACGTACATGGGGCCAACACGATGTGTCGCCCCAAGTCAACTCCAACCAAGCGCACAAAAGTTCTCAGGTTAACACTACCACATGTACCTCCCTGCGTTCTTGCATACTCCCAGAGTATGCCACGTCTCCAGCCAAAAGGATAACATGCACACGGCCCCCAACGTTAATGTGAAGGCATAATCGTATCAACTACAACTTTCCACCTAAATGGTTGAGGCACGTCCAACCATAACTCTTCAAGAATTAATTCACTCACACGAGAGTGCACGTGATCTTACACCAAAGGTTTTCTTCTGAACACATCAAGAAGAACTTCCACCGGAGCACCTTTTATAATTCCGCATTTAATAAGATCACATAAGTGGCTCCACTCACCTGAACAGATTACACCGTTGTAATCCTCATGGAAAAACACGTGAGATTGACTACTTACTCGCCCGAAATGGTCAACCGGTGAAAAAGATACTATTCACCGTAACCAACAAATTGCCCCCCCCCAAGATCCTGAAACTGAACAAACATATCACGCCACTGTGATTCCCTTGGAAAAACACCCGGAATTTACTGCTCACACGCCCCGAACAGACGTCCGATGAAAATGTTGCCAAAAGCTGCTTGCGGCTTAAAAGACAGGCTGTCAGACCCATGCCTAAACTCCGGTTTCAATTCCTGAAACCGTACATGAGAACATAATCTCGATGCTATCACCGCAACACCGTTGACGATACGTCGATCAGACATCGTACACACGAGTACAGTATGGCACAAGTTTCCCGAACAATAATATTTTTATTAAATAACCAGTGTTTCGTTGGCCCAAGGAAGTAGTCTGAAAAAAGTATTCAATATCGGAATTAAAAATATAGCCTTGAAAATAGGGTTTCATTGCAGCTAATGGTGCTCAAATCGAATGTCGGATGTGTCCGCGTCGTCTAAAACAGGATCACCTGGAAAGACGTCAATTAACTTAAAGACTTGTCGCGACTCCGAGGCCCCTCATCATCGGAATTATAAATTCATAAATACATCTCAAAACGTTCCCCTAGATGTCTGGAGTTCACTGAAGCATATGACAAGCATAATGGACATCCGTAATGAAAATTACTGATGTCCGAAGAGGGGTCAAATTCCCCTCTTGTGCTGGACCAGCATGGACCGGCCGGTCCGCCCGGCTCGCAGCGCCTGGCCCGCGGCTTGGCCGCACGGGCCGGCGGTGGACCCTGTCGATCACTTGGACGACTAGCTGAGGCCGGTCTCCACGTGACAACCTGCGCGATGCGGGTCGTGCTCTCCCAATGCGGTCGCGCGTCGCGACACCGGTGCTCCCCTGCACCCGGCGAGCTCGGCCTCCTGCCTGGAGCCACCGCCGCTTGATCCTCATGTGCCGACGCCCAGCTACTGACTGTCGTCGCTTCCTGAGCCACTACGTGTTGCCACCTGGAACTTCCGCGCGCCGCCGTGCCCGCTCTCCGGCCCACCGCGCCTGCTCGCCGGAGTGCCCTGATCCGCTGGAACCCCCAAAACGACTTTCAAATTCCCGCAAACATCGACAAACAAACCCAACCTCCTCCGAACTCAGAATTACGAACCAAAAATTGTGTTGGAAAGGCCAGAATATATACTACACGACTATGGGCTTTGTTCGAGTATCAAACAACAACTAGATGCACAAAAACAAACTCAAAGTAGGTGCGCGAATAAAAAGTAAAACTGCAATGATCCGACCTTGTTGGGCTTTGCCCGACGCTTCACGGAGAGTCCGCCGCCCCACCGCTGCCTTGCCAGATGGGAGAAGGAGAGGGAGGATGAGGAGGAGATCCTTGGTGTGTATCTTCATTTAGGGGTTGCAAAGGAGAAGAGAAGGGGGGTTTGGTTTAAATAAAATTAATTAACATTTTAATTAATTTAATCCTTAATTTTAACTCGCGTCCGAAACTCTCAACGGTGACGAGGTTAAGCCCCCCATAGGGTAGAAACCACCTCCCGAGCCCAACGATGGTCTCAGAATTTCAATCTGAGTCCCTGTTCAAATGTTATAAAACCGAACGCCCAAAGCCTCCAAATTATGAAAACGTCCCTAGGGCCATTTTTCAGTAATGACCCGCACCCGCAAAACTTATACCCCTCCTAGGATAAACGGCATGCTCCGAACTCAATGATGCCCTTGGTTTTCCAATCCAAGACACCATTTATGAGATACATGAGTTAAGCCATTAAAAGAATAAATTAATTATTTAATTTATCCGTTCCACGCTTCGATAGGGAGCGAGGGGTCCAAACGTCCCGCGCCTAAAAGTTTTATGTCTTATCTAGGAAAACCACCCCATTCCAGACCCATCTGTACACTCAGATCTCTTATCCGAAGCACCGTTTAAGAGTTATCCCATTTATTTGGTTTTCCCAGGGTGAATGCACTAAAACCTTAATTCTGGCCACTCCGGGGCTCGGAATCGCAAGCTGTCTGAATGCGCTGCTCTAGAATAATATCAAGAATATTCCAAAGTCTTTTACAACAAAAACCAGGTTCTTATAATAATTAATCATTACTAGGCCTTATGGGACATCCCCAAGATTCCAAAGTCATGAAATAAATTCCAAACAGTTTCATATGAATGTGGGGGATGATTTAACCTTTAAGAAGTAAACCACTATCCAAAAAATCAAACACAAAAACAACTATATGATGCATGATGAAAAATGATATTTGAAAAAGGTTATTTTATTAAGGCAACCATATTACACAATATCAGAGGAGAACCAAAAATAAATGTTCACCATGGAAAACAAATAAAGGCTCTAGGGTGATCACAAGACACCATGATCCACCATCTCCAAGCTCCAACATCACAAAGAAACCTATGTGTCATGATGTGGTACTACAAAAATGCGACACATTATCTTTCCCCCTATCCTGATAGATAGAATCAAAAAAGGAACCAATGATCCAAAGCAGGGGGAGTAATAAATTCAGTAGGATTCCTCAGTGACTTCCCTGCTTGAACCACTAGGATAGAATGGTTAGTTATATTTATATAAAATTTATATAAGACTATGATGAGAAATAGTTTATAACAACAGTATATACAAGTTCAAAAACCATTAGAAATTATGTGAAAACAAATGTTAATGAAACCAATTTCCATAATGTTATTTTTCCAAAAAACAAATAATAAAATCCTTAAAACCAATTATTATTATCATATTTGTATACCCATTCCATAGTTCAAAACACACCCACACATGCATGCTTAGTTCGATAGTTACATACCCATGATCAGTTTTTTATACAATCACTTTGTGTCGAACTCACATCTGCCCCCAATCTAGTGTCGTGTACCGTATATCCCTATGGTACTCACCCCTTATTCATGTCTCGTAACGCATGAACTCACACCAACACCATTTATGCCATATATTTCCATTACCAATATAAACCACTTCAATAAAATGAATCTTCTGTTAAAAACCAAATCATAACAATATTAAATATATCCATTTATTTTTAATAAAACATTCCCTTTCATTAAAAACATCTAATCCAACTCATGTTAAAACATTTCAGAAAAATTCTCATTTAAAATATTCATTTTAGAATTTATGAACAGAATCACTTTCTTCATAAACACAATTTTCTAGATTTCACAAACTATAAATATAGAAGGATTCCAAAAAGTGTTCAATAACCAAGTCACAATAAATTTATCACATTATATTAAAATTGAAAGAATGAAAATCAGTTCTACTAAGAGGATTCTTGAGTGAACCCTCCTACCTCATAGTTTCTGATGAAAAACAACAATAGCTGAAGAACACTCTCAATAACCAGGTTGATTATTCAAAGAAACGACCTTAGATCTCTTCTTCTATCAACAAAAAGGAAGATATTAACTTATTTTGAAAACAAAAAACATATATCTACCCATAATGGGAATTGATATTGGAACCAAGGGGAGTAGATATGTGGATCTAAGAGATCACTTACTCAAAGAGAAAAATCATAAATTCAATGAAGATTTAAAGCCGGTCAGATTGATCCAAAACAAGGGGTCCCTCTGAAAATAACATAGGGAGAGTCTAGGTTTTATATATAAGAGGTGTAGAATGAGTAGACTGAGAAAAAGTTCCAAACAGATGACTATATGCTGGGTGCAGGCTAGATCACGACATGTACCCCCTTGTCACTATGTAAAGGCCATGCTAGATAAGTATATCGAAAACCCATTGCCCCACGTCAAAAAATTCCTTCTAGACACTAAAATAATTGTAAATCATATGCACGATGTGTACAATCTCACATCATGATGTCCCCATTCGAGACCTGAAACCAGTTCCAAGTACATTGCAAGAACCTATTCTACAGTCTTCTATAAGAGCAGTAAAAACATTTTAATGGATTTTTAACTGAAAGGGGACTTAGAAATGGTGGAAAAAATTACTGATCAAGGTAGCAGGATGTCACTAACATGAAACTAGGTGTACTACATTCTCCCCCCCATTGGTATTTTCATCCATGGAATGTACAAAACCCTTTGATGGCCTAGAAGATTTCTGGCCATTGCTCTTAATTTTCTTCTTGTTTTCCAAAGTCTCTCCCAAAATTAGACCATGAAACCATAAAACCGACACCGGACCAATGAATTTTATATAAAAGTCATTCTCTTACCTATCTACAAACATCATCGAGATATATTCCAACTATGAATCCATCTTGTGGTCAATATGATCCCATCTGATCATATGGTTTGGATCATACTAATACATTTTCAACGGGGTGACATGGAACACATTATACACCTAAATGAACCATGATGGTAGTGTCAAAAGATATTCTACCTATCTAACCTATTCTAGAATCTCAAAATGGCCTATGTATCAATGAAATAACATGTCATGATTCCCAAAATGTCAATTTCCCATCCTAGGAGGTATCTGCAAGAACATATTATCACTTACTACAAAGTACAACAGTAATAAACTATGATTTTCATAAGATTTCTGATGAAAACGAATCATCACCATTATTTTAAAGATAATATATATATTCTCTATTGTTTCTTGTACAAGGATCAACATGACTAGTGATGTATTACCTATTTCCACCCAACAGAGTCGAGAACGATAGGGAATCCCATACAACACTTCAAATAGATCCATATTAATAGAGGCCTCATAGTTATTATTATATGACAACTCTAATAATTGTAATTGATCCTCCTATTATCCTATAAAATCCTTTACAATGGCCAAAAACATATCTTCTAATGAATGTATCATGCGTTAAGACATGTCGTCTTTCATACGATGATATGTTGTGCTCATAGTCAACTATGTCCCAATTTATATCTATAAGGATTTATATAAATGATATGTGAATCTTGGATCTCTATATAATATGAATAAAATAGGTATTCCATTTATCTTTACAACTTCATGGATATAAATTTTTCACAGATCCATCGTCATATGAGTTCACTAATAGGGATGAAATGGGCTAACTCGGTAGGCTGATCTATAATCACCCATATGGAATTGTGTTTCTGAACCATTATTGGGATACCTATAACAAAATCCATAGTTATCTTCTCCCATTTCCACACTGGGATAGGAAAAGACTATAACATATTGTATGGTCTCCAATGTACTGCATTAACAAGCTGACTAGTTATGCACTGGGAGATGAACTGGTCCACCTTCCTTTTTATGCATCTCTACTAAAATTTCTCCTTCAATGACTTATACGTATTTTGTGTTTCTGGATATACATCCCAACATGAATGGTGTAAATCATGAAAAATTATTACTTATATTCCATAGGTACAACCATATGATATCTAAAACACAAAATAGAACTCCCATAAAATTTTAATCCATCAATAGTATCCCCATCATTATGTTTTAAACTCATAACCATACATTCTGCATCATATGTTTTTGCCTCTTAGACCATATTTACCAAATTTTGAACAATTTTAACTGAAAAAAAATCTAAATAATCACCCCGATCATCACATTCCACAAGAAAGTCAGCTAAGACTGATATCAACATCCATTCATCTTAAGCTTCAATCACCAACTAACCATATGAATTTATACTTAATTCATCTTCCTATGAGTTCTTTTTTCCTAGTGTATACATTATGAAAAATTCAAACATCTGGAGATACTCTATTTATCTTCTTTTCCTCAATTTTATATATCACTCTGACAGAATGTGTTTCATGATTTTATGATCCGTAAACAAAGTGAATTTCTAAAAAAATATATAATGTCTCCATGTCTTCAATGCATACACGACTTCAGCTAACTCTAAATCATGTGTTGGAAAATTATTCTCTTGCACCCTCAACTTCTTTGAGACATAATCCATGACATGGTATCCTTGAATGAAAAAACAACACCACCCTCCTCTCGAAGCATCATAGTAGACAACATACCCATGTTCTGATTCTAGAAAAATCAAGGAACGTGATTTTGTATGAAGACCATTCATTTCATAAAAAGACATCAAGCATTCATCTGTCCATTGGAATGATCATATTAGAATAATAATATATGAGTTTTTAAAACCTCGTGGTATTATTTATTTTCATTTCGTATAAGTGTAAAAATAAACTGTAATGCCAATCCTATAGATGTGTCAAGAAAGCGAGTTTTTAATGTGAGAATGTTCAAAAGTTCATTAAATTTTTATATATAAAATCAATATATAAATGATTTAAATTACGTAAATAGGATTAAAAATGTATAATATTTCTATTTTTTCTTTAAAACTAACTTCAAAATAATTAAAATATATAAATAAATTACATGAAAAAGTATATTTGAATTAAAATTCAGTATTTTTCATTATTAAAAAAATGTAGTTTTATAGAAAAAACACAAAAAATTTACCCTATTTTATTTTTCACACTTCTATTTAAAAAATGAAATCTATTTTATGAAATTAAATTTCTACATGTGTCTAAAATTATTTTTAATATTGTTCTCATAAATACATAAAAATAATATCATTTGAGAAAAAAATATTTTCCTGAACATTGAAATAATTTTATAATATAACATGTTTTATTATAAATATGTATTGTTTAAATAAATATTTTATAAATAATATTTAAAATTTAGTTATTTTTGTTATTATTATTTTGTTATTAATGACTATTTTATACATATCTCATTTAAATATTTATAATAATAACATGATGTTTCATATAAACTCATTTATATGTGTAACGCAAGCCTAATCAATGTTGGGTGTATAAAAATTTTATTTATGTCCCTCATGTATTTCATGTAAGCCAAAAACAGTTCATTAATATTATAAAAATTTATTAAGTGTTGTTTGAAATGAATATTAAGGAAAATATTAAATTAATTCAGAAAATAATAATTACTAAAATCTCACGGTGTTACACATCCAATATGATAATTATGTGGCTTCTCAGGGTTCTAAGAATATGTTGTAGTACATTACGGGTTGTTAGATAATTCTTAATTATTGTATTAATATTAATATGGATATCAAAAGTTCAATCTTTACATAGGATTCTTTATTAGCATTTCTATTTTTGGGTTCCTTTACTCTCTTTCATTATTGGTTAGGTAGAATATATTTTTCATCTTATCCTCATAACTATCAAGGAATCCCATTTTTTATACATATCCTCACCCATTCTAGATGAATTCCTATATTTGTTTTGTATTGTAATTAAAATAATTATTTTTCTGTTTACGTAGGTGGAAAAAGTGTTGGTGGACCATTAGGGTTTGTGGAGGTGTTGACCATGTCTAGTGGATGACCATCGAGATTATGATAGATGATATATTCAGTTTCCTACTTTTCAAGTCTTTTTAGCCTATGATCCCATTTCTAGGTGGCCTATTATTTTTTATATTATAAATTTAATTTTAACTTGTTTCACATTAATTTATTTCATATAGCTTGCTTTAGTAATTATTTATAGAGTATGTGTTATTTCATGGAACCGATTTTGGGAATGTGCATTGGTACTATAGACTATCCCATCCCATTATTTTATTATAATTACTAACAATATGTTGAAATCTCTTATCCTATTATTGAAGGGATTTTTGGGGTCATTATATGTTTATCACAGTATTAGGCATGTTTTTAGAGGTTTTGTTTCTGGGAAAAGTTTTATCAAAGGAGGTTTTCCCATGGTATATTGTTCGGGGAAGTTCATGTCCTGAAAATTGGATTGGTAACATAGGGAAATGATGTTGGGTTGCCTCATGTTTATCTCTCAGGATAGGGAACATAATTATAATGTGAATTATAACATATAAATACACTAAGACTTCAAATAACATCTGGGTGACTTATCATTCCAAGGAATCTGTTATAGGGGAACCAATAGTAAAAAAATAATATTGGATTGGGTTATTTTAAATTCATTTTATTCTGGTGTCGGTTCCCTAGATACACTAATCTAATAATGCCATTTTCTTATAACATTATACATGTATCGATGATTAAATAAATATATGATACATATAGAAGGTTGTGATGATGATCAGTTGATTGTTATGTCATCATTATAGGTTCATATTTAAGAGGTGTTACCTCCATGTGATAATTGAGTTGTGATTCCACCCAATGGGTATTATGTTTATCCACCATCACTAGTACAAAAATATGGTCTGCTGTATTATAAGAATAAAATAAATCTAGTTTGATTTAATGATGCTACAAAAATATATTAATCATTACATGAGTTCTAGCGATATATGAAAAAATGTTTTAAATGTGAATCATACCCTTATGCAAGGGAGAATTTTATTTTTTAATTAAGACACTTACTAATTAGATAATTGTTCCTGAGGCCAATTTTCATTCGTGGTTATGTAGGGCTCTATTTTCTACCAATCAAATAAACTAATATTTAGATAATTCTACCATGATAAGACCATCACATTTTGTACTATTAGATGTAATACCCTATGATCATACCCTCTATACAGAATAGAGAGATTCAAGAGACATAGCGTGGTGATATTTATATCTTTACTAACTCTTTAAGTATTAATAATTGAAAAATCTATTATTTCTATATGGTGGGGGACAGTTAAATCTTGGAATAAAATATTGAACATTTTTCAAAGAGACGTCCATGATATCGTATTCTCTTTTTGTGTTATGAGTTGATATGGAGTGTTGGGGAGGGAATTGGTTTTAATGATCATACTAGAAGATGAACATCAGGTGGATATATCTGGATTGGGATATCACAGGCTTGATTTGTCAACATCATTGAGTAGGAATCAATCATTGGGGATCAACGTAGTATACATATTAATTCATAGACTTTCAGACATGGTACTATTTCATATGTGTTTTTCAAAGGGTCTATCTTATTGGGAGATGGGAAAATATATTCTTTTGATGGGTGGGCCCACATGGATAATTATTTCCATAGCATCCATGTTGTTTATGGTGTAAATTCCTTTGATATACCTCCACTGTAGAATAATAATCATGTTAATTTCTCTAACATACTTAGATAAGAAGTCCCCAAATAAGGATGTTTAGATATAAAAGGTTGATATCAATTAGGGGAATCTATAGGTGGACAATGTCACTAATATATACACTGACCACCACCCACTGGTGCCCCACTCTAGGCTTAGAGGGATAGTGTATGGTAGTGTGGGTATATACAAATTGTAGAGCGATTTTAAAATGATACTATTGAGATCACTCAAGGAATGATATGATCCATCTCAACTTCTAATAAATTACCTGTTGAAACAATCACGAGTCATTTATTTAGGTACAATAGCATTATTCAATATCTATAAATTCTAGTGTAGTCATTCACTTGTTAGTTATTCCATGAAGTTCATCCACAGAGGGTTTCATCTATATCAAACTTCATCTAAATGGGTGAGATAACACTAAATGAGGATATTTTCTCATGTTCCCTAAGGTTCATTGTGATGAAAAATTAAATATAATCTATTTAATGCAATGGATTACCATAGTGTGGTCCCATATTTAAAATCATCGATGGTGAGTTAGATGAATTATTAAAAATGGGAAAATAATTTCCTTCATTGGTGGTTAGGAACATATTGCTGAGTGAGTGTAGATCAGGAGTAGGAAGTTATATCCAATCACAACATATATTGATAGTTTTTTATGAATGTATTTTCACCACAATTATATTAATACCAATTATACCATGGGATTATATGTCAGTATTTACTAAAGATATTCATGCTATGTTTTTGAGGATGGATGATTGAAATCATCAATGAAATTGACCCTGGGATAGTACTGATATCTTCTATGCTATATTGGATGGAAACAATTGAGCTCTGATGAATTTGGGTACAACTAAAAGACTATTGAATGAAGAGTTTTTTATACCTACTGTGTTCTCCATTGCAGCTTCAGTGTATTTTGCGATAATGGTTGACAATATATTGAGTATTTTCGTTGATTATCATCACTTGAAATGGGTGAAAATGAATACCATTACACCTTACATAGGATTTATGACCTTTTTGACCAGTTTAATGGTGAAATATAGTTTTTAAAGGTCAATCTCATGTCCAAAAACCATCAACTAAATGTAATCAAGTGTTTTATTCGGAAGATGTAATTCTCATGTCACTATATATATTTTGAGTTATTGTTGATTTCTTTTGGGGTAAATAATTACACTATTGTGTTCATGGAATTTAATACCTAGATATTCCATCCATACATAGATAGATAAGTATACTCATTATCAATGAAATGTTTATATACTATATACATTGGGAGGAATATTATTACCATTTGAGGATTTTCCTAAAATTACTATAGGAGAAATCACTATTAATGAAAACTTTCTATGTTTTAGTTTTAAGTAAGAGAGGTACGGTTTATGTGGGAACATCATATCAAATCAGGGTATATTATTATATATATTGGATATTTATTCACTATTATTTTTGGAACAACCCTTGAGAATTCTAAATTTGTATTGTTTACTCGGTTTTGCGGGGCAATACAAGATGTTCAGTTTATAATTTTCTTGGATATAAGCTGTACCAAATTCATTGAAATTGAAATGGTAGATTTTTTACTTGAAGGAGTAGTGTTAGATTGACATTAATAGTCTGAGGTATATTCTATGAAGTTATCCTATTTTTATATATTTATTGTAGTTAATTGAGTATGTGTTGTTTTCATATGCCTCTGATGTTTAAATTAGATTTTTTGTTGAATAAGTGGACTGTTATCACTTATAGATTAAGGTTGTTATGAACCAATGAGAAAAAATAAAAATACCATAACATGGAGTTGGATATTATATTCATATCCATGATTATGTAGAGGATCTTTTTTCTATAAGACCATTTAATCAATTAGTCATAAAATATGATTCCATGTTAGATCATTACATAGTGAGTTTTTATCTTATTACCAAAGAATTGGTTAGTATTCCAATATAGAGATGACATAATGATAATATATAATTTATTAAAGTGAAATATGGTGGAAGATTCCCTTACTAGTAAATACTAAGCTCTCTTTGTAGAGGTTTTGTTATTGGAAATGACCTAAATAAAGATGTCCCTGGTATAAGATATGGTTCTAACTTATCATCTTTTGATTAAAGTGTCCCCATCACTTCTTATGATTTTATAAGATATTATTCTATAGATGTCAACCCTGAGGTTCTGTATGACCATATATTCTCATGAGATGAAAAAGCTATATTTATATGAGGGAGATAATGCCAACCATTTTTAGGGTCATATGGTAGTTCATGTCATGTATCATGGGGAGGTGTTAAGGTAGTCACAAAACTACAACTTGAAGTACATTCCAATGTATAAAAGATTTACAAGGACCTTGAGTAATAGTTATGGTGGACTAGAATGAGGTGGAGAATCCAAAAATTTGTCTCTCAATGTTTCACATGTCTATAGATATATGATGGATTTAATATCCCATGATCTAGAACTCTGTCACATAGCCAAAATGGTTAAGTTATTTGACCTCTGCATGCCTAATCATACATAAGAGTATTCTGAGTAGTAGAATGGGTGTGATATGTATTGTGGGGATAGTATAACTAGTAGTATAGAGTAAAAGGTAGTGAAATTATTCATAATATTAAATATTATATTAACAATCCAAAATTTTAAATAGAATATAATTCTAAAACAAGGTAAAATTGATTCCAATAAACCAATAATGAATAATAATGTAATGATGTATATATGAATCTAAATGTAAAACATGAAATAAGAATAATAAAAGAACCAACTAAAATAAATAATTGCAAAAGTACCATGTCCCAAACCCTAGGTTGGACACATATAAAATCTCTAACACATCATGAAAACAAAAAAATCAACAACAAGGTCCCCTTCCATTTTCCAAACCATTATCCATGTAATCATCTCGGGTACAAAACAATGTCTGAAAAAGGGTGTGAGTAAAATGAAGCAGTTGGACAACAATTTTTCTAAAAAAATATATTAATAACCATTTTATTCAATACAAAAATAATTACATTATTAATTAATCAATTAATTCAATATATAAATCTTCATACATTCACATCATTCAACAATGTCTATGATCATGTATGAAAACTGTGTCAAAAAAACAATATATCATGGAATAATCAAAACCCTAGCTAGATCCCACTTTATAAACATTTCATCCTCTCATAATAGACTAATATATAACCATTTCAGCATCATACATGTATAACCCTTTTAATAAAAGAATTACATCTTGGTACATGGTAGATCCTACTCAATATATGAATCACATCATGGGACAAGATCCTGCAAAATATAATCCTTGTAAAATCAGTTTTTGATGAACCTACTCAATATAAGTATTATAGCTAGGACATGGAATATCCCACTCAATATAAGAATTTTATTATGGGATTTTATAGATCCCATTCAATTAAATCATTAAAAAAAATTATTTGGAGGATCCTAGTCAAAATAATCATTCTAGAGTGGATATAAAAAACCACATAATAAATCTCAATGATTAATAATAAAAATTTCTATTTCCCTATAAATAAATTATCATTTATATATGAAATGATGAGTTGTAAAATCAAAATTATTAATTCATCACCACATGATTCAATATCAATAAATTACTTAATTTATCATGTCATGCAAAAAACATTTATAACAATTAGCCATGTTCATTTTATTCTATGGTTTTCTCACCCCATTGATTGTCATAACCCAGGATTCTCAGAATTTGATCCTAATATATTCCAACTAATTTCATTCATATCAATGATTTTTCATAAATGAAATGATTAATTAGAACCAAAATTATGTTTCTTTAATAATGGAATTTCACATACATCATTGTTAAATATACTGTAAGATTATGTTCATAATCCCTGCCTTTGACCATTTATTACTAATGTTCATTGAATAGAAAACTCCAAAATGAATTATGGCACCAAATATCATAAGAAGAACCTATATTAACACATGTAAAGATCAAAACCTTACCCTAAACCTCATGTTAAACAATATTAAACCACAAATTACAAGGGATGATGTGAGAGACTGGGATACAAAGATGAAACATCCATAAGGATTTTGATGTGTAATCAGGATTTCTATAGGGAAAGAAGAGACCTCAGAATTACATGGATATCATATAATGGTCGAGAGGGGATGGGTGCATATGATTGAATGAAAAATATCATACACACTTCCCACTTAAGACATGGTGGTATGAGAATTACACGGTGTCTAGTCCTTTCTAATATTTTATTTCATTATTTTTATAATACAACAAAAAACATTTTCCTGAGTTCGTGACCTTTTGTATCATGTTAATTACACATCTTGTAACATGTACATGGTGTGTAAATATCTAGTGAACGTTTTTCATATCAACTCTTTGAATGTTTCCAAACGACCTATGAATTCACCAAAACTCAAGAAATATACTTTTAATCCCATTTAATAGGTTTATACCTGTAATAAAATATTTAAAATATACATACATCCTTGCACATTATGTCACTTTCGTCAATAATGGTTAACCATCCTTGAATAATACATGACCACCAATTTCCAATTAAAAACTCAAAGAGGGTCATACCTGAAAACAAAAAGAGATCTTACAGGCTCCCATATATATAATATCTTGTCCATGTGGTTCTCTAAGGATCAAAGTTGATTCTTTATAAATAATTCTCTCCCTTAGGTTCAATTTTCTGGCTCCATATCCAAGCTCTACTCCTGGAAATGCTCATCATTCCACCACATTAGAACAATAGGTTTTATACTTCCTCAAAGATACTTCTCAATAAATTGAAAAATCATTATCATATGCACCTTGATGGATCCATAAACAAAAATATATTCTTCCACGATTTCGACATAATGAAATGGTATAGGATAGTAACTTTAGTTTTGGGATCCGTAAAACACATCCAGTATAAAACTATAGAACTATAGATTGGATAATAGTTATTTCATATGACCAAACATATCCACTATCTCAAGGTTCCTAAAAACCCCCAGTTCTAGATTTCACTATTATCATACTTGACATTTCCCAAAACTAGTATAGATTAAAAGGGAAATAAAATAACGAAACAATAACTACAGAGGACATCTCCGATGGTCATCATACATTTTCTTCCTTCCAGGAATAGTCACCATCCATCATCGAATTAGTTGAAACTACATAAAACTATCATGCATTATACTATTCTGAACAATCATGAACTCAAATTCCTCTAATAAATAATAAGCATACCAACATGGCCTTCAGTATAATTATTTGAAAGGATTCATAAGGATTGATGAAAATAATCATTTATTGTATGAAAAAATCATGAATTAAAAATGATTCTTCCATGAATCACTGAAATAAAAAACCATCTATCATATACTCCATAGACTAAATAGTTCACTATAATGGATCATTAGAATATGGATCTTAGGTTATGAAAATGAATCTGTGATCTGAGAGCCTTCTAGAGAACCTTTAATAACAACAGTTTGGAATGTGGATGAATATCTAAAATGGTAATTTTTTCAACACCTTCCAAATTTAATATATCTTTTATATAGTGACTATATAGAACCACTGTAAATTGGGATAGTTGAAAAGGTTTATTTGTGATGGGATCTCATTGTAAATGATTCATTTCAAAAAATGATGTTGCAAAAATAGTTTTTTCGAAGGTTCTTCCCAAAAAGTAAATATTTGCAATGGGATGTGCACCCATCACAAATAACTTTTCCATTTTTTTAAATACCTTACTATGATGGCTTGTCGAAATTATTTTTTATGAAAACCTGCCGCAAATACTATTAGTGTTGTTTCCCATCACAAATGTTTTAAAAAAATAAAAAAATAATATTAATGCTAATAAAATAATATTAATACTAATAAGATAGATTATATTATAAATTAATAAAATAATATTCATATAATAATAATAATATTGATAATATAATAATATTATTATTATTATTATTATGAATATTTTTAAATATAATAAAAAATTATAAAATAATTAACACTTCAATATTCATGATAACTATAATAAAATAATAAATAGAAAATAACAAAAAACAATATTTAATATAAATATAAAATAATAAAACGAAATTAATAAAAACTAATATAAAATTAAATAATAAAAATAAGACAATAAAAAATAATAATTAATAATGAAAAAAATTATAATAATAAATTAAATAAAAAAATAAAATAATAAAAAATTAAAAAAATATTAGAAAATGTAATATTCACAACAATAAAAAAATTCATTATATAAAAATTAAGATAGTTAATATTATTAAAAAACTATTTACATTAAAATGTTTGATCATAAAAAAATAAATAGATCATTGAGGGGATGGGTCATCTAGAGGAGAAGGTGGTGGGAACTCCATCATTAAACCACTAGTCCTACGTAGCATGTACTCCAACATCTCATGCTCCAACTACTACCATCATGAACGCATCCCCTCCTACATCTCCTATAGTTGCTGCTGAAATCATGGGAATTCTTCAGGATTTTACTGCAGTCATTGTCTCATATTCTCTTTATCTCTGAGCATTCTCTCTATAAGCTCACACTGAGCTCGTAGCTTCTCCTAATACAATGCAGTAGATAATGATGACTATCCACAAGCTCCTGTCAATCTAGTTGTCGACATTGCAGTAATTCCATAATATTCCATATACATCGATTGAGATCTGATACCAATAACTCCACATTTCTCAAAGGCATACTAGGTTTTCAGCATCCATGTGGTCTCATTAAATTAGTAGGTACAAGTCTAAACATCGATCATGGCCTGACTGTTAGTCTATGTCTGAGACATCATGGCCTAATATGACTCCATCAACATCAATTTAAAATAATAATAGTTAAAATATTATTTACATTTAAATTATAAAATCAAGATGGAAATATACTGACAATAATATGACACTGGAATGAACCTCAAATCTCTCTACTGGTCAGATCACTATACATCCTCCTATAAATATTGATCTCTAAAATATTTTTTTGTTCATCTTCCTATATAAATATAAAATAAATGATTTAAATTTAAATTTATATATTATATTTTTTTAAATACTTACCATATGCTCTCTATGCATACTGAATTTGCGACTACCATATCGATATGTCACCTCCTGTCTCCCATGGTTTTCTTGACCTATCGATGTTCTAATCTAAAAAAAATCACCCAACTAGTTTTAACATAATCCATCCCAAACTAGATTTGAATTTTAATCAGGTTGATGAGTTTTCCAACACTCATCAATCTCAATTAGACTATCATTCTCTATTACTTTCCTTCTCAAATTTTGCAATAAATAACTGCAACGCTCACACATAGTCCCCCGCCATGCCATCCAGAGTACCCCATACATTCTCTCATATAATGGATACCATAAACCCTACAAATAATTTATAATATCATGTTATTGATTAAATTAATTTTAAAAAATATTATTTATTTACGTACCAACCAATGATCGAACCTGTGGTGCTACACATCAATGGGAATATGATCCCACGAAGCCCATGCTTCAGAAAAATAATTTCGAAGTATAGCACACCTTGTCCAGTATCTATATGCGTAAAGCTATTAAAAAACTAGAAAATAATAAAATATTAAGAATATATATAAATTATTAAAGACTAACTAAAATACATTTGTAAACATATATCTTCATGCATGTATTGAAGCGATGACATGGAATTATCATAGGAATTTGGTCCAGAATCATCAACCATGCAAGACCACACCCCCTTTCAGTCCCCCATGAACTGCAAGTAGTTTAAGGGTCAACTGACCCAACATCCTACTTTTCCAAAGGTAGTTGATCTTCCTGTAACAGTGGATATAGATCCTAATCCATTTAAACAAAAAATGATTGTTGTTTGCAAATAATTGAAAAAAACTATTTTATATTGATATATATTATATATGATTATAAACAAAATTTAACTATATCAATGTTCATCTTTGTCCACATGTTAATATTTGAATATGTGAATGAATTCATATTCTTCCTCAACATCATCTATTTTAATTTTATTTTCAATTTCATCACATTTTGTCATTTTAGAATCATTTGTAACACCATTAAATGAATTTTCACCATCAACCCTTAACTACGAGGTATCATCAGCGGTATCCGTGTCACTTAAAGAAAAATCTGGATTTTGAATAGTCTGTTTAAATGTTTCAATTCATTTCACTTCAGCAGAACCACAATAGATTTAATTAAATGGATTTTCCAAAGAATTAATTTTTATTATCCTCCACCCATCACTCAACTATCTTGATGTAGAATGATATTTTGAATAAAAAATTTGATGATATGCAAATAAAAATGGTTTATTTACTCCAAGATGACTTTAATATTTGATATCAATGATTACATGAGGGAGATGAACATGCATGCCCCTCTCTGTATCCAACTAATGATATTTAGACATCATTATGTAATGTTTTCAAAGATAACATAGTTCTATAATCTCTTCTATCATTCCATAAATGTTATCATTAGTTTCTATATTATGTGATCCTCTAGAAAAACAACTATTTTTTTCATTTCCCATATGCATGTGTATGAAATCGAAAACAATTCAACACATATTCATTATAATATTTAACCATTTTTTGATGGTGGGTTAATCAATACAGGAAAATAGATTATCAATTTTATCTACATGTTGAGATACCTGAAAATTGGTAATGAATTTATAAATGAAATAGAAAATAAATTGATTTTTTTGTCAAACCAAATATAATTTATGCTACCAATTTTTTAAATAAGAAGGGAAGGTTTTTTAATGTCATTCTTCAAAAGTAGATATTGTAATTTTGGGATATTTTTTCTGGATTTGATTATAATATAACCTACTAATTAAATATGACTAATTTTATATAATAATAATTATATAATATGTGATAGGATAACTCATTCTAAAAATGGTGACATTTCTTCATAATTTAGCAGAATATATGTATGAGATCTATGATGTTCACCATCTAAAATCCATCATTCATGAACCCCTACAAAGCCATGTTCAGGCTGATTGAAATTTAATAATTCATTTCCTTTTTCATCATCAACATTTCCATCATTATGTACCATGAAATTGTGTTTTGAAGTATATTAATATTGAGAATAATGAGAGAAGAAAAAAGAAATTTCCTTTTGTAAATAAGCTTTTAAAAATGAACATTCAACCGAAACGTTGTTACATAATATTTCCTTTAATTTATGAATGAATTTCTCAAAGGCATACATCCATTATAATTGTACCAGAACTATAAATTTTACTTCATGTGGAAAATGTAATATCAACTATTTCATTGAGTCAAACAAAGTCAATAAGAATATTTTTTCCAGTTTACAAAAAATTAAAACAACATCTTCTTACAGACTACTTAATATATTTAGTCACTTGTTGCCACACAAATGTCTCAAAAAAATATGATATAACGTTGAGCTCATCGCAGAACATATAATTCAACATAACTCTTAATCCATTCCATGGATGAATTTCCATTATAAAATGACAGCCATGAATTTTTAATCTTGTAATATGAACACTTCTGACACATCATCAAAAATTGGATGCATAACCATATGGAAATATCCAATATTGAATACACTAACAAAATAATAATCCATTATTTTTGGATATTTTATACGCTTCTTTTGGCGTCATTAACTTTTGTGATCTGTAATTTTAAAATAGTTCACATTTAGGTCATCATCAAATTTGGGAAAGATTAAATCATGCCTTTACAATATCTTTGGTATTAAATGGTGTACCTGAAACTATATGAAATAAGTTATCAAAATATTTTCCCTCAATACGAATGACATCAAACATGTGATGGACCAGGGAATCAAGAAAATACGGAAGATCCCAAAAAATTCACTATTTTATCCAATAGCATTCATTCCCAACGCCATAAATTTGTTTTTGGTTTATTATTACTCCAAACGTGTTAGGAGGTAATGAATATATATTTTATTTTAACTCTGTACCTGAGAAAATTATTGGTGTTCCAAATTGTTCAATTTTTGATTTTTTAAAATGATATTTGTTCCTCCAGAAAGGATGGGCAGTTGGAAGGAATATACAATTACAGTCAAAAGATAATATGTTTTCCATTGACGAGCAAAAATGCTTTGCTGTATCACATATAGTAAAAACATTATGTTGGATTATTTTTACTCCAGAAAAATAACATTCCTTATGATGGGAAGTCACAAATTTTACACATCAATGCAGGTTTCAGCAATAAATTTTGTTTCACAGAAATATCAAATTTATCGATAGTATTAGTGAACAATGAATTATATCCTCAAAAAATGGTTTTAAATAAACATGAATTTTCATTTTCAGATGTCCTGGATTTAATAAGTTCAAAAATATTTTTGGTTTCTTCATAAACATACAAGTAGAAAAATTATACAGAGTTATAATTTTAGGTCAACATGAATACTGACTACCATAAAAATTAAATGTATATAAATTGTTAGTAGAAAGATCCAATCGCACGTTTTGGGCTCTTAAGGAATAATATGGATGAAATTGGCCAAATATGTTCCATGAATCACCATTAGAGGGATTATTTAATGTTTTACTAATTACAATAATGATTTTCTACCATGACATCATTGTCATTGTTTTTAAGACATAAATAGACACTACAATATGGGTGTAAATGGGAAGTATCTAAATTGTTTTATAGGAATCAATCTAGACTTATCTTGTTGATCCTCTTTAAACCTCAATTTTACACATGTGGTATAACTATGAAATTCCTCATTTTCATTATAATATAACATGAAATCATTTTATCATGCATAAATCTTCTAATAAACAAGACCCATATTACTAACCATACTATTGCTTTCATATAAATTTATAGGATACACATTTATTACGAGTAGTACTATTTTTTCCAAAGATAATAACTGATCAAAAATAATATTTGACATTCCACTATCTGATTTAATATTCATAAATTAAGAAACCCCCTAAAAATTTTTATCTTGCATCCAGGATTTAAGGTATCCTCAAAAGACCTCAAAAAATCATAATAATGAGATGCTTCCAACTCAGGAGTTAAATTAATATCATCCTAGGTTTTATCTTTTTGAAAAGAAATACCATCCACATCTTGTATTAAATTTTGAAACTGTGCCGGATTAGGAACCAAATTATTAGTATCCTCTTTAGAACTGTGTTCACCATGTTGATACCAAAAAACATAATATGTATGAAAACTAAAACAAAATAAATGAACTACAACATTTTTATATGTGTCAAACATCCTCATAGTACATTTTTAAGATGGAAATATAATTTTACCTTTTGAAAAAAATTCGGGTTTTCATGATGCAATTGATAAGAAAGCTTTAACACCCTCAATATATAAATGATTTAAACCGAAACCATTTTGATTATTATGCTGATTTATCCAATTGTGATCATATAATAATTATGGTTTTCACATTTCTCCATCCTTATTTATCTAAAAAATAAGAAATGATTATTTTTTATAATTTTATAAAATAAAAAAACATCCAAAAAAGATAGGACAATTAAATTCTATTCTCTATAAAATTATATAAATTTCTAATATTTCGTATATATTTATAGTATGTTTTTGAACTTTTATAATAATATACACTAAATTATAATAATAAATACTAATTACCACTAATTATTATCAATTATAGCTAATTTATACTAACAACTTATAATAGATGATGACACAATTTCTTGTGGATTGGTGGTAGCACTTTTGGCTGACAACTCATCTCCAATGTCTTTGATATAGATCACTTTGAAAAATCTTCTTAGACATAAGGATAATTATTTTTTATGCATGATGATGGGGAATATTGAAGCGAGGCCTCCCTTCTCCCTATCTTCATGCATACAGAAATGGATATATGTACGTCTGTTTATATTTTTCATAGTGATTTCAGTCAGAGATAGTGGAGTTGAGTCCTTGGCCAAAAGAGAAACATTTACTCAACAACTCATCTCCTTGAAACATTCTCTGACTAAAATTTAAATGAAAAATTTACTCTAATTTGGGCATATCTATTTTCGTATGCATGATAATGGAGAGCAGGATGGCCTTTCCATGATGCTCTCCATTATCATGGATACAAAAATTAATATTCATACACAGGGACAGATTTTTCATAGTGATTTTTATTTGAGAAACCCACAAGGAGATAAGGCATTATCCCAAAGGGAGCTACCAATCTGCTATAAGTTGTTCCTATTTTTTACAATTTCATCCTAATTATTGACAATTTTTGCTAATTATTAATAATTGATGATATTTATTACTAATTATGAGATTTTGTTACTAATTACTAGAATTCTTTACTAATTATTAGAATTAATTAGTAAATATTACAATTTTTTACAATTTATTAAAATTTGATACAAATTATTACAATTTATTAATATTTTTTACAATTTATTACTAATTATTACTATTTATTTCTAATTATTACAATTTTTACTAATTATTACAATTTATTACTAATTATTATAATTTATTAATAATTTGAAATATTTATTACTAATTATTAAAATTTATTAATAATTATTATAATTCAATACTAATATTAATAAATTGTTACAGGTTACTATAATTTATAACTAATTATTATTAATTATAACAATTTATTACCAATTATTTGTAATTATATCTCTTTACTACTAATTGTTTCAATATATCATAAATTTCGTCAATTTATTACTAATTGATTCTTTTTATTATAATTTATTTCTACTTATTATATTTTTTACTAATTATTACTAATTATTACAATTTATTACTAATTGTTACAAATTTTTCAAAATTACTGCAATTTATTACTAATTATTCGAATTTATTAAAATGTATTCAAATATGTTACTAATAATTCTAATTTATTATTAAATATTTCAATTTGTTACAAATTATTTTAATGTATTTCTATTTATTATAATTTATTAATCATAGTTCGAATTTATTTCTAAATATTCTAATTTATTAATAATTATTATAATTTATTAATAATTATTATAATTTAATAGTAATTATTATAATTTATTACATATTACTAGAACTTATTATTAATTTTTAGAATTTATTAACCATTATTACTCATCGTTGCAATTTATTACAAATTATTGAAATTTATTACTATTTACTAGAAAGTATTACTAATTATTAGAATTATTTCCTAATTATTACTAATTGATAGAATCTATTATTAATTATTGCAATTTATAACTTATATTAAAATTTATTACTAATTATTAAAAATTAATGCAATTTATTAATAATTATTGCAATTTATTACAAATTATTCAAATTTATTAATAATTATACAAATTTATAACAAAAATTTGAATTTATTTCTAATTTATTAATAGATTATTAATTTTCAAATTTACTTCTAATTTTTGAATTTATTATGAACTATATGAATTTATTACTAATTATTAAAATTTATTACTAATTATTAATAATTATTAGTTATTATTACTAATTGTTAGAATTTTTAACTAATTATTTAAATTATTACTATCTTTTGAAATTTTTTACTGAAAATTTCAATTTATTTCTAATTATTCTAATTTATTACTATTTATTGAAATTTATTAATAATTAATGCAATTTATACTAATTAATGCAATTTTTAACTAATTATTAGAATTTATTACTAATTATTTCAATTTGTTACTAATTATAACAATTTAATACTTATTATTACATTTTGTTACTAATTATTCAGATTTATTACTAATTATTCGAATTTATTACTAATTGTTGCAATTTGTTACTAATTGTTTTCCTTTATTACTAATTGTAGCAATTTATTACTAATTATTCCAATTTATTACTAATTATTGCGATTTATTACTAATTATTCAAATTTATCACTAATTCTTCAAATTTATTACTAATTGTTCAAATTTGTTACTTATTATCATAATTTATTAATAATTATAACTAATTAAAATAATTTATTTCTAGTTATTGCAATTTATTACTAATTATTGCAATTTATTACTAAATATTGAAATTTAATCCAAATTATTCTAATTTATGTCTAATTATTCGAATTTATTAATAATTATTCATGTTTATTGCTAATAATTTGAATTTAATACTAATTATTTTATTTTTTTACTAATTTTTGCAATTCATTACTAATTGTGGCAATTTATTACTTATTGTTGCTATTTATTATTAATTGTAGCAACTTATTAATATTTTTTCTATTTATTACTATTTATTATATTTTAATTATAATTATTTCAATATCATACAAATTACTACAATACAATACTAATTATTAAATTTTTTTACAAATTAATAAAATTTATTATTAATTATTACTAATTAATATAATAACTATTCATTCATAATAAATCATACTAATCCCACATAATTATTAGTAAAAATAATCATAAATAATAATGAAAATATCTTTTGCAATAGAACTCGCTGCAAAAGACCACCTGCCGACATAATATTTGTGATTGGATATATATCATTTTGTATATACATAAAATTTCATCATGTATTCGTGACGGGAAACTATTTCCCATTGTAAATACTTTTTCTCGCATTTTGTCGCACAATGTGCACCGAAGATTTTGTTGCCGGAACCATCTACCCGTCGCAAAATCATTATTATTTGTGACGGGCTTGTTCTCTCGCCACAATTTTTTTTCCTAAGGACTATTTGTTATGAGATACTAACCCATTGCAAATATCTCGTCACAGTAGCCTGGGTTTCCCGTAGTATAGTTTATCAATGATGAAGGTCACTCTGATATGTGACAAGTGGGTAACCTACTTGAGTAGATCCATGATCATCCATTTTCGTCAATTTTTTATGTTGTCATGGGTGATCGTATAACAAAATCCATATTGAAATCATCTAATATCCAATAAATGATGAGTAGATGCTACCACAACCAACTTGGCCTCTAATTTTCCGGTTCCATCTCTTTCCCCCAACTGTGGTGCCACTAACTGGTGTTATGATTTGGGTCTCTATATGACCTCAAATGTGCCTCCCTGTACGCTAGAGGTTTATTGCTAGCAACGAGGGTCTAATGGATCATGTGGTCATACTATACCCTTGTTACTAGAGTATGCATGGATAAATAACAAGTGAATATAGGAACCAATAAATAATAATGAAAGATTCATTAATAATCATTTCCCAAATAGGGTACAACCCACAATAAAACAACAAATATTTTATGTCCTGTTGATTGTTCCAAGAGTGATGAAAAATAAAATATAAAATTAAACATCAAAATTCCCAAAATAGGTATTGTGTCCATGTAAAAATCAACATATATGAAAATCCCATACCCAAATCAACTTTCTAGCATAATTCAGTAGCCCTAATATAAACCTGAAACCATGAAATCTTCTTCGGTACCAATAGTGGCCCGATTGGGGTGTTAGTACAACTCAATAGGAAACCAAAAACGGTGTCTACTAAATATAAGACAAGGTAAATAAAATGTATCATGGGAACCATTGGTTAACATTATTCAATTTAATCGTTTAATGATTTAGACCATTGCTTCCCTTGTTATGTGGGTCAGGAATTGCATTATTTACAGTATAACATAAGTCACTCCATTACTAAGAATAAGGGAAATGGTTAAGATTTCTATCTCACATGGGATGAAAATTTCATAAACAAATATAACAAACATATCTTGGAGAATCTCTCTATTTAGTCTCATGCAATGTAACTATTAGGGGCATAGAGCCTCAATCTGACTCCCTAACAAATTCATTCTAGGTTTGGGTTTTAGAACCTCAGTCCAAACTTAACCATGGGTATAGAACCCCAAGTCAATACCACACAACATCCATGAAATGTGAACATGTTCATTTACTTGATTACCAAATATACTATATCACTACCCATAAATGATCAAATAACATAACATTCACATTTTATTGTTAGTCAGCATGGAAATTAATATTGAGCCTTAACACATTAACACATTGACCGATTAAATTGGATAACTCAACTATCCATTTTACCTTTCTCATTCATTAAATAATTATCATAATTAACACTTCTTTTACATAAAAAAATTAATCATATTCATCGATTCTTAATATATTACCCAATTATGCACTATAAGTACAATTCATAATTCGAATAGCTTAGCCACATTATTAAATCTAACTCAAATAACATCAAGTTAATCAATCTCTAATTCTATTTTAAACAACTATACACAAATACCATTTTTCCTTTCATTGTTTAATCAAACATGTCAACAAATTCATCATAAAGTATATTTCAACAAAAGTAAACTATATTCTTAAAATTATAATTTTCCATGTTTGGAATCTATGCCAAACCTTATGGGGGGACCTAAACTGGTCAACTAATCCTCAATGAATCCCACAAGAATTGTGATGGGATAAAATTATCATTTTGACAATCATTTTACAAAATATTAATCTAGTAAACAAATTCACAAAAGGGTAATGAGACATACCAACCACACATTCATAAATATATAACAAATCATTACAAAATAACATGTAAACCATCTACCATGAATATTAATAAATAAATTCAATTAACCGTAATTGTAGATATATATTTATGAACCCATTGAATATACAAACTATAATTCCCTAGAAAAAGATGGTTATTGGATTCTTAAAAAGAAGAACACTTCAACAATCCGAAATCCAGAAATGAGAAGAATAATAAGGATTAGACTCATCCACAACTATGATTTGGATCTAATGGTGGTTAAAATGGAAAATAATCGAAGGAGATTGATCATTGGGATGCTTGGAAGTGATTGGTTCTTCAATAAGAATTTGAGAGGATGAAATGTGATGAAATTTCGAGAGGAACTAAAAATATTGAGAGGGTAATTTGGTAAATTCAATCTTTTCAAAGGGTGCATGGTTTTTCTGTATGGTATTCCCAACCATGCACCAATGTTGTTAAATTCCTATATCCATAGATTCATGATTTGACTTCCCCCCTTTCATTTGTTCCTCTAACCATGTACCAACCATGCAACATGCCCATAATGGCCCAATTTCCCTCTCTCTTGGGTCCCAAACCCCCTAATCACCCTTGGGCTTCCACATATGCCGTGCAAACCTTTAATAAACCAATATTATGTATTTATACTAAAAAATAATCATGAAATTAACTTTAAAAACTTCATGATTTTCCTACCTCATCACATTATAATGAGTCATCCTAGATCCACTCTACCAAACATCATTGAGCTTCTGAAGCTATGTGACCTAACCACTGGGCATGCATATCTAGTTTTCTTTCCCATGATTCATCTTTGAAATTGAAATTAATCCACAAAACTTGAACTAAAGACATATTCTTTTTTCACATTAATTTATCATTATGATCTACAATAGAAAAAGGATTCTCCTTAAAAGATGCATTAGCATCAATCTAAATATCCACTTCATTAACCACATGATATGGGGAAGGATGATATTATACAAGCAGTGAAACATGAAAAAAAGAATGCATGACACAATAACACAATGGAACAGTCATTCAAAATTCCAATGGTCTAATCCACTCCAAAATCTAAAATAGTCCAACTTACAAGGGTGATGGGTTACTTTTTCATGAATCCAATGGTGAACTTACCATAGGGACACCGAAATTAACAAAATATTAGCAACCCCAGACATAATATGCCTAATACACAAGTATATATATGACTTCTGCCTACTCAAATTCATTTCCATCTATATTTGAATCAATTGAACATGTTCCAATGGCTCATGCATGAGTATCAGCGCAAATAACTTTCATTCCTTAGCTTCCATCCAACAAAAATGAGATTTACAAGGTCAAACATAAAAATAATCCTATGGTTCTATACTTATAATACACAAGTAACTATTATTATAGGAATACACAATAAGAAAAAAATAATTTCCCCATGATCCACAAAAACCTAAGAAACGAGACTTTAGAAATGTCCTCTAGTACCTGAATTGTATGGTCTGACTACCTATCTATCTATATGTGGAGTGACATACAAAAAACACCTTCGTAGAAAGAAACATATTTAATACCATCCAAAAATGTGGTGTAAAATGGGGTTCATGATTCAATATTAGAGTATGTGGCTCCCTGTGCAACTGTACTATCTTTAAAATATAAAATTCACAAATCATGTCAATGGTGAAAGTCTTTCGAAATAGAAAGAAAGATATCACATATTCAAATGGTTCAAAAATAAAAAAATCAAATCATTCTTATGAGGTTTCCTTGGTAGAACCACAACAAAATACATCGTGACATCATCCCACTTTAATTCTAGAATTGTAAAATTTTATAACAAACCACCCGACCACTGATGTTCAGACATCACATTCTGAAAAGTAAGGTGCCATTCCATTAAACATGTGACATATTTTCTCATCCATATAAACCAATATTTCATGTGAAGATCATGATAAATTTTGGTGAAAAAAATATACAATACCAACATGGATTCATAGAAATCATGTATAAACACATCCCATATACAATTTGGAAAAACAAAATGGACTTGAATAGAAATGTTCCCATAATCACCAATGGTATAACAAGAAGGTGACTTCCTAAAGTTAACACTTTTCCATAAATACGCGCACCTAAATCATCAAGTTGTAAATATGGGATCTAGACAAAATGTGTGGAATCTACTACCATAGATATAAGGTTCATCTTCCCTTTTCCACCATATACCTCAAATTTCATATCCGTAAACAATGAAATCATCATCCACTAGGAACTAGATTTATGAACTAAATGATTTTGATTCTTCTAAATCATAGTATATTCAACAATGTTTCCCACTCTTGTTGTGTACACTAGCTCAAAATTGGAGGACTATATAAACTATACCCATAAACATTTATGATGATTTAGATCATGCTAGTAGAAGATATAAATAAGGCTTTTATGATCGGTATACACCGTGAAATGCTCTCCCAATAATTAATTCTACCAACATTTCAAGGCATAAACCACCATAGCTATTTCAAGGTCATGATTAGGAAAATTTCATTCAATGTCCCTCAACATTAATGATCTATAATCCACAGCCTATGAATATTTCATCAACACTACACCAATCCCACACTAGGAAAATCACTAAACAAGATAAAACATTTTCCAAACAATGCTAAGACCAGAATCGGTACGTTAGTCAACTATTTCTTTAAATAATGGAAATCATTATCATATACCCCAGTCCACTCTAAATTGATCCCTTTCTTGGTCAATCCAGAAATTTGCATTATCAAATGGGAGAATTAATTGATGAACAACCATGAATAATCAAAAAACTAATAGAAATGGATATCAGAAACAATATTGGGCTGCATTCAAGACATAACTATTTTCGATTTCACTAGATCCAATGAAATTCCTTCCTTTGAGATAATGTGACCTATGAAATGAAATCTATCATTCCAGAAATAAAATTTGGATTTATTGGAAAATATTCTATTCTCAAATAGTATACTCGGTAAGATATTAGGATGCTTGGCATGGTCATCATTTGTTTTAGTGTCCACGAAGATGTCATCAAAAATAAAAAATAAAAACTGATCCATGTAGGGGTGAAAGATTTTGTTCATTTGGTCCATATAGATTACATGGACATTGGTCATCCAAAGAAGCATAAAAAACTCGTACAACCTATACCATATCCTAAAATAAATCTATTGTATGTAATAAGCTCCCATCCTCAGTGTATTGTACCCTAAAATCAAACCATTATTAGGGAGAACTCATTCACATCCTATCCAGTCAAATAGATAATTTATTCAATAAATAGGGTATCTATTCTAAATTTTCACATTATTATTATTTTTTTAATCAAAACACATATTAAAAGACTCATTAGACTTCATAGAAAAATAGACTATAGTCCACCAAGGTGGCCTACTAGGATGGATAAACCGTTTACCCTCTAATTACTCTAATAGAGTTTTATGTTCTTGGAGTTATACTGGTGTCATTATTTATGGCGTAACAGAAACATGCTCAGCTCTCGGAAGTATCAATATCATGAACACAACATCTTCCTAAGATCATGGCCCTGATAAGTCCTCCTAAAATAAATCCCAGAATTGGTCCAAAATAAGAGGAATGTAAATATACTCTAATCTCCAATCATTAAACATTGTACAAGTCACTTGGGCTACAAGTTCACATAGTTTCTGAAAAAAATTCCATGCATGGACTTCTTAAAGATCACATTCACCATGATGGATGTAAGTGTCTCTCTCATGATATGTGAATGTTATTATTAGTTAGTAACATTAAATATGGGCATTGTACAACACTAACTAGTCCATCCATAGAATCAGATCAAAACCTAACATCTCGATCACAAAAATGTCATATAAAAAATGGTACCAACTAACATCAAGTGAAATCCCCAAACAGTAAGTAATATATTATGCCAGAACCCCTAAAAGTGTATCAATAAACATAAACCCACACATATGTTCCACTGCATGGACCAACAAAAACCATAAACTAATCAGAAATAAATGAACAAGAGACCTAAATATCGATTATATCACAATAAAGAATAGATACTACAAGGATTATACCTTGAATAGTCGACAACCTTACCACACAACCTCCAATTGTAAATTCAACTACATGACATTTTTCATTCTCTATACCTTGCATTCCATCATGATTTTATAGTGTTATAAATCCCGGATGATATACATGATTCTATCCTGGAGTACCACATCCACCACCTTGAGCTATATGAATCTTCAAGAAACATATAACTGCTTGGTGTTGGTTAACTAACTCCATGAATGCACTCGATATTGGCCTCATTACTCTATACATGCATAGTTATCATGGGTTTTTTTAGAACCTCTACACATGAACAATATTTCCACACATTTGTCACCCAAATATTGGTTAGGGATACTGAACATGCATATATACTTACCTACCCAATGATAGCATAAAGACTAATCATTACCCTGAGAGGTTGACTACCTTATCTGACTCCCCAATCGATCAATTCCTTGATGGTAACACTCTAAATAGAACATCTTACTATGTTAATCTACACCATAAGATTTCCCAATTGAGGATGTGTTTCCTCCAATGGGAGCCTCCTTGTGAATTCATACTAAAATAGGGGCATGATCCACCACATCATCAAACATCATTAAATGGAATATATTAAATTGGGACATAATATCTGATCTAATTACATCTTGGAAACATCTCACTATATATAATTCATCCCCTAACATTGTTGGAAGAAAGCATTTAAGGTTATTGAATAGACTAGCATAATTTATCACTATCATAGTTTTCTATGTCAACCTCATAAACACTTTAGCCTTATGCTACAATAATGCCTCTAGGTAAAAGTCTTCTAGAAACATTTCATGGAATCATGTCCAAAACATACCCTCTTTTTTATTAGTCATAACCAAGATTTCCAACTATTTTTTTTCATTTACTTGGAACATGTATGCTGCAAGCTTGACTATCTTCTCACGAAGAGTCTCTAGGTGATCTTGAATCATCCGGATACTCTATCAAGAACTCAACTACCTTCGTTCCACCATATCTAGAGAAATTTTGATGGTTATATATTTTAAACTCTCTATACATCTCAAATATACTCTACAAAACACTACCTAGGTCCCCTTGTTTATTCTGTACACAACGAGCGATGTTCTCATATAACTTATCTTCTTTATAACCACCCTAGATAAAATTTTTTCCTTGCTCAATATCTATAGTATCATTCTTAGTGACATCTTCCTTGCACCCAACC
This sequence comes from Viscum album, assembly GCA_963277665.1. NCBI lineage: Eukaryota > Viridiplantae > Streptophyta > Magnoliopsida > Santalales > Viscaceae > Viscum > Viscum album. The sequence continues at coordinate 10,677 of CAUJRU010001104.1, read as the reverse complement.
CGAACTCGAAGTCATGGATTAATCTTCTTATAATGTGAAGGATGGGACATATAACACATAACATTAAACATCGACAATTCAGACAACGAGGGAACTTCACTAGTCATAAAAATACTAATTTTTTTATACACTATACAAATATATATTTCCACACATAGGACACTAACATTATTCATCTCTATCATAGGATAATACACTTTACATAATCTTAAATAATTCTTATGGAAATTTTTTAAAACTATATCCTCCTTCAAAATTCCATTTTTTTCTCTTAGGAACATTTTCATTTAACAACTTATTACAACCAATACTTTCACTCATTTACCACTTTCCATTAGAATAATTACTTAACCAAACGATAATTTATTTTTATTTATTCAATTTAATCATCTTTATTAAGCATAATTATATTCGAATTTACAAGGATATGAAATTAATTACACTTTCTATATCCCTCACACACATCCCATAGGGACCTATCATTTAGCATGCCACCTATATCCCTAGGTTTCTAAACTGGTTCATGAATGGAGAATATCATGTCATTCTGTACATAAGAAAATTATAATAAAAGTAGTCACATAAAGTGACAAGTGTGTCACCCAATGGTAAAATATCATTAATCAATAAAAACACATTTCTATAACAATAATTCTCACACTCAGAACTTGATGTTTCCCTCATACATGGGATAGATACTCCCATATTCAAGCCCATTTCCAAAACCCAAACACATCCCAATATGTTTTATATTATTCCTATGAATTATTTAATATATATAACAATATTTAATACAAATATTTACCATAAAAAACCCATAATCCACTAATCGGTTCTCCACGTCGGGTCACCCCATGACCTCAAGTGCGCCTCCCCTTGTACTACATGTAGCTGACAATTAGTGAGGGTCTATTGGATCATTTGGGGATAATATAATATCTTTACGAAATAATGACATATAATATTACAAATAAAAAAATGATACAATAAAAAATAAATATGAAACATTAATTAAAAACCATTTCCAAAATAGGCTATATCACACTAAAAAACTGTAATTATGTTATGTTCAACTAAAAGTTCCTATAGTGATGATAACCCATGTAGAAAGGAAAAATGTCAAATACCTATAAAGGGTAATGTATCCATGTTTTGATCATCCTATATTCACATAACATTCATAGGAAAACTACCAATCACATGGAATTTTCTCTTATCCTGTCCAAAAACAATTCCATCTACTCGGGTACACAATGGCGGCTTGAGCAGTGTGTTAGTAATACATACTAGGCCCCCAAAAATGTTTTTTAAAAATTATCCTATATAAACACATAGTTCATTCATGTATAAATAAAATAAAATTAAAATATTGTGAAACATGGGTTCCATTAGTTTATAATATTAACTTTGACCAATTAAATCATTAAAACAACTTCCACCACATGTTCCATGGGGTTGGAATTACATCATTCACACTATAGCATTTTCCAATAAATTGGAAAAAAATAGAAAAAAGGAAAAGATCTCTATCTCAATAGAGATAAACATTTAACAAAAAAATACATCACACATGCCATAGAGCCTCGCTCTATCTAGTCTCATCCAAAGATACTATTAGTGGCATAGAGCCTCAATTCAATTCCCTAACCCATGCATTTTAGGGGTGGGGATTAGATACCCAGTGAAACCCATATCATGACCATTGAACATAAATTAAATACCCCAAAACATCCAACCCATGATCATATGAGTATTTTTATGTTTACCACATTGAGCATATGAAATCCCATAAAAGATCATATAACATACCATTGAAGTTCTATATCTATTCAATAAGGAAATTATTATTGAGCTTTATCCCATTAGTATATTTAGTGATTAAATTTCATAAATCATTTTACTAATTATTCTTTCTTGTTACTTAACTCATTAGAATAATTACCAATTACTCTACCTTATCCCATTAATTAAAATCATCGATTCGAATACATTTTACCATTTAATCATCAAATGTAAAATTCAAATGTCACTTAGCCAAACCAAATGATTAAATCTATATAAAATCTTGTTTTTCTAATCATTCATTTATGAACGTCTCAACAGAAATACGTAAATACCATTAGTTTCAATTAATTTTTTAACTAACATTTCAACATATTCATCAAATTATCTTTTCTAGAAAAATAAACTCTATACTTAACATTACAATATTCCATGTTTAGAAGTGTTGGCACACCCCATGGGAGGCCCTAAATTTGTCTATTCAACTTCAATTAATCCTATGGGAACTGTGACATGTTAAATTATAGTTTATACGACCATTTTATGAAATTTTTCTCTAGTGAAAAAATCACAACAATGGTAAAGAAGCATTATAACCTGCCTTTCCCAAATCTACAACAAAACTATGGGATATAACTTTTATACCACCACCCTAAAATATGAATTTGAATGCACACGTAACATTTGTGTAAGATCTGGATCCAGTCATAATTTTAATCTCAAACCTATTATTCACAAGATAAATATTCTTTTAGGTATTCTCAAGAAGAAGAACAAATCAAGAAGACCTAATCTAGAAAAGATAATAAAAAGAATAATTATACTCCCCTAGATATTTGATTAGAAACCAATGGTGCTTCAAACTGCTTAAAATGAATGAAATTGATCATTAAGATTCCTGGACATGTTTGGTTCATCCCTAGGGATAACAGAGCAATAAATAGGGGTAAAATATTTTTATTAAAATTAAATCGTGAGCGGTAATTTTGGAAAATTTTCTCTTTTTTTAGGGAACACGGTGTGTATGCACAGTTTACAAAACATTTTTCCAACCATGCACTAGCCATTGTACAAGAGGGGTTCATGTCAGATATTTAAATGAGAATTGTGTGCAATTTCTAAAAACCATGTACCAATTATATTAAAATCATTTTTCCAATTTTTTATTGTTTGGCTCTACCCCTTGATTGATTTTCACTAATTGTACCCTAATGGTGTGACATGCCTAGAATGGATCGATTTCTATCTCTCTCATGTCCCAAGCCATTGTAACAGCCACAATCATCATCATACACCTATTAAACCATTATTTAACCAATATAATACAATTTATACCCAAATTTAAACACAATATAATCTCTATGATGTCAAGGATCTTATATTGCATATGCTGATAGGTGAATCATATCTCCAAAAATCATGTTATCTCTTTCTTAAATACTAAACACTAGTACTATATACATATATCATGATACATATTAGATATAATAGTATATACCATCCATCTAGAATAATGAAGATCTCTCATAATATCATCATATAGACTTGTAGGAACCCATTATCATCTATGAAAATGAAGGGAATTATTGTAGCCATGAGACCATCTTTATAGTGTCTCCTCACCATATATTTACCCTATAAAAACTAATCCCCACATTTTAGATAACTATAATGATATGATCTATTCCATATGAGAATATATATGAGATTTAGAAGTCAAATCTACAAGTACATAGGACAAATCAACTTCTTTAGCCATGTATGGAATGATTTTATTCAGAAACCACATGTCACAAGACTACCACACAACCTATTTCTGCATATTCGAGATCAACCAATCTATAAGAAGGATTCCATTTATATAGTTATAATCCATGTAAAAGTAAAAAATATTTCTGATACTTTACCCACCCCCAATTCAATGGTTTAAGTCATGCTAAAAAAAGTTTCACATAAGTCTCTTATGGTATGCGCACACCAAAAACCTCACTCTCATTGGATAATATATCAAGAATTATAAGTCCAGTAACATAAGTAAAAAATCTATATCATGATTAATGTTATATCTCTTATTTGGTATCCGTTATCCTGAGCCATAAGCTACCACTTCATACTCCTACATTAGAACCTCATTGAGTTCGACTCCAAATTTATCACTATACATGTTATATGCCATACATATCACAAGTAATGTGAGGATATGTGATGAGGTCACCATGATCTTAATCTCTTTGAAATATCTATCAAAATTATCTAAATACAGAATCATCACAACCATATTTGTAATCTCTGATATTGGTTCTACTATAAGAGAGTTTACATGGACAAAGCACTGATAATATCATGATAAACTCAAACGGAATATAATCTTGAAAATATAGGTTATTCATTTGATATCATTGTTGTAACCTACGTTGGGTCAACACACATGACTAACTTTGTGATGAAATTTCCTAAGAAGTTCAAATTATAAATTGAGAAAATGTATTTTGTTATCCCACCATAATGTTTGTTATATCTCAATATATTGAAGATTATGTCAAGATGTTTGGAATTATTTTCTTCTAGATGAAAGCACACCATCATGTTAAAAAATATTACCAAAATTCATTCATGTAATGAATGCATGTTTTGACTCATTATGTCTATGATTATCATTGGTACATTGTTAAAACCAGGAAACACCACTAAGAACTCATATATTCCATAGCATCTCCTAAGATCACTCCCAAGAATGTCTGATAGTCTTACCCTTAATCATAGGTATCCATATCAAATATAGAACAAGGAGAATATCCTGGAACCTCTTATCTGATCTAAGATATCATTGTCACATATAAGGGGATAGAAATTCCTGACTTCCATATTGTTCAATCTCTATTAATACACACCTAACCACAAGGTACCATCATCCTTCATGGTGAAGAGAATTAGAAAACCCCATGGATATGTACTAGTCTAAACGAATTATTTATCATCCAGATCATCCATCAAAACATTAAACTCCCAAATATTTTTTGGTTACATTATACAAGGATAGGTATAAACTAGTAGTTCTCCCAACAATAACTCAATAATGAACTTGATCTCTCTCTCAAGTAGTAAATTGAAAAACTCATTCGGAAATAAATCATGAAAATATTCAAATACTAGAGGAATGGTATTTGGATGTATTTAATGCTCTACTAAAAAAATAATTCCTATAATGAATGAGACAATCAAATTAGAATAGAATTGGTACTACATTACCAGCATGAAGATCAAACCCACCTTGGGGAGAATAATTACCTTTATATAGATATATGATGGTAACTCTACTCATATAAGAGAAAATAAGTGCCTAGTATATAATTATACATTACATAACAAGAATCAATTTGAAACCATACATTTATTGTAAAAATAGTTCCCAAAATAATACGTAACCACAAATATATAGATAAAACACATTGTAATGTCTGATATTCTCCTACCTTGCTTTCATTGATGTATCGATAGTCAAAACACCATTCAGGATTTCAACAACTAATCCCCACCCATTTGAAAAAGGAGGATTAAAAATATCAATGTGACTCCCTTATATCAATCAAAATATAAGTAATGTTAGATGATATGTGAATCATACCTATAACAGAATGAGATCATCCATCCAAAATAGCTGTAGTTGTCTAAATAATATGCAGCTAACTATACCCACTTACCAATGATCTAGTATGAATCCCCTATGATATTACCTCGTCATAGTAATAGTGTTCCTACGTAGGGGTACCACATCCCCTTCCACCACTAAAACATCCAATATAACTACAATTATCATTAATATAAGTAGAAGTTGAGCCCTTCCTAGGTTATTGTATCTCTCTAGATCTCTTACCACTACTCAGTTTTGAGAAGTTCCTTCAAACCATTAAAACATTTCCATGTCAACCATAAGTATAACAATCCCAATAAGGATATGGGCATTGAGGTCTCTAGTGGAAAAAATATCCACACTGAAGAAACTACAATTTAAATAATCTTGTGATGGATTTCAACTACCTTCACTACACTATCTAATAATTCGTTGGTAAAAACTTAAATAATGGTGAATATGGATGCAAAACGAAGACCAACCAGTTAACTAAGATGAAATATCTTGACTCATACTAAGATATTATCCAAATATTCCATCATTGATATGTGTTTCATTCATAAAATCTGAGAATCTAATCTAATGAAACGTATTCAATAATAAAAATATCATATAGTGATGTCCATCTTGAATATGTATCAACCTATAGATATTATCAAAAGCAAAAGATAGTGCAAGACACTACAGTTCGATGAAATGTTCATTATATTCTATCACTAACACCACCCCTATTTTACATGTATGAACTCAAAATTCTCCTGAAAACTCAAATTATTTGGATATAATAGGATCAAGATGTTTTACATGAATTCCTTCAAAGATATCTCCTCCTACTATAAAACATACTCTAAAATATGCTAAAATAGGTGGAAGTTCCATAGAGATGATACATAACATCCTTCACCCTCCTCTTTTTGTTTGTATAAATATTCTTAAACATCTTATTGAAAATCTCAATAATGACCATTCATTCCTAAGAGCCTCCCTTCATCTTCACATAGAAAATGTTACCATTGTAATAATCTCATCACTTAAGCATTAACAGAAATGTGCAAACAGTATCCCATTCCATGGATCACATTACTCTCTAGAAGATGTTGAGAATTTGAACATTTATATGACCATCATGATCTACTAGAAGTTATATATCATATATGTTAGGATTATTATGATTTACCATCTCCCAAACCATTACTCGAAGGTGACGAGGTTCATTTTATCTATAAGTTAAAGACACACCGAAGAACATCAACAGTAAAAAAAATTCAACTTCAATAGGTGATAGAATTTGATCGTCACGAATCTTATTATATATAAACATGGAATACATGTTTTTCTTCACGAAATAATAGTTCATTTAATTAAATTTATCAATTATATCAGCTATTTCATACTAAATTTCACATATGAAACTATATAACATGTCAAATTTATATGTTCCTATAATGAAAAATTCATATTAATATATATATATATATTTATATTCCATAACTATCGATGAGTATATATGTAAATAAATAATAATATCAAAACTTTATCACATTAGACCACATTTGAATTTCCCATGATTAAATAAACTCTTCTATAATAAGAAAACATCATATTAGGAGATCTCATCAATGGGTACTCAGATTTTCCACTATACATTTGTTGGATACTCCCTTGAAGAAGCTTATTTGAAACCTACAAAACATCCTACAATCCTATATATATTTATCAAATATTATGGAAATAGAAAATAATAACTTTATCCTATGATACTAATTTTTAATATCACTGGATTTGGTGTAATGCCCTAACCCGAATTACCCAGAGTCAGAGATTTATTACATAATATTGGAATGATACAAGGACTAGTATCCTAAATGACTGATCAGTTTAGTATTATCAGAAATATGATACATACATAAGTTCAACATTACTACTAAAAAAATACAACACTAATTTAATTCATTAGAAACATACAATCCTCCAAGATTAAGCCTGTAATTCACTCCTATATAACATCATCATATCCTAGGAAAATGAAACTTAAGAAAGGGGTGAGATTAAACCCTCAGTAAGGGTATGAAATACAATGGAGGATAACATAATCAATAGGAGTGGTGAATAATTGAAAACAAATGACTTTAAAAATAATAAACATGAAAAAAATATGGTAGGAATATGAGATAAGTAAAAAATTAGATAATAAAACATAGTCATGGGTATTCTACTAGTCGAATAACCACATGAACCATCAATAATACGTCTATAATGAGGGAATGTATAATTTGGTACATTCTAAAACATTTAGTCAAGGCCACTGCTATGATGTCTAAAAATGATTATGGCCTTGGCCAATACCATATATCAAAACTGGGAAAGGCCTATGCCAATTATATATATAATTGTCTCATGAGACCTACTAAAGCACTGAGGATCTATAGTCGGCACCACTCGTTACGTACTAAGTCAAATACATTCCTCGTATGAAAAGGATGAAACATAAAATAAACATTCATATTAAAAATAGCATACCAAATGCCAATATTTAACTATAAAAAATGAATTGTATAAAAATATCACATCCATAGTCAAACATATCACAAAACATTCAATACAATATGGATGATTTTTATAAAAAAAAAGTCATCTTCAAACAATTAAAAACCCATTAATGGATGTTGAAATAGAGGAAATAAAAATTATTTGAGAGGAATATCTCTTTCTATTTTGAAATCATTTAGAAGTCTTGTAATTATAAAATAAAACATATATATTCTTAGAGAAGCATAAAAGTTGTTATAATGATGTAAAATAGCTGCACCTACCATATATGTTAAAAAAACATTCTTTCCTTAATTTAGTCAAAAATGTCATAAAAGTCCTTGTTTGGAAAATGACAAAAAAATTCCATTTTTAAATTTTTATAAAAAATAAAAAAGGGTATAAATGACATTAAAAAATAGTCTATGAAATATTAATAATGTATTGAAATATATTTTTAAGAAACACATATGTGTATGATAAAGAGGTCCCAATAGATATTCACATATTAACAACCACTGATAATGAAGAGATTGTGGAATTAACCCTTACCTAGTACTTTTCCTTAGTCGATGGTTTGTTAATATCTAGTATAATAGTTAATACACTGTTATTAAATTATACCATAAGTATTTAAATAAATATGATATCATATATGACCTCTAATATTTCTTTGTTAATAATATTTCAGCAGTATCATCATTTTGGGTGTTAACTGATTCATTTTCCTTTATATGATTTTTTACTTAAGCCATGTCTGTTATGGGTAGGATGTATCTGATTCATACACAGAATTATATTATGTTCATAAACATTATTTTTAATGAAAAAATTAAAATTATTCTTCAATGATTACGAGGGGGATTTAATATCATCGAGTTCGTGGAGACGGTAATCTGTACGTACAGACGAGTGAAAATATCATTATATTGATGGCGAAATCATATGTAATGATATGGTATATCATATATAAATAATTATTATCATTTTATATTTATTTTTTACATTAGTTAATCTCATTATTATCCCATCCAAATAATGATGTGTTTAAATAAAAAACAACACTACGACTTGGATATGGTAAGCTGTACGTACACACATATAGAGACTTTGTCATTTATAGTACGGATTGAATAAAAAATATGGTTTTACCATATTTATAATTAAATAACATTATATAGGAGGTAGTGGGGTAATTATTTTCTTATGGAAGCAACAAAAAAAAGCTGAAGTGGATGATGAAATGAACATGAAAGAGGGTGGTAAATAATTACCTCTTCCTTGGGTGTTTCTTTTTGAGTTGATCAAATGGGCTCTATAGGTTGGCTTTCGGATCAAATTAAGGACTCTAGGTTGATTTTAGGAAGGTTGGGAGGATATTTGTACAGGGTTTGGCTGAGACAAATGGCATTGGAGGTGTGATTTTGAGAGAAAGAGGAGTGTACTTTTATAAGAGAGGTGAGGGTCACTTTTTGAAAAGATTAATATATTAATTTATCATAAAATCATATTCATTTTATAATATCCCCAAATGAATTTATTTCGAGACATTGATTGTTATGGGCCAAAATCCTATGAACCAATAGTTTTTAGACAAGTTTAGGTTACCATTTTAAATTTATCTTTTAGATTTAACTCTTAGTTAAATAGTTTACCTTTTACTCTATCTTGCTATATTCTTAGACTATATGTTTAATAAACATAATCTAAACATCCAAGAGAACATAAAATTTTTCATTAATGACATATATAATATTATTTAGGCTCTTTGGATTAACCATTTATTTTTAGAAATATTATATCAACCGATAATATTGTTTTTGTTTTAAAAAATTATTTATGTCAATTTTGAAAATATTTGATATTTTGTTTTTGTGAAAGTCATGAAAATGTTATCACTTAGAAAAAAGTTTATCTAATCAAACATAAAATTTCATATTAACATTTAAAATTCGTGAATGGAATCAAAACAATTAAATTAACATTATTTTTATAATTATAGTATGAACTATTTTAGTATTTTATTAAAAATGTAATTACTACAATATCATTATGTAGTAAAAAATTAATTATTTAATCTATAAAAATTATAAATAAAATTAAATTATGTAGGAAATATTTTTATCATTCTAATTAATATATTTAATCGATTTTATCTTATATATATCCTTATATTAAAAAGGTTTTACTTAATAAATATTGAATTATATAATTTTAACTCTTCATTAAGTAAAATAATAATAAATGTTTTAATCTAATCCATGTAGACAAAAAGATCATATTTTATTTCTGGGGTTTTTTTGCTCAAATTTCACTTCTCCAATAGATTTATGACATATGTTAGGTTAGTTATAATATTGTTTATACCATTAATTACCAAAATTACTTTTAATTGTGGCAATGATAAGTCAACAGTTACAATTAACCGAAAATTATAGTCATATTATTGAACCAAATTTTACTTACATATTTCAGTCGTGTCTCTCAGATTTTTTGTATACAACTCACTGTTGTTGTAAAATTATTTTTTATGAATATTTGCAAAAACCTCTTGAAGGTGGGTAAAAGACAGAAAAAAGTTCAATAAAAAAAATATATATAATTTTATTATAAAATGACTCCAAATAATTTAATTGAATTTATATAGGTACTATATATCTATTTTGACTGAAAATAAATTTTAATAAAATAAATTTCATCCTTGAAATTTGAAATTGTTCTCCGAAAAGGTAAAA
>CAUJRU010001103.1:182500-205000 GCA_963277665.1 Viscum album | reverse complement strand
TAACCTGCCACAATTCTCCGTATATGCACTAGTATACCCAATTTCGATCAATCACTTCATAAACTACAAACAGAGCCCTCACCGACATGATGCATGCGGAATCTAAGTGCCCAGATGTAAATTTCATGCAATGTGGGAACAAACCTTTGGGAAACACGCAACCGAGGGACTATCAAGGGCCACACATCACCACCATGCACTAACATGCGATGGGGTCACAACATTCGATCTTCGCTCATCATTCATAAGAATTTCCTGCCCGAAACCTGATCATTTAGGATCGGACTACCCAACATTTTATAGGATCTCCCTGTAAAGAGTCTTCACCTCCCAATGATGCTCAAGTACACCGCACCGAAAAAATAGATCCGACTTCCAACACTTCTTTTATTCCAGAGACAAGAATGAATCATCATCGACGGGGTCTCAGCATTCATTCCTTCCTTTACCCAGCACCGATGAGAATAGCCAAACCGATCACTTCCCACGAATCCACAGGATCCCGGTTAATGAGTCATCACCTCCGCATGACGCTCGTGTATCTTGCAGAAACAGTAGATACACATTCTCAAGCCGCCCTTATGAACATCATCACCCAAGGCATGACTGAGGAGGAAGGCACCCCAACTTGTCCAATAATGAACCATGGCAACCGTTTGCCTGGTGGTGTGAGTTTCTCAGGACCCAAATAACTCACAGGTGGCCCCGACAATGCGTTGGGCAAAGCACTCCCGCAAATCACTGCCCAAGGAAGCTTGCTACGGTTCGCATGGAATATCACTGAATGGGAAATTTAGGAGCACGGTCTCTCATCCTGGTGATACCGACAGTTTCGCGCTTGAACCACTACCAAAATCCCACAACGCTCCAGAGAAGGTGAGGAAAAGGCAGGTACAGCAAAGGACGACAAAGGAACCCAATCCCACCATGCCTCCCACATCCCAACATCTGCAAGAACTCAACCACACTCGGTGGCTTTTAAGCATAGCCCGACCCGCAACGCTCCATGAAAGGTGAGGAAAAAGGTGGGTACGACAGGACAGGGAAACAACCCAATCCCGCCCATACCCCCCACATCCCACCAGTGAGGAAAAAGGTAGGAACGTCAGGGGATGAGGAGGGAAACCCCCATCCCGCCGTGCCTCCCACATCTCACATTCCGTAGGAACTCAACCGCCATGAGGCAGCTTTTAAGCAGACGAACCAGCAACGCTCAAGAGACGTCGAGGAAAAGGAGTCATGGTAGGTACGGGGGTCCTATGTCCCGCCGCGCCGCCCACATCCCACCATCCACAGGATCCCACAAACCGTGAGGCGGTATTTAAGCACCCAGCCCGCAATGCTCCACAGACGGGGAGGAAAAGGCAGGCACGTCAGGGGACGGGGCAAAAACCCAATCCCGCCGCGCCTCCCACATCCCACCATCCGCAGCAACTCAACCACCCTGAGGCGGCTTTTAAGCAAGCCAAGCCGCACTGCTCTAGAGAAGGCGAGGGAAGGGCAAGAGCGTCGAGGGACGACAAAGGAACACCAACCCACCATGCCTCCCACATCCCACCATCCAAGGAACTCCGCCACCGACAGGTGGCCTTTTAAGCAAGCCCGAACCGCAACGCTCCATGAAAGGTGAGGAAAAAGGCGGGCACGGCATGAGACTGGGCAAAAACCCATTCTTTCCAATGCCCCCCACATCCCACCGGTGAGGAAAAGGAATTACAGCGTCCCACCGCCATGCCTCCCACATCCCACCTTCCGAAGGAACTCAACCGCCATGAGGCAGATTTTAAGCAGACGAACCCACAACGCTCCAGGGACGTTGAGGAAAAGGAGTCATGACAGGAACGGAGGCCCTATGTCCCGCCGCACCCCCCACATCCCACCATTCAAAAGAACTCAACCACCGTTGAGAAACTTTTAACCAAGAACCAGGACACCAACCATGCTCATCTATCATCATCCCATCCAAGTTATATCTGTCTAGTATCGCATCGTCTTTTTAGCAAGCCCTTGGAAGACGGAACCGCAATTGTGCGAGAGAATTCAACCCAAGCATATAGACGGGGCCCCTACATCAGCACCAAAAAAATTCCACTACCAACAGGGAGAACTCCAAAGGGACAAGTGAGGGTCTTCTAGGTGGAGCTCACCCACCTGGGGATTCTTCGCTTGAGATATAACCGAGGAGAAAGTCACCCCTGGAACTGATTTAATGAGACCCGTCACAGTATCACCATCTTTCGATTAGTTTGTCCTTTACATGCGGGACCTGATCTTTGAGACAGGCATATGACTAGTGGAAGGATCAGCCATGTAGCATCACCAACAACATCTGCATTGTTTGGGGTATGACTGAGCTGACCACTCAGACCCCAACACAAGCCCAAACCGTCGTCCCGAACATTCAATTCTGTTCGATTAGTTTGTCCTTTGTACATGCACAACCTGATCTTTGAGACAAGCATATGACTAATGGAAGGATCAGCCAGGTAGCATCACCAACCACATCTGCAATGTTTGAGGTATGACTGAGCAGACCACTCAGACCCCAACACAAGCCCCAACCATCTTCCCAAATCGACAGGATTCCCCTTAATGAGTCATCACCTCCGCATGACGCTCGTGTATCTTGCAGAAACAGTAGATACACATTCTCAAGCCACCCTTATGAACATCATCACCCAAGGCATGACTGAGGAGGAAGGCACCCCAACTTGTCCAATAATGAACCATGGAAATCGTCACCCTGTTGGTGTGAGTTTCTTAGGACCCAAATAACTCGCACGTGGCCCCGACAATGCGTTGAGCAAAGCACTCCCACCAATCATTGCCCAAGGCAGCTTGCTATGGTTCGCATGAAATATCGCTGAATGAGAAATTTAGGAGCACGCTCTTGCATCCTGGTGATACCGACAGTTTCGCGCTTGAACCACTACCAAAATTCCACAACGCTCCAGAGAAGGTGAGGAAAAGGCGGTACAGCAAGGGACGACAAAGGAACCCAATCCCACCATGCCTCCCACATCCCAACATCTGCAAGAACTCAACCACACTCGGTGGCTTTTAAGCATAGCCCGACCCGCAACGCTCCATGAAAGGTGAGGAAAAAGGTGGGTACGACAGGACGGGGAAACAACCCAATCCCGCCCATACCCCCCACATCCCACCAGTGAGGAAAAAGGTAGGAACGTCAGGGGATGAGGAGGGAAACCCCCATCCCGCCGTGCCTCCCACATCTCACATTCCGTAGGAACTCAACCGCCATGAGGCAGCTTTTAAGCAGACGAACCAGCAACGCTCAAGAGACGTCAAGGAAAAGGAGTCAGGGTAGGTACGGGGGTCCTATGTCCCGCCGCGCCGCCCACATCCCACCATCCACAGGATCCCACAAACCGTGAGGCGGTATTTAAGCACCCAGCCCGCAATGCTCCACAGACGGGGAGGAAAAGGCAGGCACGTCAGGGGACGGGGCAAAAACCCAATCCCGCCGCGCCTCCCACATCCCACCATCCGCAACAACTCAACCACCCTGAGGCGGCTTTTAAGCAAGCCAAGCCGCACTGCTCTAGAGAAGGCGAGGGAAGGGCAGGAGCGTCGAGGGACGACAAAGGAACACCAACCCACCATGCCTCCCACATCCCACCATCCAAGGAACTCCGCCACCGACAGGTGGCCTTTTAAGCAAGCCCGAACCGCAACGCTCCATGAAAGGTGAGGAAAAAGGCGGGCACGGCATGAGACTGGGCAAAAACCCATTCTTTCCAATGCCCCCCACATCCCACCGGTGAGGAAAAGGAATTACAGCGTCCCACCGCCATGCCTCCCACATCCCACCTTCCGAAGGAACTCAACCGCCATGAGGCAGATTTTAAGCAGACGAACCCACAACGCTCCAGGGACGTTGAGGAAAAGGAGTCATGACAGGAACGGAGGCCCTATGTCCCGCCGCACCCCCCACATCCCACCATTCAAAAGAACTCAACCACCGTTGCGAAACTTTTAACCAAGAACCAGGACACCAACCATGCTCATCTATCATCATCCCATCCAAGTTATATCTGTCTAGTATCGCATTGTCTTTTTAGCAAGCCCTTGGAAGACGGAACCGCAATTGTGCGAGAGAATTCAACCCAAGCATATAGACGGGGCCCCTACATCAGCACCAAAAAAATTCCACTACCAACAGGGAGAACTCCAAAGGGACAAGTGAGGGTCTTCTAGGTGGAGCTCACCCACCTGGGGATTCTTCGCTTGAGATATAACCGAGGAGAAAGTCACCCCTGGCACTGATTTAATGAGACCCGTCACAGTATCACCATCTTTCGATTAGTTTGTCCTTTACATGCGGGACCTGATCTTTGAGACAGGCATATGACTAGTGGAAGGATCAGCCATGTAGCATCACCAACAACATCTGCATTGTTTGGGGTATGACTGAGCTGACCACTCAGACCCCAACACAAGCCCAAACCGTCGTCCCGAACATTCAATTCTGTTCGATTAGTTTGTCCTTTGTACATGCACAACCTGATCTTTGAGACAAGCATATGACTAATGGAAGGATCAGCCAGGTAGCATCACCAACCACATCTGCAATGTTTGAGGTATGACTGAGCAGACCACTCAGACCCCAACACAAGCCCCAACCATCTTCCCAAATCGACAGGATTCCCCTTAATGAGTCATCACCTCCGCATGACGCTCGTGTATCTTGCAGAAACAGTAGATACACATTCTCAAGCCACCCTTATGAACATCATCACCCAAGGCATGACTGAGGAGGAAGGCACCCCAACTTGTCCAATAATGAACCATGGAAATCGTTACCCTGTTGGTGTGAGTCTCTTAGGACACAAATAACTCGCACGTGGCCCCGACAATGCGTTGAGCAAAGCACTCCCACCAATCATTGCCCAAGGCAGCTTGCTATGGTTCGCATGGAATATCGCTGAATGAGAAATTTAGGAGCACGCTCTCGCATCCTGGTGATACCGACAGTTTCGCGCTTGAACCACTACCAAAATTCCACAACGCTCCAGAGAAGGTGAGGAAAAGGCGGTACAGCAAGGGACGACAAAGGAACCCAATCCCACCATGCCTCCCACATCCCAACATCTGCAAGAACTCAACCACACTCAGTGGATTTTAAGCAAAGCCCGACCCGCAACGCTCCATGAAAGGTGAGGAAAAAGGTGGGTACGACAGGACGGGGAAACAACCCAATCCCGCCCATACCCCCCACATCCCACCAGTGAGGGAAAAGGTAGGAACGTCAGGGGATGAGGAGGGAAACCCCCATCCCGCCGTGCCTCCCACATCTCACATTCCGTAGGAACTCAACCGCCATGAGGCAGCTTTTAAGCAGACGAACCAGCAACGCTCAAGAGACGTCGAGGAAAAGGAGTCATGGTAGGTACGGGGGTCCTATGTCCCGCCGCGCCGCCCACATCCCACCATCCACAGGATCCCACAAACCGTGAGGCGGTATTTAAGCACCCAGCCCGCAATGCTCCACAGACGGGGAGGAAAAGGCAGGCACGTCAGGGGACGGGGCAAAAACCCAATCCCGCCGCGCCCCCCACATCCCACCATCCGCAGCAACTCAACCACCCTGAGGCAGCTTTTAAGCAAGCAAAGCCGCACTGCTCTAGAGAAGGCGAGGGAAGGGCAGGAGCGTCGAGGGACGACAAAGGAACACCAACCCACCATGCCTCCCACATCCCACCATCCAAGGAACTCCGCCACCAACAGGTGGCCTTTTAAGCAAGCCCGAACCGCAACGCTCCATGAAAGGTGAGGAAAAAGGCGGGCACGGCATGAGACTGGGCAAAAACCCATTCTTTCCAATGCCCCCCACATCCCACCGGTGAGGAAAAGGAATTACAGCGTCCCACCGCCATGCTTCCCACATCCCACCTTCCGAAGGAACTCAACCGCCGTGAGGCAGATTTTAAGCAGACGAACCCACAACGCTCCAGGGACGTTGAGGAAAAGGAGTCATGACAGGAACAGAGGCCCTATGTCCCGCCGCACCCCCCACATCCCACCATTCAAAAGAACTCAACCACCGTTGCGAAACTTTTAACCAAGAACCAGGACACCAACCATTCTCATCTATCATCATCCCATCCAAGTTATATCTGTCTAGTATCGCATCGTCTTTTTAGCAAGCCCTTGGAACCCGAAACCAAAATTGTGCGAGAGAATTCAACCCAAGCATATAGACGGGGCCCGTACATCAGCACCAACAAAATTCCACTACCAACAGGGAGAACTCCAAAGGGACAAGTGAGGGTCTTCAAGGTGGAGCTCACCCACCTGGGGATTCTTCGCTTGAGGTATAACCGAGGAGAAAGTCAGCCCTGGCACTGATTTAATGAGACCCGTCACAGTATCACCATCTTTCGATTAGTTTGTCCTTTACATGCGGGACCTGATCTTTGAGACAGGCATATGACTAGTGGAAGGATCAACCATGTAGCATCACCAACCACATCTGCAATGTTTGAGGTATGACTGAGCAGACCACTCAGACCCCAACACAAGCCCAAACCGTCGTCCCGAGCATTCAATTCCATTCGATTAGTTTGTCCTTCGTACATGCACAGCCTGATCTTTGAGACAATAATATGACTAATGGAAAGATCAACCGGGTACCATCACCAACCACATCTGCAATGTTTGAGGTATGACTGAGCAGACCACTCAGACCCCAACACAAGCCCGAACCATCTCTTCCCAAATCGACATGTTTCCCCTTAATTAGTCATCACCTCTGCATGACGCTCGTGTATCTTGCAGAAACAGTAGATACACATTCTCAAGCCACCCTTATGAACATCATCACCCAAGGCATGACTGAGGAGGAAGGCACCCCAACTTGTCCAATAATGAACCATGGAAATCGATACCCTGTTGGTGTGAGTTTCTTAGGACCCAAATAACTCGCACGTGGCCCCGACAATGCGTTGAGCAAAGCACTCCCACCAATCATTGCCCAAGGCAGCTTGCTATGGTTCGCATGGAATATCACTGAATGAGAAATTTAGGAGCACGCTCTCGCATCCTGGTGATACCGACAGTTTCGCGCTTGAACCACTACCAAAATTCCACAACGCTCCAGAGAAGGTGAGGAAAAGGCGGTACAGCAAGGGACGACAAAGGAACCCAATCCCACCATGCCTCCCACATCCCAACATCTGCAAGAACTCAACCACAATCAGTGGATTTTAAGCAAAGCCCGACCCGCAACGCTCCATGAAAGGTGAGGAAAAAGGTGGGTACGACAGGACGGGGAAACAACCCAATCCCACCCATACCCCCCACATCCCACCAGTGAGGAAAAAGGTAGGAACGTCAGGGGATGAGGAGGGAAACCCCCATCCCGCCGTGCCTCCCACATCTCACATTCCGTAGGAACTCAACCGCCATGAGGCAGCTTTTAAGCAGACGAACCAGCAACGCTCAAGAGACGTCGAGGAAAAGGAGTCATGGTAGGTACGGGGGTCCTATGTCCCGCCGCGCCGCCCACATCCCACCATCCACAGGATCCCACAAACCGTGAGGCGGTATTTAAGCACCCAGCCCGCAATGCTCCACAGACGGGGAGGAAAAGGCAGGCACGTCAGGGGACGGGGCAAAAACCCAATCCCGCCGCGCCCCCCACATCCCACCATCCGCAGCAACTCAACCGCCCTGAGGCAGCTTTTAAGCAAGCAGAGCCGCACTGCTCTAGAGAAGGCGAGGGAAGGGCAGGAGCGTCGAGGGACGACAAAGGAACACCAACCCACCATGCCTCCCACATCCCACCATCCAAGGAACTCCGCCACCAACAGGTGGCCTTTTAAGCAAGCCCGAACCGCAACGCTCCATGAAAGGTGAGGAAAAAGGCGGGCACGGCATGAGACTGGGCAAAAACCCATTCTTTCCAATGCCCCCCACATCCCACCGGTGAGGAAAAGGAATTACAGCGTCCCACCGCCATGCCTCCCACATCCCACCTTCCGAAGGAACTCAACCGCCATGAGGCAGATTTTAAGCAGACGAACCCACAACGCTCCAGGGACGTTGAGGAAAAGGAGTCATGACAGGAACGGAGGCCCTATGTCCCGCCGCACCCCCCACATCCCACCATTCAAAAGAACTCAACCACCGTTGCGAAACTTTTAACCAAGAACCAGGACACCAACCATGCTCATCTATCATCATCCCATCCAAGTTATATCTGTCTAGTATCGCATCGTCTTTTTAGCAAGCCCTTGGAACCCGAAACCAAAATTGTGCGAGAGAATTCAACCCAAGCATATAGACGGGGCCCTTACATCAGCACCAACAAAATTCCACTACCAACAGGGAGAACTCCAAAGGGACAAGTGAGGTTCTTCTAGGTGGAGCTCACCCACCTGGGGATTCTTCGCTTGATGTATAACCGAGGAGAAAGTCAGCCGTGTCACTGATTTAATGAGACCCTTCACAGTATCACCATCTTTCGATTAGTTTGTCCTTGTACATGCAGGACCTGATCTTTGAGACACGCATATGACTAGTGGAAGGATCACCCATGTAGCGTCACTAACCACATCTGCAATGTTTGAGGTATGACTGAGCAGACCACTCAGACCCCAACACAAGCCTAAACCGTCGTCCCGAGCATTCAATTCCATTCGATTAGTTTGTCCTTTGTACATGCACGACCTGATCTTTGATACAAGCATATGACTAATGGAAGGATCAGCCAGGTAGCATCACCAACCACATCTGCAATGTTTGAGGTATGACTGAGCAAACCACTCAGACCCCAACACAAGCCCAAACCATCTTCCCAAATCGACATGTTTCCCCTTAATTAGTCATCACCTCTGTATGACGCTCGTGTATCTTGCAAAAACAATAGATACACATTCTTCGCTTGATGTATAACCGAGGAGAACGTCAAACTTGTCACTGATTTAATGAGACCCTTCACAGTATCACCATCTTTCGGTTAGTTTGTCCCTGTACATGCACAGACTGATCTTTGAGACAAGCATATGACTAGTGTTCTCATCGGATATCCAACCAAGCCAAACCGTGTTCCATCATTCACATGGAAACATGTACAAGGACCAAATGAAAGCGAGGAGAAATTAAACCCCCACTTACGGATGAGGGTGCCAACGAGACCAACGTTCCCTTCCCAAAAAAGGGAGACCGCAGTATCTTGACAACCATCCACCACTCCCACACAATCGCGTAAGCACAACCATCAACCCACACAACTGACCGTCACGCCTCGAGGGAAGCAACCCGAGAGGCATCACAATGCAGCACATGAAGGCAGGGAAAGCCCGCTATGCATGACACAAGGGAAGGATTGATATACCCAACCCCCTAGCGCCAACGAGACCAACGTTCCATTCCCAAAAAAGGGAGACCGCAGTATCTTGACAACCATCCACCACTTCCACACAATCGCATAAGGGCAACCATCAACCCACACAACTGATCATGCACAACCTGATCTTTGAGACAAGCATATGACTAGTAGAAGGATCAGCCATGTAGCATCACCAACAACATCTGCATTGTTTGAGGTATGACTGAGCTCACCACTCAGACCCCAACACAAGCCCAAACCATCATCCCGAACATTCAATTCCGTTCCATTAGTTTGTCCTTTGTACATGCACAACCTGATCTTTGGGACAAGCATATGACTAATGGAAGGATCAGCCAGGTTGCATCACCAACCACATCTGCAATGTTTGAGGTATGACTGAGCAGACCACTCAGACCCCAACACAAGCCCAAACCGTCTTTCCAAATCGACAGGAACCCAATTAATGAGTCATCACCTCTGCATGATGCTCAATACCGCAATTGTGCGAGAGAATTCAACCCAAGCATATAAACAGGGCCCGTATATCATAACTGACAAAATTCCACTACCAACAGGGAGAACTCCGAAGGGACAAGTGAGGGTCTTCTAGGTGGAGCTCACCCACCTGGGGATTCTTCTCTTGATGTATAACTGAGGAGAAAGTCAGCCCTGGCACTAATTTAATGAGACCCATCACAGTATCACCATCTTTCGATTAGTTTGTCTTTGTACATGCGGGACCTGATCTTTGAGTCAAGCATATGACTAGTTGAAGGATCAGCCATGTAGCATCACCAACAACATCTGCATTGTTTGAGGTATGACTGAGCTAACCACTCAGACCCCAACACAAGCCCAAACCGTCGTCCCGAACATTCAATTCCATTCGATTAGTTTTTCCTTTGTACATGCACCACCTGATCTTTGGGACAAGCATATGACTAATGAAAGGATCAGCCAGGTAGCATCACCAACCACATCTGCAATGTTTGAGGTATGACTGAGCAAACCACTCAGACCCCAACACAAGCCCAAACCATCTTCCCAAATCGACAGGATTCCCCTTAATGAGTCATCACCTCTGCGTGACGACGCTCGTGTATCTTGTCGAAACAATAGATACACATTCTTCGCTTGATGTATAACCGAGGAGAACGTCAAACTTGTCACTGATTTAATGAGACCCTTCACAATATCACCATCTTTCGGTTAGTTTGTCCCTGTACATGCACAGACTGATCTTTGAGACAAGCATTTGACTAGTGTTCTCAACGGATATCCAACCAAGCCAAACCGTGTTCCATCATTCACATGGAAACATGCACAAGGACCAAATGAAAGCGAGGAGAAATTAATCCCCCACTTACGGATGAGGGTGCCAACGAGACCAACGTTCCCTTCCCAAAAAAGGGAGACCGCAGTATCTTGACAACCATCCACCACTCCCACACAATCGCGTAAGCACAACCATCAACCCACACAACTGACCGTGACGCCTCAAGGGAAGCAACCCGAGAGGCATCACAATGCAGCACATGAAGGCAGGGAAAGCCCGCTATGCATGACACAAGGGAAGGATTTATATACCCAACCCCCTAGAGCCAAGGAGACCAACGTTCCCTTCCCAAAAAAGGGAGACCGCAGTATCTTGACAACCATCCACCACTCCCACACAATCGCGTAAGCACAACCATCAACCCACACAACTGACTGTGACACCTCGAGGGAAGCAACCCGAGAGACATCACAATGCAGCACATGAAGGCAGGGAAAGCCCGCTATGCATGACACAAGGGAAGGATTTATATACCCAACCCCCTAGAGCCAAGGAGACCAACGTTCCCTTCCCAAAAAAGGGAGACCGCAGTATCTTGACAACCATCCACCACTCCCACACAATCGCGTAAGCACAACCATCAACCCACACAACTGACCGTGACGCCTCAAGGGAAGCAACCCCAGAGGCATCACAATGCAGCACATGAAGGCAGGGAAAGCCCGCTATGCATGACACAAGGGAAGGATTTATATACCCAACCCCCTAGAGCCAAGGAGACCAACGTTCCCTTCCCAAAAAAGGGAGACCGCAGTATCTTGACAACCATCCACCACTCCCACACAATCGCGTAAGCACAACCATCAACCCACACAACTGACTGTGACGCCTCGAGGGAAGCAACCCGAGAGACATCACAATGCAGCACATGAAGGCAGGGAAAGCCCGCTATGCATGACACAAGGGAAGGATTTATATACCCAACCCCCTAGAGCCAACGAGACCAACGTTCCCTTCCCAAAAAAGGGAGACCGCAGTATCTTGACAGCCATCCACCACTCCCACACAATCGCGTAAGCACAACCATCAACCCACACAACTGACCGTGACGCCTCGAGGGAAGCAACCCGAGAGGCATCACAATGCAGCACATGAAGGCAGGGAAAGCCCGCTATGCATGACACAAGGGAAGGATTGATATACCCAACCCCCTAGAGCCAACGAGACCAACGTTCCCTTCCCAAAAAAGGGAGACCGCAGTATCTTGACAACCATCCACCACTCCCACACAATCGCGTAAGCACAACCATCAACCCACACAACTGACCGTGACGCCTCGAGGGAAGCAACCCGAGAGGCATCACAATGCAGCACATGAAGGCAGGGAAAGCCCGCTATGCATGACACAAGGGAAGGATTGATATACCCAACCCCCTAGAGCCAACGAGACCAACGTTCCCTTCCCAAAAAAGGGAGACCGCGGTATCTTGACAACCATCCACCACTCCCACACAATCGCATAAGCGCAACCATCAACCCACACAACTGATCATGCAGGACCTGATCTTTGAGACAAGCATATGACTAGTGGAAGGATCAGACATGTAGAATCACCAACAACATCTGCATTGTTTGAGGTATGACTGAGCTCACCACTCAGACCCCAACACAAGCCCAAACCGTCGTCCCGAACATTCAATTCCGTTCGATTAGTTTGTCCATTGTACATGCACAACCTGATCTTTGAGACAAGCATATGACTAATGGAAGGATCAACAAGGTTGCATCACCAACCAAATCTGCAATGTTTGAGGTATGACCCCACCTCAACGTCCTTCCCTTCAAGGCACGCCGCATGCACCAAGACGGGCCTCGAGGCCCCTTCAAATCGTCTCACTCGGATGCCATTGTCTGGAAACGACTATCAGCCCGCAAGATCACACATGCGACAAACCCCATCTCGTTGTCATCGTTTTTAGGGCGCACTACCTCGGGAAAGACAAGCCCCAAGCACGGGACGAATCATCGAGAATTCATGGCATTGCGTCCATGCCATTTTCCATGTCACTGGGCATGTCATCGGGTGGCTCTAGGCACGCAGGACAAGACCCACGCCCAGGGGGGGTCGCCGACCACTCCCCCCCCTAAAGAGACATTTATGCATTTCCAGCTATTCCACCAGGAAACATCAACAGTGACGAGGAGACATACTGATGGGTTTAGACCACCCTAAGGGCACCGCAGTGCATGAAAGACAACACGGGTTGCCCTAAAAGAGCTATGAAACCATAGGAAGGGCCACCGACGTGACCCCTTAGGCACATGAAGGCCGCCGACACGTCATGGCATCCGTCCCGCGTCTCGTCCATCACCGCAGAGAAGACACGCCCCATGTCCAGAGCGGGTCCTCACGCATGAAAGGAATTATCTTGAGGCGGTCATTGTCATTACATACCGTACCCAACAACATATGACAAACCCCACCACGTCGTCCTTCCTTGCAAGGCACACCGCATCCTCCAAGGCAAGCCCCGATGCCCCTTCAAATCTTCCCACTCGGGTGGCGTTGTCTCCACGTGATTGTCAGTACGTCGGACCTGACACGCGACGCACCCCGGCTCATTGTCATCACTTTTATGGCGCATTACCTCAGACAAGACAAGCCCCAAGCACCGTATGAATCCTCAAGCTTTCATGGATTTGTCTGGAGGCCATTTTTCCATGTCCGTGGGCATGTCACTAGGTGGCTCTGGGCACGCAGGACAAGACCCACGCCCAGGGGGGGTCGCCGACCACCCCCCCCCTAAAGAGACATTTATGCATTTTCAGCTGTCCCACCAGGAAACATCAGCACTGACGAGGAGACATACTAACGGGTTTAGACAACCCTGTGGGCACCACAGCGCATGAAAGACAACACGTGTTGCCCTAAAAGATATATGAAACCATAGGAACAGCCACCGATGTGACCCCTTAGGCACATGAAGGCCGCCGACACGTAGTAGCATTCATCCCGGGTAGCGTCCAACACCGCCGAGAAGACAGGCCCCATGTCCAGAGAGGGTCCTCACGCATGAAATGAATTCTCTTTAGGTGGTCATTGTCATTACATACGGGACACGACAACAGATGACAAACCCCACCGCAACGTCCTTCCTTTCAAGGCACGCCACACGCACCAAGACGGGCCTCGAGGCCCCTTCAAATCGTCTCACTCGGATGCCATTGTCTGGACACGACTGTCAGTCCGCAGGATCACACATGCGACAAACCCCATCTCATTGTCATCGTTTTTAGGGCGCACTACCTCGGGCAAGACAAGCCCCAAGCACGGGACGAATCATCAGAAATTCATGGCACTGCGTCGATGCCATTTTCCATGTCACTCGGCATGTCAGTGGGTGGCTCTAGGCACGCAGGACAAGACCCACGCCCAGGGGGGGTCGCCGACCACTCCCCCCCTAAAGAGACATTTATGCATTTCCAGCTATACCACCAGGAAACATCAACAGTGACGAGGAGACATACTGATGGGTTTAGACCACCCTAAGGGCACCGCAGTGCATGAAAGACAACACGGGTTGCCCTAAAAGAGCTATGAAACCATAGGAAGGGCCACCGACGTGACCCCTTAGGCACATGAAGGCCGCCGACACGTCATGGCATCCGTCCCGCGTCTCGTCCATCACCGCAGAGAAGACGCGCCCCATGTCCAGAGCGAGTCCTCACGCCTCAAAGGAATTATCTTTAGGTGGTCATTGTCAATACATACCGTACCCAACAACATATGACAAACCCCACCACATCGTCCTTCCTTGCAAGGCACACCGCATCCACCAAGGCAAGCCCCGAGGCCCCTTCAAATCGTCTCACTCGGATGCCGTTGTCTCCACGTGATCGTCAGTACGTCGGACCTCACACACGCGACAAACCCCATCTCATTGTCATCGTTTTTATGGCGCACTACCTCGGGCAAGACAAGCCCGAAGCACGGGACAAATCATCAGGAATTCTTGGCATTGCGTCGATGCCATTTTCCACGTCACTCGGCGTGGGTCTGACACGCGACGCACCCCAGCTCATTGTCATCACTTTTATGGCGCATTACCTCAGACAAGACAAGCCCCAAGCACCGTACGAATCATCAGGCTTTCATGGATTCGTCTGGAGGCCGTTTTTCCATGTCCGTGGGCATGTCACTGGGTGGCTCTGGGCACACAGGACAAGACCCACGCCCAGGGGGGGTCGCCGACCACTCCCCCCCTAAAGAGACATTTATGCATTTCCAGCTGTCCCACCAGGAAACATCAGCACTGACGAGGAGACATACTGATGGGTTCAGACAACCCTGTGGGCACCACAGCGCATGAAAGACAACACGTGTTGCCCTAAAAGAGATATGAAACCATAGGAATAGCCACCAATGTGACCCCTTAGGCACATCAAGGCCGCCATCACGTACTAGCATCCATCCCGGGTAGCGTCCAACACCGCCGAGAAGACAGGCCCCATGTCCAGAGAGGGTCCTCACGCATGAAATGAATTCTCTTTAGGTGGTCATTATCATTACATACGGGACACGAAAACACATGAATAACCACACCTCAACGTCCTTCCTTTCAAGGCACACCGCATGCACCAAGACGGGCCTCGAGGCCCCTTCAAATCGTCTCACTCGGATGCCTTTGTCTGGAAACGACTGTCAGCCCGCAAGATCACACATGCGACAAAACCCATCTCATTGTCATCCTTTTTAGGGCGCACTACCTCGGGAAAGACAAGCCCCAAGCACGGGACGAATCATCAAGAATTCATGGCATTGCGTCGATGCCATTTTCCATGTCACTGGGCATGTCATCGGGTGGCTCTAGGCACGCAGGACAAGACCCACGCCCAGGGGGGGTCGCCGACCACTCCCCCCCTAAAGAGACATTTATGCATTTCCAGCTATTCCACCAGGAAACATCAAAAGTGACGAGGAGACATACTGAGGGGTTTAGACCACCCTAAGGGCACCGCAGTGCATGAAAGACAACACGGGTTGCCCTAAAAGAGCTATGAAACCATAGGAAGGGCCACCGACGTGACCCCTTAGGCACATGAAGGCCGCCGACACGTCATGACATCCGTCCCGCGTCTCGTCCATCACCGCAGAGAAGACACGCCCCATGTCCAGAGCGGGTCCTCACGCATGAAATGAATTATCTTTAGGCGGTCATTGTCATTACATACCGTACCCAACAACATATGACAAACCCCACCACGTCGTCCTTCCTTGCAAGGCACACCGCATCCTCCAAGGCAAGCCCCGATGCCCCTTCAAATCGTCCCACTCGGGTGGCGTTGTCTCCACGTGATTGTCAGTACCTCGGACCTGACACGCGACGCACCCCGGCTCATTGTCATCACTTTTATGGCGCATTACCTCAGACAAGACAAGCCCCAAGCACCGTATGAATCCTCAAGCTTTCATGGATTTGTCTGGAGGCCATTTTTCCATGTCCGTGGGCATGTCACTAGGTGGCTCTGGGCACGCAGGACAAGACCCACGCCCAGGGGGGGTCGCCGACCACTCCCCCCCTAAAGAGACATTTATGCCTTTCCAGCTGTCCCACCAGGAAACATCAGCACTGACGAGGAGACATACTGGAGGGTTTAGACAACCCTGTGGGCACCACAGCGCATGAAAGTCAACACGTGTTGCCCTAAAAGATATATGAAACCGTAGGAACAGCCACCGATGTGACCCCTTAGGCACATGAAGGCCGCCGACACGTAGTAGCATTCATCCCGGGTAGCGTCCAACACCGCCGAGAAGACAGGCCCCATGTCCAGAGAGGGTCCTCACGCATGAAATGAATTCTCTTTAGGTGGTCATTGTCATTACATACGGGACACGACAACAGATGACAAACCCCACCGCAACGTCCTTCCTTTCAAGGCACGCCACACGCACCAAGACGGGCCTCGAGGCCCCTTCAAATCGTCTCACTCGGATGCCATTGTCTGGACACGACTGTCAGTCCGCAGGATCACACATGCGACAAACCCCATCTCATTGTCATCGTTTTTAGGGCGCACTACCTCGGGCAAGACAAGCCCCAAGCACGAGACGAATCATCAGGAATTCGTGGCACTGCGTCGATGCCATTTTCCATGTCACTCGGCATGTCATTGGGTGGCTCTAGGCACGCAGGACAAGACCCACGCCCAGGGGGGGTCGCCGACCACTCCCCCCCTAAAGAGACATTTATGCATTTCCAGCTATACCACCAGGAAACATCAACAGTGACGAGGAGACATACTGATGGGTTTAGACCACCCTAAGGGCACTGCAGTGCATGAAAGACAACACGGGTTGCCCTAAAAGAGCTATGAAACCATAGGAAGGGCCACCGACGTGACCCCTTAGGCACATGAAGGCCGCCGACACGTCATGGCATCCGCCCCGCGTCTCGTCCATCACCGCAGAGAAGACACGCCCCATGTCCAGAGCTGGTCCTCACGCCTCAAAGGAATTATCTTTAGGCGGTCATTGTCAATACATACCGTACCCAACAACATATGACAAACCCCACCACGTCGTCCTTCCTTGCAAGGCACACCGCATCCACCAAGGCAAGACCCGAGGTCCCTTCAAATCGTCCCACTCGGATGGCGTTGTCTCCACGTGATTGTCAGTACGTCGGACCTGACACGCGACGCACCCCGGCTCATTGTCATCACTTTTATGACGCATTACCTCAGACAAGACAAGCCCCAAGCACCGTACGAATAATCAAGCTTTCATGGATTTGTCTGGAGGTCGTTTTTCCATGTTCGTGGGCATGTCACTGGGTGGCTCTGGGCACGCAGGACAAGACCCACGCCCAGGGGGGGTCGCCGACCACTCCCCCCCTAAAGAGACATTTATGCATTTCCAGCTGTCCCACCAGGAAACATCAGCACTGACGAGGACACATACTGATGGGTTCAGACAACCCAATGGGCACCACAACGCATGAAAGACAGCACGTGTTGCCCTTAAAGAGCTACGAATCCATACGAACAGCCACCAAAGTGACCCCTTAGGCACACGAAGGCCGCCGACACGTCATGGCATCCGTCCCGGGTATCATCCAACACCGCCGAGAAGACAGGACCCATGTCCAGAGCGGGTCCCCGCGCATGAAATGAATTATCTTTAGGCGGTCATTGTCTTTACATTCCGAACACAACAACATGTGACAAACCCCACCTCGACGTCCTTCCTTTCAAGAAACGCCGCATGCACCAAGACGGGCCCCGAGACCCCTTCAAATCGTCTCACTCGGATGCCATTGTCTGAACGCGACTGTCAGTCCGCAGGATCTCGAAGGCGACAAACACCATCCCATTTTCATCGTTTTTATGGCGCACTACCTCGGGCAAGACAAGCCCCAAGCACGGGACGAATCATCAGGCATTCATGGCATTACGTCGATGTCATTTTGCATGTCAATGGGCATCACATTGGGTGGCTCTAGGCACGCAAGACAAGACCCACGCCCGGGGGGGTCGCCGACCACTCCCCCCCTAAAGAGACATTTATGCATTTCCAGCTATTCCACCAGGAAACATCAACACCGACGAGGAGACATACTGATGGGTTTAGACCACCCTGAGGGCAGGGCAGCGCATGAAAGGCAACACGTGTTGCCCTAAAAGAGCTATGAAACCATAGGAAGGGCCACCGACGTGACCCCTTAGGCACATGAAGGCCGCCGACACGTCATGGCATCCGTCCCACGTATCGTCCATCACCACAGCGAAGACACGCCCCATGTCCAGAGCGGGTCCCCACGCATGAAAGGAATTCTCTTTAGGCGGTCATTGTCATTACATACCGGACCCAACAACATATGACAAACCCCACCTCATTGTCCTTCCATTCAAGGCACACCGCATCCACCAAGGCAAGCCCTGAGGCCCCTTCAAATCCTCTCACCCGGATGGCGTTGTCTCCACCTGATTGTCAGTACGGAGGACCTGACACGCGACGAAACCCGGCTCATTGTCATCACTTTTATGGCGCACTACCTCGAACAAGACAAGCCCCAAGCACCGGACGAATCATCACGCTGTCTTTGCTTTGTCCGGAGGCTGTTTTTCCATGTCCGTGGGCATGTCACTGGGTGGCTCTGGGCACGCAGGACAAGACCCACGCCCAGGGGGGGTCGCCGACCACTCCCCCCCTAAAGAGACATTTATGCATTTCCAGCTGTCCCACCAGGAAACATCAGCACTGACGAGGAGACATACTGATGGGTTTAGACAACCCTGTGGGCACCACAGCGCATGAAAGACAACACGTGTTGCCCTAAAAGAGATATGAAACCATAGGAACAGCCACTGATGTGACCCCTTAGGCACATCAAGGCCGCCGACACGTAGTAGCATTCGTCGCGGGTAGCATCCAACGCCGCCGAGAAGACAGGCCCCATGTCCAGAGCGGGTCCTCGCGCATGAAATGAATTCTCTTTAGGTGGTCATTGTCATTACATACGGGACACGACAACATATGAAAAACCCCACCTCGACGTCCTTCCTTTCAAGGCACGCCGCATGCACCAAGACGGGCCCTGAGGCCCCTTCAAATCGTCTCACTCGGATGCCATTGTCTGGACGCGACTGTCAGTCCGCAGGATCGCACATGCGACAAACCCCGTCTCATTGCCATCGTTTTTAGGGCGCACTACCTCGGGCAAGACAAGCCCCAAGCACGGGACGAATCATCAGGAATTCATGGCATTGCGTCGATGCCATTTTCCATGTCACTGGGCATGTCTGTGGGTGGCTCTCGGCACGCAGGACAAGACCCACGCCCAGGGGGGGTCGCCGACCACTCCCCCCCTAAAGAGACATTTATGCATTTCCAGCTATTCCACCAGGAAACATCAACACTGACGAGGAGACATACTGAGTGGTTTAGACCACCCAGAGGGAACCGCAGCGCATGAAAGGCAACACGTGTTGCCCTAAAAGGGCTATGAAACCATAGGAAGGGACACCGACGTGGCCCCTTAGGCACATGAAGGCCGCCGACACGTCATGGCATCCGTCCCGCGTATCGTCCAACACCGCCGAGGAGACAGGACCCATGTCCAGAGCGGGTCCTCACGCATGAAATGAATTCTCTTTAGGTGGTCATTGTCTTTACATACCGGACACAACAACATATGACAAACCCCACCTCAACGTCCTTCCTTTCAAGGCACGCCGCACGCACCAAGACGGGCCCCGAGGCCCCTTCAAATCGCCTCACTAGGATTCCATTGTCTGGACGCGATTGTCAGTCCGTAGGATCTCACAGGCGACAAACCCCACCCATCTCATTGTCATCGGTTTTATGGCGCACCACCTCGGGCAAGACAAGACCCTAGCACGGGAAGAATCATCAGGAATTCAGGGCATTGCGTCGATGCCATTTTCCATGTCACTGGGCATGTCATTGGGTGGCTCTAGGCACGCAGGACAAGACCCACGCCCAGGGGGGTCGCCGACCACTCCCCCCCTAAAGAGACATTTATGCATTTCCAGCTATCCCACCAGGAAACATCAACACTGACGAGGAGACATACTGATGGGTTTAGACCACCCTGAGGGCACCACAGCGCATGAAAGACAACACGTGTTGCCCTAAAAGAGCTATGAAACCATAGGAAGGGCCACCGACGTGACCCCTTATGCACATGAAGGCCACCGACAAGTCATGGCATCCATCCCGCGTATCGTCGATCACCGCCGAGAAGACACGCCCCATGTCCAGAGCGGGTCCTCACTCATGAAAAGAATTCTCTTTAGGTGGTAATTGTAATTACATACAGGACCCAACAACATATGAAAAACCCCACCTCGACGTCCTTCCTTTCAAGGCACGTCGCATCCACCAAGACATGCCCCGAGGCCACTTCAAATCGTCTCACTCGGATGGCTTTGTCTCCACGCGATTGTCAGTTCGTCGGACCTGACACGCGACGAACCCCGTCTCATTGTCATCGCTTTTATGGGGCACTACCGCGGGCAAGACAAGCCCCAAGCACAGGAGGAATCATCTAGAGGCCATTTTTCCATGTCTGTGGGCATGTCACTGGGTGGCTCTGGGCACGCAGGACAAGACCCACGCCCAGGGGGGGTCGCCGACCACTCCCCCCCTAAAGAGACATTTCTGCATTTCCAGCTCTCCCACCAGGAAACATCAGCACTGACGAGGAGACATACTGAGTGGTTCAGACCACCCAGAGGGAACCGCAGCGCATGAAAGACAACACGTGTTGCCCTAAAAGAGCTATGAAACCATAGGAACGGCAACCGACGTGACCCCTTAGGCACGTGAAGGCCGCCGACACGTCATGGCATCCTTCCCGCGTATCGTCGACCACCGCCGAGAAGACAGACCCCATGTCCAGAGCGGGTCCTCACGCATGAAATGAATTCTCTTTAGGTGGTCGGTGTCGTTACATACCGAACCCAACAACATATGACAAACCCCAGCTCGGCGTCCTTCCTTTCAAGGCACCCCGCATCCACCAAGACAAGCCTCGAGGCCCCTTCAAATCGTCTCACTCGGATGGCATTGTCTCCACGCGATTGTCGGTACGTAGGACCTCACACGCGACGAACCCCGGCTCATTGTCAAAGCTTTTAAGGCGCACTACCCCGGAGAAGACAAGCCCCAAGCACCGGACGAATCATCACGCATTGATGGCATTGTCTAGAGGCCATTTTTCCATGTCCGTGGGCATGTCACTGGGTGGCTCGAGGCACGCAGGACAAGACCCACGCCCAGGGGGGGTCGCCGACCACTACCCCCCTAAAGAGACATTTATGCATTTACAGCTATCCCACCAGGAAACATCAGCACTGACGAGGAGACATACTGAGTGGTTTAGACCACCCAGAGGGCACCCCAGCTCATGAAAGACAACGCGAGTTGCCCTAAAAGAGCTATGAAACCATAGGAACGGCCACCGACGTGACCCCTTAGGCACATGAAGGCCGCCGGCACGTCATGGCATCCGTCCCGCGTGTCGTCGACCACCGCCGAGAAGACAACCCCATGTCCAGAGCGGGTCCTCACGCATGAAACGAATTCTATTTAGGTGGTCATGGACGTTACATACCGGACCCAACAAGATATGGCAAACCCCAGCTCGGCGTCCTTCCTTTCAAGGCACCCCGCATCCACCAATGCAAGCCCCGATGCCCCTTCAAATCGTCTCACTCGGATGGAATTGTCTCCACGCGATTGTCAGTACGTAGGACCTGACACGCGACGAACCCCGACTCATTTTCAAAGCTTTGATGGCGCACTACCCCGGACAAGACAAGCCCCAAGCACCGGACGAATCATCAAGCATTCATGGGATTGTCTAGAGGCCATTTTTCCATGTCCGTGGGCATGTCATTGGGTGGCTCTGGGCACGCAGGACAAGACCCACGCCCAGGGGGGGTCGCCGACCACTCCCCCCCTAAAGAGACATTTATGCATTTCCAGCTATCCCACCAGGAAACATCATCAGTGACGAGGAGACATACTGAGGGGTTTAGACATCCCAGAGGTCAGTGCAGCGCATGAAAGACAACACGTGTTGCCCTAAAAGAGCTATGAAACCATAGGAACGACCACCGACGTGACCCCTTAGGCACTTGAAGGCCGCCGACACGTCATGGCATCCGTCCCGCGTATCGTCGATCACCGCCGAGAAGACATGCCCCATGTCCACAGCGGGTCCTCACGCATGAAATGAATTCTCATCAGGTGGTGATTGTCGTTACATATAGGACCCAACAACATTTCACCAACCACCACCTCCATGTCTTTCCTTTTAAGGCACACCGCATCCACCAA
>CAUJRU010001103.1:155000-172500 GCA_963277665.1 Viscum album | reverse complement strand
CGGGCACGGCATGAGACTGGGCAAAAACCCATTCTTTCCAATGCCCCCCACATCCCACCGGTGAGGAAAAGGAATTACAGCGTCCCACCGCCATGCCTCCCACATCCCACCTTCCGAAGGAACTCAACCGCCATGAGGCAGATTTTAAGCAGACGAACCCACAACGCTCCAGGGACGTTGAGGAAAAGGAGTCATGACAGGAACGGAGGCCCTATGTCCCGCCGCACCCCCCACATCCCACCATTCAAAAGAACTCAACCACCGTTGCGAAACTTTTAACCAAGAACCAGGACACCAACCATGCTCATCTATCATCATCCCATCCAAGTTATATCTGTCTAGTATCGCATTGTCTTTTTAGCAAGCCCTTGGAAGACGGAACCGCAATTGTGCGAGAGAATTCAACCCAAGCATATAGACGGGGCCCCTACATCAGCACCAAAAAAATTCCACTACCAACAGGGAGAACTCCAAAGGGACAAGTGAGGGTCTTCTAGGTGGAGCTCACCCACCTGGGGATTCTTCGCTTGAGATATAACCGAGGAGAAAGTCACCCCTGGCACTGATTTAATGAGACCCGTCACAGTATCACCATCTTTCGATTAGTTTGTCCTTTACATGCGGGACCTGATCTTTGAGACAGGCATATGACTAGTGGAAGGATCAGCCATGTAGCATCACCAACAACATCTGCATTGTTTGGGGTATGACTGAGCTGACCACTCAGACCCCAACACAAGCCCAAACCGTCGTCCCGAACATTCAATTCTGTTCGATTAGTTTGTCCTTTGTACATGCACAACCTGATCTTTGAGACAAGCATATGACTAATGGAAGGATCAGCCAGGTAGCATCACCAACCACATCTGCAATGTTTGAGGTATGACTGAGCAGACCACTCAGACCCCAACACAAGCCCCAACCATCTTCCCAAATCGACAGGATTCCCCTTAATGAGTCATCACCTCCGCATGACGCTCGTGTATCTTGCAGAAACAGTAGATACACATTCTCAAGCCACCCTTATGAACATCATCACCCAAGGCATGACTGAGGAGGAAGGCACCCCAACTTGTCCAATAATGAACCATGGAAATCGTTACCCTGTTGGTGTGAGTCTCTTAGGACACAAATAACTCGCACGTGGCCCCGACAATGCGTTGAGCAAAGCACTCCCACCAATCATTGCCCAAGGCAGCTTGCTATGGTTCGCATGGAATATCGCTGAATGAGAAATTTAGGAGCACGCTCTCGCATCCTGGTGATACCGACAGTTTCGCGCTTGAACCACTACCAAAATTCCACAACGCTCCAGAGAAGGTGAGGAAAAGGCGGTACAGCAAGGGACGACAAAGGAACCCAATCCCACCATGCCTCCCACATCCCAACATCTGCAAGAACTCAACCACACTCAGTGGATTTTAAGCAAAGCCCGACCCGCAACGCTCCATGAAAGGTGAGGAAAAAGGTGGGTACGACAGGACGGGGAAACAACCCAATCCCGCCCATACCCCCCACATCCCACCAGTGAGGGAAAAGGTAGGAACGTCAGGGGATGAGGAGGGAAACCCCCATCCCGCCGTGCCTCCCACATCTCACATTCCGTAGGAACTCAACCGCCATGAGGCAGCTTTTAAGCAGACGAACCAGCAACGCTCAAGAGACGTCGAGGAAAAGGAGTCATGGTAGGTACGGGGGTCCTATGTCCCGCCGCGCCGCCCACATCCCACCATCCACAGGATCCCACAAACCGTGAGGCGGTATTTAAGCACCCAGCCCGCAATGCTCCACAGACAGGGAGGAAAAGGCAGGCACGTCAGGGGACGGGGCAAAAACCCAATCCCGCCGCGCCCCCCACATCCCACCATCCGCAGCAACTCAACCACCCTGAGGCAGCTTTTAAGCAAGCAAAGCCGCACTGCTCTAGAGAAGGCGAGGGAAGGGCAGGAGCGTCGAGGGACGACAAAGGAACACCAACCCACCATGCCTCCCACATCCCACCATCCAAGGAACTCCGCCACCAACAGGTGGCCTTTTAAGCAAGCCCGAACCGCAACGCTCCATGAAAGGTGAGGAAAAAGGCGGGCACGGCATGAGACTGGGCAAAAACCCATTCTTTCCAATGCCCCCCACATCCCACCGGTGAGGAAAAGGAATTACAGCGTCCCACCGCCATGCTTCCCACATCCCACCTTCCGAAGGAACTCAACCGCCGTGAGGCAGATTTTAAGCAGACGAACCCACAACGCTCCAGGGACGTTGAGGAAAAGGAGTCATGACAGGAACAGAGGCCCTATGTCCCGCCGCACCCCCCACATCCCACCATTCAAAAGAACTCAACCACCGTTGCGAAACTTTTAACCAAGAACCAGGACACCAACCATGCTCATCTATCATCATCCCATCCAAGTTATATCTGTCTAGTATCGCATCGTCTTTTTAGCAAGCCCTTGGAACCCGAAACCAAAATTGTGCGAGAGAATTCAACCCAAGCATATAGACGGGGCCCGTACATCAGCACCAACAAAATTCCACTACCAACAGGGAGAACTCCAAAGGGACAAGTGAGGGTCTTCAAGGTGGAGCTCACCCACCTGGGGATTCTTCGCTTGAGGTATAACCGAGGAGAAAGTCAGCCCTGGCACTGATTTAATGAGACCCGTCACAGTATCACCATCTTTCGATTAGTTTGTCCTTTACATGCGGGACCTGATCTTTGAGACAGGCATATGACTAGTGGAAGGATCAACCATGTAGCATCACCAACCACATCTGCAATGTTTGAGGTATGACTGAGCAGACCACTCAGACCCCAACACAAGCCCAAACCGTCGTCCCGAGCATTCAATTCCATTCGATTAGTTTGTCCTTCGTACATGCACAGCCTGATCTTTGAGACAATAATATGACTAATGGAAAGATCAACCGGGTACCATCACCAACCACATCTGCAATGTTTGAGGTATGACTGAGCAGACCACTCAGACCCCAACACAAGCCCGAACCATCTCTTCCTAAATCGACATGTTTCCCCTTAATTAGTCATCACCTCTGCATGACGCTCGTGTATCTTGCAGAAACAGTAGATACACATTCTCAAGCCACCCTTATGAACATCATCACCCAAGGCATGACTGAGGAGGAAGGCACCCCAACTTGTCCAATAATGAACCATGGAAATCGTTACCCTGTTGGTGTGAGTTTCTTAGGACCCAAATAACTCGCACGTGGCCCCGACAATGCGTTGAGCAAAGCACTCCCACCAATCATTGCCCAAGGCAACTTGCTATGGTTCGCATGGAATATCACTGAATGAGAAATTTAGGAGCACGCTCTCGCATCCTGGTGATACCGACAGTTTCGCGCTTGAACCACTACCAAAATTCCACAACGCTCCAGAGAAGGTGAGGAAAAGGCGGTACAGCAAGGGACGACAAAGGAACCCAATCCCACCATGCCTCCCACATCCCAACATCTGCAAGAACTCAACCACAATCAGTGGATTTTAAGCAAAGCCCGACCCGCAACGCTCCATGAAAGGTGAGGAAAAAGGTGGGTACGACAGGACAGGGAAACAACCCAATCCCACCCATACCCCCCACATCCCACCAGTGAGGAAAAAGGTAGGAACGTCAGGGGATGAGGAGGGAAACCCCCATCCCGCCGTGCCTCCCACATCTCACATTCCGTAGGAACTCAACCGCCATGAGGCAGCTTTTAAGCAGACGAACCAGCAACGCTCAAGAGACGTCGAGGAAAAGGAGTCATGGTAGGTACGGGGGTCCTATGTCCCGCCGCGCCGCCCACATCCCACCATCCACAGGATCCCACAAACCGTGAGGCGGTATTTAAGCACCCAGCCCGCAATGCTCCACAGACGGGGAGGAAAAGGCAGGCACGTCAGGGGACGGGGCAAAAACCCAATCCCGCCGCGCCCCCCACATCCCACCATCCGCAGCAACTCAACCGCCCTGAGGCAGCTTTTAAGCAAGCAGAGCCGCACTGCTCTAGAGAAGGCGAGGGAAGGGCAGGAGCGTCGAGGGACGACAAAGGAACACCAACCCACCATGCCTCCCACATCCCACCATCCAAGGAACTCCGCCACCAACAGGTGGCCTTTTAAGCAAGCCCGAACCGCAACGCTCCATGAAAGGTGAGGAAAAAGGCGGGCACGGCATGAGACTGGGCAAAAACCCATTCTTTCCAATGCCCCCCACATCCCACCGGTGAGGAAAAGGAATTACAGCGTCCCACCGCCATGCCTCCCACATCCCACCTTCCGAAGGAACTCAACCGCCATGAGGCAGATTTTAAGCAGACGAACCCACAACGCTCCAGGGACGTTGAGGAAAAGGAGTCATGACAGGAACGGAGGCCCTATGTCCCGCCGCACCCCCCACATCCCACCATTCAAAAGAACTCAACCACCGTTGCGAAACTTTTAACCAAGAACCAGGACACCAACCATGCTCATCTATCATCATCCCATCCAAGTTATATCTGTCTAGTATCGCATCGTCTTTTTAGCAAGCCCTTGGAACCCGAAACCAAAATTGTGCGAGAGAATTCAACCCAAGCATATAGACGGGGCCCTTACATCAGCACCAACAAAATTCCACTACCAACAGGGAGAACTCCAAAGGGACAAGTGAGGTTCTTCTAGGTGGAGCTCACCCACCTGGGGATTCTTCGCTTGATGTATAACCGAGGAAAAAGTCAGCCGTGTCACTGATTTAATGAGACCCTTCACAGTATCACCATCTTTCGATTAGTTTGTCCTTGTACATGCAGGACCTGATCTTTGAGACACGCATATGACTAGTGGAAGGATCACCCATGTAGCGTCACTAACCACATCTGCAATGTTTGAGGTATGACTGAGCAGACCACTCAGACCCCAACACAAGCCTAAACCGTCGTCCCGAGCATTCAATTCCATTCGATTAGTTTGTCCTTTGTACATGCACGACCTGATCTTTGATACAAGCATATGACTAATGGAAGGATCAGCCAGGTAGCATCACCAACCACATCTGCAATGTTTGAGGTATGACTGAGCAAACCACTCAGACCCCAACACAAGCCCAAACCATCTTCCCAAATCGACATGTTTCCCCTTAATTAGTCATCACCTCTGTATGACGCTCGTGTATCTTGCAAAAACAATAGATACACATTCTTCGCTTGATGTATAACCGAGGAGAACGTCAAACTTGTCACTGATTTAATGAGACCCTTCACAGTATCACCATCTTTCGGTTAGTTTGTCCCTGTACATGCACAGACTGATCTTTGAGACAAGCATATGACTAGTGTTCTCATCGGATATCCAACCAAGCCAAACCGTGTTCCATCATTCACATAGAAACATGTACAAGGACCAAATGAAAGCGAGGAGAAATTAAACCCCCACTTACGGATGAGGGTGCCAACGAGACCAACGTTCCCTTCCCAAAAAAGGGAGACCGCAGTATCTTGACAACCATCCACCACTCCCACACAATCGCGTAAGCACAACCATCAACCCACACAACTGACCGTCACGCCTCGAGGGAAGCAACCCGAGAGGCATCACAATGCAGCACATGAAGGCAGGGAAAGCCCGCTATGCATGACACAAGGGAAGGATTGATATACCCAACCCCCTAGCGCCAACGAGACCAACGTTCCATTCCCAAAAAAGGGAGACCGCAGTATCTTGACAACCATCCACCACTTCCACACAATCGCATAAGGGCAACCATCAACCCACACAACTGATCATGCACAACCTGATCTTTGAGACAAGCATA
The DNA here is from genome assembly GCA_963277665.1 of Viscum album. NCBI lineage: Eukaryota > Viridiplantae > Streptophyta > Magnoliopsida > Santalales > Viscaceae > Viscum > Viscum album. Next base: position 166,708 of record CAUJRU010001103.1, on the reverse strand, counting down.
TGACTAGTAGAAGGATCAGCCATGTAGCATCACCAACAACATCTGCATTGTTTGAGGTATGACTGAGCTCACCACTCAGACCCCAACACAAGCCCAAACCATCATCCCGAACATTCAATTCCGTTCCATTAGTTTGTCCTTTGTACATGCACAACCTGATCTTTGGGACAAGCATATGACTAATGGAAGGATCAGCCAGGTTGCATCACCAACCACATCTGCAATGTTTGAGGTATGACTGAGCAGACCACTCAGACCCCAACACAAGCCCAAACCGTCTTTCCAAATCGACAGGAACCCAATTAATGAGTCATCACCTCTGCATGATGCTCAATACCGCAATTGTGCGAGAGAATTCAACCCAAGCATATAAACAGGGCCCGTATATCATAACTGACAAAATTCCACTACCAACAGGGAGAACTCCGAAGGGACAAGTGAGGGTCTTCTAGGTGGAGCTCACCCACCTGGGGATTCTTCTCTTGATGTATAACTGAGGAGAAAGTCAGCCCTGGCACTAATTTAATGAGACCCATCACAGTATCACCATCTTTCGATTAGTTTGTCTTTGTACATGCGGGACCTGATCTTTGAGTCAAGCATATGACTAGTTGAAGGATCAGCCATGTAGCATCACCAACAACATCTGCATTGTTTGAGGTATGACTGAGCTAACCACTCAGACCCCAACACAAGCCCAAACCGTCGTCCCGAACATTCAATTCCATTCGATTAGTTTTTCCTTTGTACATGCACCACCTGATCTTTGGGACAAGCATATGACTAATGGAAGGATCAGCCAGGTAGCATCACCAACCACATCTGCAATGTTTGAGGTATGACTGAGCAAACCACTCAGACCCCAACACAAGCCCAAACCATCTTCCCAAATCGACAGGATTCCCCTTAATGAGTCATCACCTCTGCGTGACGACGCTCGTGTATCTTGTCGAAACAATAGATACACATTCTTCGCTTGATGTATAACCGAGGAGAACGTCAAACTTGTCACTGATTTAATGAGACCCTTCACAATATCACCATCTTTCGGTTAGTTTGTCCCTGTACATGCACAGACTGATCTTTGAGACAAGCATTTGACTAGTGTTCTCAACGGATATCCAACCAAGCCAAACCGTGTTCCATCATTCACATGGAAACATGCACAAGGACCAAATGAAAGCGAGGAGAAATTAATCCCCCACTTACGGATGAGGGTGCCAACGAGACCAACGTTCCCTTCCCAAAAAAGGGAGACCGCAGTATCTTGACAACCATCCACCACTCCCACACAATCGCGTAAGCACAACCATCAACCCACACAACTGACCGTGACGCCTCAAGGGAAGCAACCCGAGAGGCATCACAATGCAGCACATGAAGGCAGGGAAAGCCCGCTATGCATGACACAAGGGAAGGATTTATATACCCAACCCCCTAGAGCCAAGGAGACCAACGTTCCCTTCCCAAAAAAGGGAGACCGCAGTATCTTGACAACCATCCACCACTCCCACACAATCGCGTAAGCACAACCATCAACCCACACAACTGACTGTGACACCTCGAGGGAAGCAACCCGAGAGACATCACAATGCAGCACATGAAGGCAGGGAAAGCCCGCTATGCATGACACAAGGGAAGGATTTATATACCCAACCCCCTAGAGCCAAGGAGACCAACGTTCCCTTCCCAAAAAAGGGAGACCGCAGTATCTTGACAACCATCCACCACTCCCACACAATCGCGTAAGCACAACCATCAACCCACACAACTGACCGTGACGCCTCAAGGGAAGCAACCCCAGAGGCATCACAATGCAGCACATGAAGGCAGGGAAAGCCCGCTATGCATGACACAAGGGAAGGATTTATATACCCAACCCCCTAGAGCCAAGGAGACCAACGTTCCCTTCCCAAAAAAGGGAGACCGCAGTATCTTGACAACCATCCACCACTCCCACACAATCGCGTAAGCACAACCATCAACCCACACAACTGACTGTGACGCCTCGAGGGAAGCAACCCGAGAGACATCACAATGCAGCACATGAAGGCAGGGAAAGCCCGCTATGCATGACACAAGGGAAGGATTTATATACCCAACCCCCTAGAGCCAACGAGACCAACGTTCCCTTCCCAAAAAAGGGAGACCGCAGTATCTTGACAGCCATCCACCACTCCCACACAATCGCGTAAGCACAACCATCAACCCACACAACTGACCGTGACGCCTCGAGGGAAGCAACCCGAGAGGCATCACAATGCAGCACATGAAGGCAGGGAAAGCCCGCTATGCATGACACAAGGGAAGGATTGATATACCCAACCCCCTAGAGCCAACGAGACCAACGTTCCCTTCCCAAAAAAGGGAGACCGCAGTATCTTGACAACCATCCACCACTCCCACACAATCGCGTAAGCACAACCATCAACCCACACAACTGACCGTGACGCCTCGAGGGAAGCAACCCGAGAGGCATCACAATGCAGCACATGAAGGCAGGGAAAGCCCGCTATGCATGACACAAGGGAAGGATTGATATACCCAACCCCCTAGAGCCAACGAGACCAACGTTCCCTTCCCAAAAAAGGGAGACCGCGGTATCTTGACAACCATCCACCACTCCCACACAATCGCATAAGCGCAACCATCAACCCACACAACTGATCATGCAGGACCTGATCTTTGAGACAAGCATATGACTAGTGGAAGGATCAGACATGTAGAATCACCAACAACATCTGCATTGTTTGAGGTATGACTGAGCTCACCACTCAGACCCCAACACAAGCCCAAACCGTCGTCCCGAACATTCAATTCCGTTCGATTAGTTTGTCCATTGTACATGCACAACCTGATCTTTGAGACAAGCATATGACTAATGGAAGGATCAACAAGGTTGCATCACCAACCAAATCTGCAATGTTTGAGGTATGACCCCACCTCAACGTCCTTCCCTTCAAGGCACGCCGCATGCACCAAGACGGGCCTCGAGGCCCCTTCAAATCGTCTCACTCGGATGCCATTGTCTGGAAACGACTATCAGCCCGCAAGATCACACATGCGACAAACCCCATCTCGTTGTCATCGTTTTTAGGGCGCACTACCTCGGGAAAGACAAGCCCCAAGCACGGGACGAATCATCGAGAATTCATGGCATTGCGTCCATGCCATTTTCCATGTCACTGGGCATGTCATCGGGTGGCTCTAGGCACGCAGGACAAGACCCACGCCCAGGGGGGGTCGCCGACCACTCCCCCCCCTAAAGAGACATTTATGCATTTCCAGCTATTCCACCAGGAAACATCAACAGTGACGAGGAGACATACTGATGGGTTTAGACCACCCTAAGGGCACCGCAGTGCATGAAAGACAACACGGGTTGCCCTAAAAGAGCTATGAAACCATAGGAAGGGCCACCGACGTGACCCCTTAGGCACATGAAGGCCGCCGACACGTCATGGCATCCGTCCCGCGTCTCGTCCATCACCGCAGAGAAGACACGCCCCATGTCCAGAGCGGGTCCTCACGCATGAAAGGAATTATCTTGAGGCGGTCATTGTCATTACATACCGTACCCAACAACATATGACAAACCCCACCACGTCGTCCTTCCTTGCAAGGCACACCGCATCCTCCAAGGCAAGCCCCGATGCCCCTTCAAATCGTCCCACTCGGGTGGCGTTGTCTCCACGTGATTGTCAGTACGTCGGACCTGACACGCGACGCACCCCGGCTCATTGTCATCACTTTTATGGCGCATTACCTCAGACAAGACAAGCCCCAAGCACCGTATGAATCCTCAAGCTTTCATGGATTTGTCTGGAGGCCATTTTTCCATGTCCGTGGGCATGTCACTAGGTGGCTCTGGGCACGCAGGACAAGACCCACGCCCAGGGGGGGTCGCCGACCACTCCCCCCCTAAAGAGACATTTATGCATTTTCAGCTGTCCCACCAGGAAACATCAGCACTGACGAGGAGACATACTAACGGGTTTAGACAACCCTGTGGGCACCACAGCGCATGAAAGACAACACGTGTTGCCCTAAAAGATATATGAAACCATAGGAACAGCCACCGATGTGACCCCTTAGGCACATGAAGGCCGCCGACACGTAGTAGCATTCATCCCGGGTAGCGTCCAACACCGCCGAGAAGACAGGCCCCATGTCCAGAGAGGGTCCTCACGCATGAAATGAATTCTCTTTAGGTGGTCATTGTCATTACATACGGGACACGACAACAGATGACAAACCCCACCGCAACGTCCTTCCTTTCAAGGCACGCCACACGCACCAAGACGGGCCTCGAGGCCCCTTCAAATCGTCTCACTCGGATGCCATTGTCTGGACACGACTGTCAGTCCGCAGGATCACACATGCGACAAACCCCATCTCATTGTCATCGTTTTTAGGGCGCACTACCTCGGGCAAGACAAGCCCCAAGCACGGGACGAATCATCAGAAATTCATGGCACTGCGTCGATGCCATTTTCCATGTCACTCGGCATGTCAGTGGGTGGCTCTAGGCACGCAGGACAAGACCCACGCCCAGGGGGGGTCGCCGACCACTCCCCCCCTAAAGAGACATTTATGCATTTCCAGCTATACCACCAGGAAACATCAACAGTGACGAGGAGACATACTGATGGGTTTAGACCACCCTAAGGGCACCGCAGTGCATGAAAGACAACACGGGTTGCCCTAAAAGAGCTATGAAACCATAGGAAGGGCCACCGACGTGACCCCTTAGGCACATGAAGGCCGCCGACACGTCATGGCATCCGTCCCGCGTCTCGTCCATCACCGCAGAGAAGACGCGCCCCATGTCCAGAGCGAGTCCTCACGCCTCAAAGGAATTATCTTTAGGTGGTCATTGTCAATACATACCGTACCCAACAACATATGACAAACCCCACCACATCGTCCTTCCTTGCAAGGCACACCGCATCCACCAAGGCAAGCCCCGAGGCCCCTTCAAATCGTCTCACTCGGATGCCGTTGTCTCCACGTGATCGTCAGTACGTCGGACCTCACACACGCGACAAACCCCATCTCATTGTCATCGTTTTTATGGCGCACTACCTCGGGCAAGACAAGCCCGAAGCACGGGACAAATCATCAGGAATTCTTGGCATTGCGTCGATGCCATTTTCCACGTCACTCGGCGTGGGTCTGACACGCGACGCACCCCAGCTCATTGTCATCACTTTTATGGCGCATTACCTCAGACAAGACAAGCCCCAAGCACCGTACGAATCATCAGGCTTTCATGGATTCGTCTGGAGGCCGTTTTTCCATGTCCGTGGGCATGTCACTGGGTGGCTCTGGGCACACAGGACAAGACCCACGCCCAGGGGGGGTCGCCGACCACTCCCCCCCTAAAGAGACATTTATGCATTTCCAGCTGTCCCACCAGGAAACATCAGCACTGACGAGGAGACATACTGATGGGTTCAGACAACCCTGTGGGCACCACAGCGCATGAAAGACAACACGTGTTGCCCTAAAAGAGATATGAAACCATAGGAATAGCCACCAATGTGACCCCTTAGGCACATCAAGGCCGCCATCACATACTAGCATCCATCCCGGGTAGCGTCCAACACCGCCGAGAAGACAGGCCCCATGTCCAGAGAGGGTCCTCACGCATGAAATGAATTCTCTTTAGGTGGTCATTATCATTACATACGGGACACGAAAACACATGAATAACCACACCTCAACGTCCTTCCTTTCAAGGCACACCGCATGCACCAAGACGGGCCTCGAGGCCCCTTCAAATCGTCTCACTCGGATGCCTTTGTCTGGAAACGACTGTCAGCCCGCAAGATCACACATGCGACAAAACCCATCTCATTGTCATCGTTTTTAGGGCGCACTACCTCGGGAAAGACAAGCCCCAAGCACGGGACGAATCATCAAGAATTCATGGCATTGCGTCGATGCCATTTTCCATGTCACTGGGCATGTCATCGGGTGGCTCTAGGCACGCAGGACAAGACCCACGCCCAGGGGGGGTCGCCGACCACTCCCCCCCTAAAGAGACATTTATGCATTTCCAGCTATTCCACCAGGAAACATCAAAAGTGACGAGGAGACATACTGAGGGGTTTAGACCACCCTAAGGGCACCGCAGTGCATGAAAGACAACACGGGTTGCCCTAAAAGAGCTATGAAACCATAGGAAGGGCCACCGACGTGACCCCTTAGGCACATGAAGGCCGCCGACACGTCATGACATCCGTCCCGCGTCTCGTCCATCACCGCAGAGAAGACACGCCCCATGTCCAGAGCGGGTCCTCACGCATGAAATGAATTATCTTTAGGCGGTCATTGTCATTACATACCGTACCCAACAACATATGACAAACCCCACCACGTCGTCCTTCCTTGCAAGGCACACCGCATCCTCCAAGGCAAGCCCCGATGCCCCTTCAAATCGTCCCACTCGGGTGGCGTTGTCTCCACGTGATTGTCAGTACCTCGGACCTGACACGCGACGCACCCCGGCTCATTGTCATCACTTTTATGGCGCATTACCTCAGACAAGACAAGCCCCAAGCACCGTATGAATCCTCAAGCTTTCATGGATTTGTCTGGAGGCCATTTTTCCATGTCCGTGGGCATGTCACTAGGTGGCTCTGGGCACGCAGGACAAGACCCACGCCCAGGGGGGGTCGCCGACCACTCCCCCCCTAAAGAGACATTTATGCCTTTCCAGCTGTCCCACCAGGAAACATCAGCACTGACGAGGAGACATACTGGAGGGTTTAGACAACCCTGTGGGCACCACAGCGCATGAAAGTCAACACGTGTTGCCCTAAAAGATATATGAAACCGTAGGAACAGCCACCGATGTGACCCCTTAGGCACATGAAGGCCGCCGACACGTAGTAGCATTCATCCCGGGTAGCGTCCAACACCGCCGAGAAGACAGGCCCCATGTCCAGAGAGGGTCCTCACGCATGAAATGAATTCTCTTTAGGTGGTCATTGTCATTACATACGGGACACGACAACAGATGACAAACCCCACCGCAACGTCCTTCCTTTCAAGGCACGCCACACGCACCAAGACGGGCCTCGAGGCCCCTTCAAATCGTCTCACTCGGATGCCATTGTCTGGACACGACTGTCAGTCCGCAGGATCACACATGCGACAAACCCCATCTCATTGTCATCGTTTTTAGGGCGCACTACCTCGGGCAAGACAAGCCCCAAGCACGAGACGAATCATCAGGAATTCATGGCACTGCGTCGATGCCATTTTCCATGTCACTCGGCATGTCATTGGGTGGCTCTAGGCACGCAGGACAAGACCCACGCCCAGGGGGGGTCGCCGACCACTCCCCCCCTAAAGAGACATTTATGCATTTCCAGCTATACCACCAGGAAACATCAACAGTGACGAGGAGACATACTGATGGGTTTAGACCACCCTAAGGGCACTGCAGTGCATGAAAGACAACACGGGTTGCCCTAAAAGAGCTATGAAACCATAGGAAGGGCCACCGACGTGACCCCTTAGGCACATGAAGGCCGCCGACACGTCATGGCATCCGCCCCGCGTCTCGTCCATCACCGCAGAGAAGACACGCCCCATGTCCAGAGCTGGTCCTCACGCCTCAAAGGAATTATCTTTAGGCGGTCATTGTCAATACATACCGTACCCAACAACATATGACAAACCCCACCACGTCGTCCTTCCTTGCAAGGCACACCGCATCCACCAAGGCAAGACCCGAGGTCCCTTCAAATCGTCCCACTCGGATGGCGTTGTCTCCACGTGATTGTCAGTACGTCGGACCTGACACGCGACGCACCCCGGCTCATTGTCATCACTTTTATGACGCATTACCTCAGACAAGACAAGCCCCAAGCACCGTACGAATAATCAAGCTTTCATGGATTTGTCTGGAGGTCGTTTTTCCATGTTCGTGGGCATGTCACTGGGTGGCTCTGGGCACGCAGGACAAGACCCACGCCCAGGGGGGGTCGCCGACCACTCCCCCCCTAAAGAGACATTTATGCATTTCCAGCTGTCCCACCAGGAAACATCAGCACTGACGAGGACACATACTGATGGGTTCAGACAACCCAATGGGCACCACAACGCATGAAAGACAGCACGTGTTGCCCTTAAAGAGCTACGAATCCATACGAACAGCCACCAAAGTGACCCCTTAGGCACACGAAGGCCGCCGACACGTCATGGCATCCGTCCCGGGTATCATCCAACACCGCCGAGAAGACAGGACCCATGTCCAGAGCGGGTCCCCGCGCATGAAATGAATTATCTTTAGGCGGTCATTGTCTTTACATTCCGAACACAACAACATGTGACAAACCCCACCTCGACGTCCTTCCTTTCAAGAAACGCCGCATGCACCAAGACGGGCCCCGAGACCCCTTCAAATCGTCTCACTCGGATGCCATTGTCTGAACGCGACTGTCAGTCCGCAGGATCTCGAAGGCGACAAACACCATCCCATTGTCATCGTTTTTATGGCGCACTACCTCGGGCAAGACAAGCCCCAAGCACGGGACGAATCATCAGGCATTCATGGCATTACGTCGATGTCATTTTGCATGTCAATGGGCATCACATTGGGTGGCTCTAGGCACGCAAGACAAGACCCACGCCCGGGGGGGTCGCCGACCACTCCCCCCCTAAAGAGACATTTATGCATTTCCAGCTATTCCACCAGGAAACATCAACACCGACGAGGAGACATACTGATGGGTTTAGACCACCCTGAGGGCAGGGCAGCGCATGAAAGGCAACACGTGTTGCCCTAAAAGAGCTATGAAACCATAGGAAGGGCCACCGACGTGACCCCTTAGGCACATGAAGGCCGCCGACACGTCATGGCATCCGTCCCACGTATCGTCCATCACCACAGCGAAGACACGCCCCATGTCCAGAGCGGGTCCCCACGCATGAAAGGAATTCTCTTTAGGCGGTCATTGTCATTACATACCGGACCCAACAACATATGACAAACCCCACCTCATTGTCCTTCCATTCAAGGCACACCGCATCCACCAAGGCAAGCCCTGAGGCCCCTTCAAATCCTCTCACCCGGATGGCGTTGTCTCCACCTGATTGTCAGTACGGAGGACCTGACACGCGACGAAACCCGGCTCATTGTCATCACTTTTATGGCGCACTACCTCGAACAAGACAAGCCCCAAGCACCGGACGAATCATCAAGCTGTCTTTGCTTTGTCCGGAGGCTGTTTTTCCATGTCCGTGGGCATGTCACTGGGTGGCTCTGGGCACGCAGGACAAGACCCACGCCCAGGGGGGGTCGCCGACCACTCCCCCCCTAAAGAGACATTTATGCATTTCCAGCTGTCCCACCAGGAAACATCAGCACTGACGAGGAGACATACTGATGGGTTTAGACAACCCTGTGGGCACCACAGCGCATGAAAGACAACACGTGTTGCCCTAAAAGAGATATGAAACCATAGGAACAGCCACTGATGTGACCCCTTAGGCACATCAAGGCCGCCGACACGTAGTAGCATTCGTCGCGGGTAGCATCCAACGCCGCCGAGAAGACAGGCCCCATGTCCAGAGCGGGTCCTCGCGCATGAAATGAATTCTCTTTAGGTGGTCATTGTCATTACATACGGGACACGACAACATATGAAAAACCCCACCTCGACGTCCTTCCTTTCAAGGCACGCCGCATGCACCAAGACGGGCCCTGAGGCCCCTTCAAATCGTCTCACTCGGATGCCATTGTCTGGACGCGACTGTCAGTCCGCAGGATCGCACATGCGACAAACCCCGTCTCATTGCCATCGTTTTTAGGGCGCACTACCTCGGGCAAGACAAGCCCCAAGCACGGGACGAATCATCAGGAATTCATGGCATTGCGTCGATGCCATTTTCCATGTCACTGGGCATGTCTGTGGGTGGCTCTCGGCACGCAGGACAAGACCCACGCCCAGGGGGGGTCGCCGACCACTCCCCCCCTAAAGAGACATTTATGCATTTCCAGCTATTCCACCAGGAAACATCAACACTGACGAGGAGACATACTGAGTGGTTTAGACCACCCAGAGGGAACCGCAGCGCATGAAAGGCAACACGTGTTGCCCTAAAAGGGCTATGAAACCATAGGAAGGGACACCGACGTGGCCCCTTAGGCACATGAAGGCCGCCGACACGTCATGGCATCCGTCCCGCGTATCGTCCAACACCGCCGAGGAGACAGGACCCATGTCCAGAGCGGGTCCTCACGCATGAAATGAATTCTCTTTAGGTGGTCATTGTCTTTACATACCGGACACAACAACATATGACAAACCCCACCTCAACGTCCTTCCTTTCAAGGCACGCCGCACGCACCAAGACGGGCCCCGAGGCCCCTTCAAATCGCCTCACTAGGATTCCATTGTCTGGACGCGATTGTCAGTCCGTAGGATCTCACAGGCGACAAACCCCACCCATCTCATTGTCATCGGTTTTATGGCGCACCACCTCGGGCAAGACAAGACCCTAGCACGGGAAGAATCATCAGGAATTCAGGGCATTGCGTCGATGCCATTTTCCATGTCACTGGGCATGTCATTGGGTGGCTCTAGGCACGCAGGACAAGACCCACGCCCAGGGGGGTCGCCGACCACTCCCCCCCTAAAGAGACATTTATGCATTTCCAGCTATCCCACCAGGAAACATCAACACTGACGAGGAGACATACTGATGGGTTTAGACCACCCTGAGGGCACCACAGCGCATGAAAGACAACACGTGTTGCCCTAAAAGAGCTATGAAACCATAGGAAGGGCCACCGACGTGACCCCTTATGCACATGAAGGCCACCGACAAGTCATGGCATCCATCCCGCGTATCGTCGATCACCGCCGAGAAGACACGCCCCATGTCCAGAGCGGGTCCTCACTCATGAAAATTCTCTTTAGGTGGTAATTGTAATTACATACAGGACCCAACAACATATGAAAAACCCCACCTCGACGTCCTTCCTTTCAAGGCACGTCGCATCCACCAAGACATGCCCCGAGGCCACTTCAAATCGTCTCACTCGGATGGCTTTGTCTCCACGCGATTGTCAGTTCGTCGGACCTGACACGCGACGAACCCCGTCTCATTGTCATCGCTTTTATGGGGCACTACCGCGGGCAAGACAAGCCCCAAGCACAGGAGGAATCATCTAGAGGCCATTTTTCCATGTCTGTGGGCATGTCACTGGGTGGCTCTGGGCACGCAGGACAAGACCCACGCCCAGGGGGGGTCGCCGACCACTCCCCCCCTAAAGAGACATTTCTGCATTTCCAGCTCTCCCACCAGGAAACATCAGCACTGACGAGGAGACATACTGAGTGGTTCAGACCACCCAGAGGGAACCGCAGCGCATGAAAGACAACACGTGTTGCCCTAAAAGAGCTATGAAACCATAGGAACGGCAACCGACGTGACCCCTTAGGCACGTGAAGGCCGCCGACACGTCATGGCATCCTTCCCGCGTATCGTCGACCACCGCCGAGAAGACAGACCCCATGTCCAGAGCGGGTCCTCACGCATGAAATGAATTCTCTTTAGGTGGTCGGTGTCGTTACATACCGAACCCAACAACATATGACAAACCCCAGCTCGGCGTCCTTCCTTTCAAGGCACCCCGCATCCACCAAGACAAGCCTCGAGGCCCCTTCAAATCGTCTCACTCGGATGGC
>CAUJRU010001103.1:122500-145000 GCA_963277665.1 Viscum album | reverse complement strand
ATAGATCCGACTTCCAACACTTCTTTTATTCCAGAGACAAGAATGAATCATCATCGACGGGGTCTCAGCATTCATTCCTTCCTTTACCCAGCACCGATGAGAATAGCCAAACCGATCACTTCCCACGAATCCACAGGATCCCGGTTAATGAGTCATCACCTCCGCATGACGCTCGTGTATCTTGCAGAAACAGTAGATACACATTCTCAAGCCGCCCTTATGAACATCATCACCCAAGGCATGACTGAGGAGGAAGGCACCCCAACTTGTCCAATAATGAACCATGGCAACCGTTTGCCTGGTGGTGTGAGTTTCTCAGGACCCAAATAACTCACAGGTGGCCCCGACAATGCGTTGGGCAAAGCACTCCCGCAAATCACTGCCCAAGGAAGCTTGCTACGGTTCGCATGGAATATCACTGAATGGGAAATTTAGGAGCACGGTCTCTCATCCTGGTGATACCGACAGTTTCGCGCTTGAACCACTACCAAAATCCCACAACGCTCCAGAGAAGGTGAGGAAAAGGCAGGTACAGCAAAGGACGACAAAGGAACCCAATCCCACCATGCCTCCCACATCCCAACATCTGCAAGAACTCAACCACACTCGGTGGCTTTTAAGCATAGCCCGACCCGCAACGCTCCATGAAAGGTGAGGAAAAAGGTGGGTACGACAGGACGGGGAAACAACCCAATCCCGCCCATACCCCCCACATCCCACCAGTGAGGAAAAAGGTAGGAACGTCAGGGGATGAGGAGGGAAACCCCCATCCCGCCGTGCCTCCCACATCTCACATTCCGTAGGAACTCAACCGCCATGAGGCAGCTTTTAAGCAGACGAACCAGCAACGCTCAAGAGACGTCGAGGAAAAGGAGTCATGGTAGGTACGGGGGTCCTATGTCCCGCCGCGCCGCCCACATCCCACCATCCACAGGATCCCACAAACCGTGAGGCGGTATTTAAGCACCCAGCCCGCAATGCTCCACAGACGGGGAGGAAAAGGCAGGCACGTCAGGGGACGGGGCAAAAACCCAATCCCGCCGCGCCTCCCACATCCCACCATCCGCAGCAACTCAACCACCCTGAGGCGGCTTTTAAGCAAGCCAAGCCGCACTGCTCTAGAGAAGGCGAGGGAAGGGCAGGAGCGTCGAGGGACGACAAAGGAACACCAACCCACCATGCCTCCCACATCCCACCATCCAAGGAACTCCGCCACCGACAGGTGGCCTTTTAAGCAAGCCCGAACCGCAACGCTCCATGAAAGGTGAGGAAAAAGGCGGGCACGGCATGAGACTGGGCAAAAACCCATTCTTTCCAATGCCCCCCACATCCCACCGGTGAGGAAAAGGAATTACAGCGTCCCACCGCCATGCCTCCCACATCCCACCTTCCGAAGGAACTCAACCGCCATGAGGCAGATTTTAAGCAGACGAACCCACAACGCTCCAGGGACGTTGAGGAAAAGGAGTCATGACAGGAACGGAGGCCCTATGTCCCGCCGCACCCCCCACATCCCACCATTCAAAAGAACTCAACCACCGTTGAGAAACTTTTAACCAAGAACCAGGACACCAACCATGCTCATCTATCATCATCCCATCCAAGTTATATCTGTCTAGTATCGCATCGTCTTTTTAGCAAGCCCTTGGAAGACGGAACCGCAATTGTGCGAGAGAATTCAACCCAAGCATATAGACGGGGCCCCTACATCAGCACCAAAAAAATTCCACTACCAACAGGGAGAACTCCAAAGGGACAAGTGAGGGTCTTCTAGGTGGAGCTCACCCACCTGGGGATTCTTCGCTTGAGATATAACCGAGGAGAAAGTCACCCCTGGAACTGATTTAATGAGACCCGTCACAGTATCACCATCTTTCGATTAGTTTGTCCTTTACATGCGGGACCTGATCTTTGAGACAGGCATATGACTAGTGGAAGGATCAGCCATGTAGCATCACCAACAACATCTGCATTGTTTGGGGTATGACTGAGCTGACCACTCAGACCCCAACACAAGCCCAAACCGTCGTCCCGAACATTCAATTCTGTTCCATTAGTTTGTCCTTTGTACATGCACAACCTGATCTTTGAGACAAGCATATGACTAATGGAAGGATCAGCCAGGTAGCATCACCAACCACATCTGCAATGTTTGAGGTATGACTGAGCAGACCACTCAGACCCCAACACAAGCCCCAACCATCTTCCCAAATCGACAGGATTCCCCTTAATGAGTCATCACCTCCGCATGACGCTCGTGTATCTTGCAGAAACAGTAGATACACATTCTCAAGCCACCCTTATGAACATCATCACCCAAGGCATGACTGAGGAGGAAGGCACCCCAACTTGTCCAATAATGAACCATGGAAATCGTCACCCTGTTGGTGTGAGTTTCTTAGGACCCAAATAACTCGCACGTGGCCCCGACAATGCGTTGAGCAAAGCACTCCCACCAATCATTGCCCAAGGCAGCTTGCTATGGTTCGCATGAAATATCGCTGAATGAGAAATTTAGGAGCACGCTCTTGCATCCTGGTGATACCGACAGTTTCGCGCTTGAACCACTACCAAAATTCCACAACGCTCCAGAGAAGGTGAGGAAAAGGCGGTACAGCAAGGGACGACAAAGGAACCCAATCCCACCATGCCTCCCACATCCCAACATCTGCAAGAACTCAACCACACTCGGTGGCTTTTAAGCATAGCCCGACCCGCAACGCTCCATGAAAGGTGAGGAAAAAGGTGGGTACGACAGGACGGGGAAACAACCCAATCCCGCCCATACCCCCCACATCCCACCAGTGAGGAAAAAGGTAGGAACGTCAGGGGATGAGGAGGGAAACCCCCATCCCGCCGTGCCTCCCACATCTCACATTCCGTAGGAACTCAACCGCCATGAGGCAGCTTTTAAGCAGACGAACCAGCAACGCTCAAGAGACGTCAAGGAAAAGGAGTCAGGGTAGGTACGGGGGTCCTATGTCCCGCCGCGCCGCCCACATCCCACCATCCACAGGATCCCACAAACCGTGAGGCGGTATTTAAGCACCCAGCCCGCAATGCTCCACAGACGGGGAGGAAAAGGCAGGCACGTCAGGGGACGGGGCAAAAACCCAATCCCGCCGCGCCTCCCACATCCCACCATCCGCAACAACTCAACCACCCTGAGGCGGCTTTTAAGCAAGCCAAGCCGCACTGCTCTAGAGAAGGCGAGGGAAGGGCAGGAGCGTCGAGGGACGACAAAGGAACACCAACCCACCATGCCTCCCACATCCCACCATCCAAGGAACTCCGCCACCGACAGGTGGCCTTTTAAGCAAGCCCGAACCGCAACGCTCCATGAAAGGTGAGGAAAAAGGCGGGCACGGCATGAGACTGGGCAAAAACCCATTCTTTCCAATGCCCCCCACATCCCACCGGTGAGGAAAAGGAATTACAGCGTCCCACCGCCATGCCTCCCACATCCCACCTTCCGAAGGAACTCAACCGCCATGAGGCAGATTTTAAGCAGACGAACCCACAACGCTCCAGGGACGTTGAGGAAAAGGAGTCATGACAGGAACGGAGGCCCTATGTCCCGCCGCACCCCCCACATCCCACCATTCAAAAGAACTCAACCACCGTTGCGAAACTTTTAACCAAGAACCAGGACACCAACCATGCTCATCTATCATCATCCCATCCAAGTTATATCTGTCTAGTATCGCATTGTCTTTTTAGCAAGCCCTTGGAAGACGGAACCGCAATTGTGCGAGAGAATTCAACCCAAGCATATAGACGGGGCCCCTACATCAGCACCAAAAAAATTCCACTACCAACAGGGAGAACTCCAAAGGGACAAGTGAGGGTCTTCTAGGTGGAGCTCACCCACCTGGGGATTCTTCGCTTGAGATATAACCGAGGAGAAAGTCACCCCTGGCACTGATTTAATGAGACCCGTCACAGTATCACCATCTTTCGATTAGTTTGTCCTTTACATGCGGGACCTGATCTTTGAGACAGGCATATGACTAGTGGAAGGATCAGCCATGTAGCATCACCAACAACATCTGCATTGTTTGGGGTATGACTGAGCTGACCACTCAGACCCCAACACAAGCCCAAACCGTCGTCCCGAACATTCAATTCTGTTCGATTAGTTTGTCCTTTGTACATGCACAACCTGATCTTTGAGACAAGCATATGACTAATGGAAGGATCAGCCAGGTAGCATCACCAACCACATCTGCAATGTTTGAGGTATGACTGAGCAGACCACTCAGACCCCAACACAAGCCCCAACCATCTTCCCAAATCGACAGGATTCCCCTTAATGAGTCATCACCTCCGCATGACGCTCGTGTATCTTGCAGAAACAGTAGATACACATTCTCAAGCCACCCTTATGAACATCATCACCCAAGGCATGACTGAGGAGGAAGGCACCCCAACTTGTCCAATAATGAACCATGGAAATCGTTACCCTGTTGGTGTGAGTCTCTTAGGACACAAATAACTCGCACGTGGCCCCGACAATGCGTTGAGCAAAGCACTCCCACCAATCATTGCCCAAGGCAGCTTGCTATGGTTCGCATGGAATATCGCTGAATGAGAAATTTAGGAGCACGCTCTCGCATCCTGGTGATACCGACAGTTTCGCGCTTGAACCACTACCAAAATTCCACAACGCTCCAGAGAAGGTGAGGAAAAGGCGGTACAGCAAGGGACGACAAAGGAACCCAATCCCACCATGCCTCCCACATCCCAACATCTGCAAGAACTCAACCACACTCAGTGGATTTTAAGCAAAGCCCGACCCGCAACGCTCCATGAAAGGTGAGGAAAAAGGTGGGTACGACAGGACGGGGAAACAACCCAATCCCGCCCATACCCCCCACATCCCACCAGTGAGGGAAAAGGTAGGAACGTCAGGGGATGAGGAGGGAAACCCCCATCCCGCCGTGCCTCCCACATCTCACATTCCGTAGGAACTCAACCGCCATGAGGCAGCTTTTAAGCAGACGAACCAGCAACGCTCAAGAGACGTCGAGGAAAAGGAGTCATGGTAGGTACGGGGGTCCTATGTCCCGCCGCGCCGCCCACATCCCACCATCCACAGGATCCCACAAACCGTGAGGCGGTATTTAAGCACCCAGCCCGCAATGCTCCACAGACGGGGAGGAAAAGGCAGGCACGTCAGGGGACGGGGCAAAAACCCAATCCCGCCGCGCCCCCCACATCCCACCATCCGCAGCAACTCAACCACCCTGAGGCAGCTTTTAAGCAAGCAAAGCCGCACTGCTCTAGAGAAGGCGAGGGAAGGGCAGGAGCGTCGAGGGACGACAAAGGAACACCAACCCACCATGCCTCCCACATCCCACCATCCAAGGAACTCCGCCACCAACAGGTGGCCTTTTAAGCAAGCCCGAACCGCAACGCTCCATGAAAGGTGAGGAAAAAGGCGGGCACGGCATGAGACTGGGCAAAAACCCATTCTTTCCAATGCCCCCCACATCCCACCGGTGAGGAAAAGGAATTACAGCGTCCCACCGCCATGCTTCCCACATCCCACCTTCCGAAGGAACTCAACCGCCGTGAGGCAGATTTTAAGCAGACGAACCCACAACGCTCCAGGGACGTTGAGGAAAAGGAGTCATGACAGGAACAGAGGCCCTATGTCCCGCCGCACCCCCCACATCCCACCATTCAAAAGAACTCAACCACCATTGCGAAACTTTTAACCAAGAACCAGGACACCAACCATTCTCATCTATCATCATCCCATCCAAGTTATATCTGTCTAGTATCGCATCGTCTTTTTAGCAAGCCCTTGGAACCCGAAACCAAAATTGTGCGAGAGAATTCAACCCAAGCATATAGACGGGGCCCGTACATCAGCACCAACAAAATTCCACTACCAACAGGGAGAACTCCAAAGGGACAAGTGAGGGTCTTCAAGGTGGAGCTCACCCACCTGGGGATTCTTCGCTTGAGGTATAACCGAGGAGAAAGTCAGCCCTGGCACTGATTTAATGAGACCCGTCACAGTATCACCATCTTTCGATTAGTTTGTCCTTTACATGCGGGACCTGATCTTTGAGACAGGCATATGACTAGTGGAAGGATCAACCATGTAGCATCACCAACCACATCTGCAATGTTTGAGGTATGACTGAGCAGACCACTCAGACCCCAACACAAGCCCAAACCGTCGTCCCGAGCATTCAATTCCATTCGATTAGTTTGTCCTTCGTACATGCACAGCCTGATCTTTGAGACAATAATATGACTAATGGAAAGATCAACCGGGTACCATCACCAACCACATCTGCAATGTTTGAGGTATGACTGAGCAGACCACTCAGACCCCAACACAAGCCCGAACCATCTCTTCCCAAATCGACATGTTTCCCCTTAATTAGTCATCACCTCTGCATGACGCTCGTGTATCTTGCAGAAACAGTAGATACACATTCTCAAGCCACCCTTATGAACATCATCACCCAAGGCATGACTGAGGAGGAAGGCACCCCAACTTGTCCAATAATGAACCATGGAAATCGTTACCCTGTTGGTGTGAGTTTCTTAGGACCCAAATAACTCGCACGTGGCCCCGACAATGCGTTGAGCAAAGCACTCCCACCAATCATTGCCCAAGGCAGCTTGCTATGGTTCGCATGGAATATCACTGAATGAGAAATTTAGGAGCACGCTCTCGCATCCTGGTGATACCGACAGTTTCGCGCTTGAACCACTACCAAAATTCCACAACGCTCCAGAGAAGGTGAGGAAAAGGCGGTACAGCAAGGGACGACAAAGGAACCCAATCCCACCATGCCTCCCACATCCCAACATCTGCAAGAACTCAACCACAATCAGTGGATTTTAAGCAAAGCCCGACCCGCAACGCTCCATGAAAGGTGAGGAAAAAGGTGGGTACGACAGGACGGGGAAACAACCCAATCCCACCCATACCCCCCACATCCCACCAGTGAGGAAAAAGGTAGGAACGTCAGGGGATGAGGAGGGAAACCCCCATCCCGCCGTGCCTCCCACATCTCACATTCCGTAGGAACTCAACCGCCATGAGGCAGCTTTTAAGCAGACGAACCAGCAACGCTCAAGAGACGTCGAGGAAAAGGAGTCATGGTAGGTACGGGGGTCCTATGTCCCGCCGCGCCGCCCACATCCCACCATCCACAGGATCCCACAAACCGTGAGGCGGTATTTAAGCACCCAGCCCGCAATGCTCCACAGACGGGGAGGAAAAGGCAGGCACGTCAGGGGACGGGGCAAAAACCCAATCCCGCCGCGCCCCCCACATCCCACCATCCGCAGCAACTCAACCGCCCTGAGGCAGCTTTTAAGCAAGCAGAGCCGCACTGCTCTAGAGAAGGCGAGGGAAGGGCAGGAGCGTCGAGGGACGACAAAGGAACACCAACCCACCATGCCTCCCACATCCCACCATCCAAGGAACTCCGCCACCAACAGGTGGCCTTTTAAGCAAGCCCGAACCGCAACGCTCCATGAAAGGTGAGGAAAAAGGCGGGCACGGCATGAGACTGGGCAAAAACCCATTCTTTCCAATGCCCCCCACATCCCACCGGTGAGGAAAAGGAATTACAGCGTCCCACCGCCATGCCTCCCACATCCCACCTTCCGAAGGAACTCAACCGCCATGAGGCAGATTTTAAGCAGACGAACCCACAACGCTCCAGGGACGTTGAGGAAAAGGAGTCATGACAGGAACGGAGGCCCTATGTCCCGCCGCACCCCCCACATCCCACCATTCAAAAGAACTCAACCACCGTTGCGAAACTTTTAACCAAGAACCAGGACACCAACCATGCTCATCTATCATCATCCCATCCAAGTTATATCTGTCTAGTATCGCATCGTCTTTTTAGCAAGCCCTTGGAACCCGAAACCAAAATTGTGCGAGAGAATTCAACCCAAGCATATAGACGGGGCCCTTACATCAGCACCAACAAAATTCCACTACCAACAGGGAGAACTCCAAAGGGACAAGTGAGGTTCTTCTAGGTGGAGCTCACCCACCTGGGGATTCTTCGCTTGATGTATAACCGAGGAGAAAGTCAGCCGTGTCACTGATTTAATGAGACCCTTCACAGTATCACCATCTTTCGATTAGTTTGTCCTTGTACATGCAGGACCTGATCTTTGAGACACGCATATGACTAGTGGAAGGATCACCCATGTAGCGTCACTAACCACATCTGCAATGTTTGAGGTATGACTGAGCAGACCACTCAGACCCCAACACAAGCCTAAACCGTCGTCCCGAGCATTCAATTCCATTCGATTAGTTTGTCCTTTGTACATGCACGACCTGATCTTTGATACAAGCATATGACTAATGGAAGGATCAGCCAGGTAGCATCACCAACCACATCTGCAATGTTTGAGGTATGACTGAGCAAACCACTCAGACCCCAACACAAGCCCAAACCATCTTCCCAAATCGACATGTTTCCCCTTAATTAGTCATCACCTCTGTATGACGCTCGTGTATCTTGCAAAAACAATAGATACACATTCTTCGCTTGATGTATAACCGAGGAGAACGTCAAACTTGTCACTGATTTAATGAGACCCTTCACAGTATCACCATCTTTCGGTTAGTTTGTCCCTGTACATGCACAGACTGATCTTTGAGACAAGCATATGACTAGTGTTCTCATCGGATATCCAACCAAGCCAAACCGTGTTCCATCATTCACATGGAAACATGTACAAGGACCAAATGAAAGCGAGGAGAAATTAAACCCCCACTTACGGATGAGGGTGCCAACGAGACCAACGTTCCCTTCCCAAAAAAGGGAGACCGCAGTATCTTGACAACCATCCACCACTCCCACACAATCGCGTAAGCACAACCATCAACCCACACAACTGACCGTCACGCCTCGAGGGAAGCAACCCGAGAGGCATCACAATGCAGCACATGAAGGCAGGGAAAGCCCGCTATGCATGACACAAGGGAAGGATTGATATACCCAACCCCCTAGCGCCAACGAGACCAACGTTCCATTCCCAAAAAAGGGAGACCGCAGTATCTTGACAACCATCCACCACTTCCACACAATCGCATAAGGGCAACCATCAACCCACACAACTGATCATGCACAACCTGATCTTTGAGACAAGCATATGACTAGTAGAAGGATCAGCCATGTAGCATCACCAACAACATCTGCATTGTTTGAGGTATGACTGAGCTCACCACTCAGACCCCAACACAAGCCCAAACCATCATCCCGAACATTCAATTCCGTTCCATTAGTTTGTCCTTTGTACATGCACAACCTGATCTTTGGGACAAGCATATGACTAATGGAAGGATCAGCCAGGTTGCATCACCAACCACATCTGCAATGTTTGAGGTATGACTGAGCAGACCACTCAGACCCCAACACAAGCCCAAACCGTCTTTCCAAATCGACAGGAACCCAATTAATGAGTCATCACCTCTGCATGATGCTCAATACCGCAATTGTGCGAGAGAATTCAACCCAAGCATATAAACAGGGCCCGTATATCATAACTGACAAAATTCCACTACCAACAGGGAGAACTCCGAAGGGACAAGTGAGGGTCTTCTAGGTGGAGCTCACCCACCTGGGGATTCTTCTCTTGATGTATAACTGAGGAGAAAGTCAGCCCTGGCACTAATTTAATGAGACCCATCACAGTATCACCATCTTTCGATTAGTTTGTCTTTGTACATGCGGGACCTGATCTTTGAGTCAAGCATATGACTAGTTGAAGGATCAGCCATGTAGCATCACCAACAACATCTGCATTGTTTGAGGTATGACTGAGCTAACCACTCAGACCCCAACACAAGCCCAAACCGTCGTCCCGAACATTCAATTCCATTCGATTAGTTTTTCCTTTGTACATGCACCACCTGATCTTTGGGACAAGCATATGACTAATGGAAGGATCAGCCAGGTAGCATCACCAACCACATCTGCAATGTTTGAGGTATGACTGAGCAAACCACTCAGACCCCAACACAAGCCCAAACCATCTTCCCAAATCGACAGGATTCCCCTTAATGAGTCATCACCTCTGCGTGACGACGCTCGTGTATCTTGTCGAAACAATAGATACACATTCTTCGCTTGATGTATAACCGAGGAGAACGTCAAACTTGTCACTGATTTAATGAGACCCTTCACAATATCACCATCTTTCGGTTAGTTTGTCCCTGTACATGCACAGACTGATCTTTGAGACAAGCATTTGACTAGTGTTCTCAACGGATATCCAACCAAGCCAAACCGTGTTCCATCATTCACATGGAAACATGCACAAGGACCAAATGAAAGCGAGGAGAAATTAATCCCCCACTTACGGATGAGGGTGCCAACGAGACCAACGTTCCCTTCCCAAAAAAGGGAGACCGCAGTATCTTGACAACCATCCACCACTCCCACACAATCGCGTAAGCACAACCATCAACCCACACAACTGACCGTGACGCCTCAAGGGAAGCAACCCGAGAGGCATCACAATGCAGCACATGAAGGCAGGGAAAGCCCGCTATGCATGACACAAGGGAAGGATTTATATACCCAACCCCCTAGAGCCAAGGAGACCAACGTTCCCTTCCCAAAAAAGGGAGACCGCAGTATCTTGACAACCATCCACCACTCCCACACAATCGCGTAAGCACAACCATCAACCCACACAACTGACTGTGACACCTCGAGGGAAGCAACCCGAGAGACATCACAATGCAGCACATGAAGGCAGGGAAAGCCCGCTATGCATGACACAAGGGAAGGATTTATATACCCAACCCCCTAGAGCCAAGGAGACCAACGTTCCCTTCCCAAAAAAGGGAGACCGCAGTATCTTGACAACCATCCACCACTCCCACACAATCGCGTAAGCACAACCATCAACCCACACAACTGACCGTGACGCCTCAAGGGAAGCAACCCCAGAGGCATCACAATGCAGCACATGAAGGCAGGGAAAGCCCGCTATGCATGACACAAGGGAAGGATTTATATACCCAACCCCCTAGAGCCAAGGAGACCAACGTTCCCTTCCCAAAAAAGGGAGACCGCAGTATCTTGACAACCATCCACCACTCCCACACAATCGCGTAAGCACAACCATCAACCCACACAACTGACTGTGACGCCTCGAGGGAAGCAACCCGAGAGACATCACAATGCAGCACATGAAGGCAGGGAAAGCCCGCTATGCATGACACAAGGGAAGGATTTATATACCCAACCCCCTAGAGCCAACGAGACCAACGTTCCCTTCCCAAAAAAGGGAGACCGCAGTATCTTGACAGCCATCCACCACTCCCACACAATCGCGTAAGCACAACCATCAACCCACACAACTGACCGTGACGCCTCGAGGGAAGCAACCCGAGAGGCATCACAATGCAGCACATGAAGGCAGGGAAAGCCCGCTATGCATGACACAAGGGAAGGATTGATATACCCAACCCCCTAGAGCCAACGAGACCAACGTTCCCTTCCCAAAAAAGGGAGACCGCAGTATCTTGACAACCATCCACCACTCCCACACAATCGCGTAAGCACAACCATCAACCCACACAACTGACCGTGACGCCTCGAGGGAAGCAACCCGAGAGGCATCACAATGCAGCACATGAAGGCAGGGAAAGCCCGCTATGCATGACACAAGGGAAGGATTGATATACCCAACCCCCTAGAGCCAACGAGACCAACGTTCCCTTCCCAAAAAAGGGAGACCGCGGTATCTTGACAACCATCCACCACTCCCACACAATCGCATAAGCGCAACCATCAACCCACACAACTGATCATGCAGGACCTGATCTTTGAGACAAGCATATGACTAGTGGAAGGATCAGACATGTAGAATCACCAACAACATCTGCATTGTTTGAGGTATGACTGAGCTCACCACTCAGACCCCAACACAAGCCCAAACCGTCGTCCCGAACATTCAATTCCGTTCGATTAGTTTGTCCATTGTACATGCACAACCTGATCTTTGAGACAAGCATATGACTAATGGAAGGATCAACAAGGTTGCATCACCAACCAAATCTGCAATGTTTGAGGTATGACCCCACCTCAACGTCCTTCCCTTCAAGGCACGCCGCATGCACCAAGACGGGCCTCGAGGCCCCTTCAAATCGTCTCACTCGGATGCCATTGTCTGGAAACGACTATCAGCCCGCAAGATCACACATGCGACAAACCCCATCTCGTTGTCATCGTTTTTAGGGCGCACTACCTCGGGAAAGACAAGCCCCAAGCACGGGACGAATCATCGAGAATTCATGGCATTGCGTCCATGCCATTTTCCATGTCACTGGGCATGTCATCGGGTGGCTCTAGGCACGCAGGACAAGACCCACGCCCAGGGGGGGTCGCCGACCACTCCCCCCCCTAAAGAGACATTTATGCATTTCCAGCTATTCCACTAGGAAACATCAACAGTGACGAGGAGACATACTGATGGGTTTAGACCACCCTAAGGGCACCGCAGTGCATGAAAGACAACACGGGTTGCCCTAAAAGAGCTATGAAACCATAGGAAGGGCCACCGACGTGACCCCTTAGGCACATGAAGGCCGCCGACACGTCATGGCATCCGTCCCGCGTCTCGTCCATCACCGCAGAGAAGACACGCCCCATGTCCAGAGCGGGTCCTCACGCATGAAAGGAATTATCTTGAGGCGGTCATTGTCATTACATACCGTACCCAACAACATATGACAAACCCCACCACGTCGTCCTTCCTTGCAAGGCACACCGCATCCTCCAAGGCAAGCCCCGATGCCCCTTCAAATCGTCCCACTCGGGTGGCGTTGTCTCCACGTGATTGTCAGTACGTCGGACCTGACACGCGACGCACCCCGGCTCATTGTCATCACTTTTATGGCGCATTACCTCAGACAAGACAAGCCCCAAGCACCGTATGAATCCTCAAGCTTTCATGGATTTGTCTGGAGGCCATTTTTCCATGTCCGTGGGCATGTCACTAGGTGGCTCTGGGCACGCAGGACAAGACCCACGCCCAGGGGGGGTCGCCGACCACTCCCCCCCTAAAGAGACATTTATGCATTTTCAGCTGTCCCACCAGGAAACATCAGCACTGACGAGGAGACATACTAACGGGTTTAGACAACCCTGTGGGCACCACAGCGCATGAAAGACAACACGTGTTGCCCTAAAAGATATATGAAACCATAGGAACAGCCACCGATGTGACCCCTTAGGCACATGAAGGCCGCCGACACGTAGTAGCATTCATCCCGGGTAGCGTCCAACACCGCCGAGAAGACAGGCCCCATGTCCAGAGAGGGTCCTCACGCATGAAATGAATTCTCTTTAGGTGGTCATTGTCATTACATACGGGACACGACAACAGATGACAAACCCCACCGCAACGTCCTTCCTTTCAAGGCACGCCACACGCACCAAGACGGGCCTCGAGGCCCCTTCAAATCGTCTCACTCGGATGCCATTGTCTGGACACGACTGTCAGTCCGCAGGATCACACATGCGACAAACCCCATCTCATTGTCATCGTTTTTAGGGCGCACTACCTCGGGCAAGACAAGCCCCAAGCACGGGACGAATCATCAGAAATTCATGGCACTGCGTCGATGCCATTTTCCATGTCACTCGGCATGTCAGTGGGTGGCTCTAGGCACGCAGGACAAGACCCACGCCCAGGGGGGGTCGCCGACCACTCCCCCCCTAAAGAGACATTTATGCATTTCCAGCTATACCACCAGGAAACATCAACAGTGACGAGGAGACATACTGATGGGTTTAGACCACCCTAAGGGCACCGCAGTGCATGAAAGACAACACGGGTTGCCCTAAAAGAGCTATGAAACCATAGGAAGGGCCACCGACGTGACCCCTTAGGCACATGAAGGCCGCCGACACGTCATGGCATCCGTCCCGCGTCTCGTCCATCACCGCAGAGAAGACGCGCCCCATGTCCAGAGCGAGTCCTCACGCCTCAAAGGAATTATCTTTAGGTGGTCATTGTCAATACATACCGTACCCAACAACATATGACAAACCCCACCACATCGTCCTTCCTTGCAAGGCACACCGCATCCACCAAGGCAAGCCCCGAGGCCCCTTCAAATCGTCTCACTCGGATGCCGTTGTCTCCACGTGATCGTCAGTACGTCGGACCTCACACACGCGACAAACCCCATCTCATTGTCATCGTTTTTATGGCGCACTACCTCGGGCAAGACAAGCCCGAAGCACGGGACAAATCATCAGGAATTCTTGGCATTGCGTCGATGCCATTTTCCACGTCACTCGGAGTGGGTCTGACACGCGACGCACCCCAGCTCATTGTCATCACTTTTATGGCGCATTACCTCAGACAAGACAAGCCCCAAGCACCGTACGAATCATCAGGCTTTCATGGATTCGTCTGGAGGCCGTTTTTCCATGTCCGTGGGCATGTCACTGGGTGGCTCTGGGCACACAGGACAAGACCCACGCCCAGGGGGGGTCGCCGACCACTCCCCCCCTAAAGAGACATTTATGCATTTCCAGCTGTCCCACCAGGAAACATCAGCACTGACGAGGAGACATACTGATGGGTTCAGACAACCCTGTGGGCACCACAGCGCATGAAAGACAACACGTGTTGCCCTAAAAGAGATATGAAACCATAGGAATAGCCACCAATGTGACCCCTTAGGCACATCAAGGCCGCCATCACGTACTAGCATCCATCCCGGGTAGCGTCCAACACCGCCGAGAAGACAGGCCCCATGTCCAGAGAGGGTCCTCACGCATGAAATGAATTCTCTTTAGGTGGTCATTATCATTACATACGGGACACGAAAACACATGAATAACCACACCTCAACGTCCTTCCTTTCAAGGCACACCGCATGCACCAAGACGGGCCTCGAGGCCCCTTCAAATCGTCTCACTCGGATGCCTTTGTCTGGAAACGACTGTCAGCCCGCAAGATCACACATGCGACAAAACCCATCTCATTGTCATCGTTTTTAGGGCGCACTACCTCGGGAAAGACAAGCCCCAAGCACGGGACGAATCATCAAGAATTCATGGCATTGCGTCGATGCCATTTTCCATGTCACTGGGCATGTCATCGGGTGGCTCTAGGCACGCAGGACAAGACCCACGCCCAGGGGGGGTCGCCGACCACTCCCCCCCTAAAGAGACATTTATGCATTTCCAGCTATTCCACCAGGAAACATCAAAAGTGACGAGGAGACATACTGAGGGGTTTAGACCACCCTAAGGGCACCGCAGTGCATGAAAGACAACACGGGTTGCCCTAAAAGAGCTATGAAACCATAGGAAGGGCCACCGACGTGACCCCTTAGGCACATGAAGGCCGCCGACACGTCATGACATCCGTCCCGCGTCTCGTCCATCACCGCAGAGAAGACACGCCCCATGTCCAGAGCGGGTCCTCACGCATGAAATGAATTATCTTTAGGCGGTCATTGTCATTACATACCGTACCCAACAACATATGACAAACCCCACCACGTCGTCCTTCCTTGCAAGGCACACCGCATCCTCCAAGGCAAGCCCCGATGCCCCTTCAAATCGTCCCACTCGGGTGGCGTTGTCTCCACGTGATTGTCAGTACCTCGGACCTGACACGCGACGCACCCCGGCTCATTGTCATCACTTTTATGGCGCATTACCTCAGACAAGACAAGCCCCAAGCACCGTATGAATCCTCAAGCTTTCATGGATTTGTCTGGAGGCCATTTTTCCATGTCCGTGGGCATGTCACTAGGTGGCTCTGGGCACGCAGGACAAGACCCACGCCCAGGGGGGGTCGCCGACCACTCCCCCCCTAAAGAGACATTTATGCCTTTCCAGCTGTCCCACCAGGAAACATCAGCACTGACGAGGAGACATACTGGAGGGTTTAGACAACCCTGTGGGCACCACAGCGCATGAAAGTCAACACGTGTTGCCCTAAAAGATATATGAAACCGTAGGAACAGCCACCGATGTGACCCCTTAGGCACATGAAGGCCGCCGACACGTAGTAGCATTCATCCCGGGTAGCGTCCAACACCGCCGAGAAGACAGGCCCCATGTCCAGAGAGGGTCCTCACGCATGAAATGAATTCTCTTTAGGTGGTCATTGTCATTACATACGGGACACGACAACAGATGACAAACCCCACCGCAACGTCCTTCCTTTCAAGGCACGCCACACGCACCAAGACGGGCCTCGAGGCCCCTTCAAATCGTCTCACTCGGATGCCATTGTCTGGACACGACTGTCAGTCCGCAGGATCACACATGCGACAAACCCCATCTCATTGTCATCGTTTTTAGGGCGCACTACCTCGGGCAAGACAAGCCCCAAGCACGAGACGAATCATCAGGAATTCATGGCACTGCGTCGATGCCATTTTCCATGTCACTCGGCATGTCATTGGGTGGCTCTAGGCACGCAGGACAAGACCCACGCCCAGGGGGGGTCGCCGACCACTCCCCCCCTAAAGAGACATTTATGCATTTCCAGCTATACCACCAGGAAACATCAACAGTGACGAGGAGACATACTGATGGGTTTAGACCACCCTAAGGGCACTGCAGTGCATGAAAGACAACACGGGTTGCCCTAAAAGAGCTATGAAACCATAGGAAGGGCCACCGACGTGACCCCTTAGGCACATGAAGGCCGCCGACACGTCATGGCATCCGCCCCGCGTCTCGTCCATCACCGCAGAGAAGACACGCCCCATGTCCAGAGCTGGTCCTCACGCCTCAAAGGAATTATCTTTAGGCGGTCATTGTCAATACATACCGTACCCAACAACATATGACAAACCCCACCACGTCGTCCTTCCTTGCAAGGCACACCGCATCCACCAAGGCAAGACCCGAGGTCCCTTCAAATCGTCCCACTCGGATGGCGTTGTCTCCACGTGATTGTCAGTACGTCGGACCTGACACGCGACGCACCCCGGCTCATTGTCATCACTTTTATGACGCATTACCTCAGACAAGACAAGCCCCAAGCACCGTACGAATAATCAAGCTTTCATGGATTTGTCTGGAGGTCGTTTTTCCATGTTCGTGGGCATGTCACTGGGTGGCTCTGGGCACGCAGGACAAGACCCACGCCCAGGGGGGGTCGCCGACCACTCCCCCCCTAAAGAGACATTTATGCATTTCCAGCTGTCCCACCAGGAAACATCAGCACTGACGAGGACACATACTGATGGGTTCAGACAACCCAATGGGCACCACAACGCATGAAAGACAGCACGTGTTGCCCTTAAAGAGCTACGAATCCATACGAACAGCCACCAAAGTGACCCCTTAGGCACACGAAGGCCGCCGACACGTCATGGCATCCGTCCCGGGTATCATCCAACACCGCCGAGAAGACAGGACCCATGTCCAGAGTGGGTCCCCGCGCATGAAATGAATTATCTTTAGGCGGTCATTGTCTTTACATTCCGAACACAACAACATGTGACAAACCCCACCTCGACGTCCTTCCTTTCAAGAAACGCCGCATGCACCAAGACGGGCCCCGAGACCCCTTCAAATCGTCTCACTCGGATGCCATTGTCTGAACGCGACTGTCAGTCCGCAGGATCTCGAAGGCGACAAACACCATCCCATTGTCATCGTTTTTATGGCGCACTACCTCGGGCAAGACAAGCCCCAAGCACGGGACGAATCATCAGGCATTCATGGCATTACGTCGATGTCATTTTGCATGTCAATGGGCATCACATTGGGTGGCTCTAGGCACGCAAGACAAGACCCACGCCCGGGGGGGTCGCCGACCACTCCCCCCCTAAAGAGACATTTATGCATTTCCAGCTATTCCACCAGGAAACATCAACACCGACGAGGAGACATACTGATGGGTTTAGACCACCCTGAGGGCAGGGCAGCGCATGAAAGGCAACACGTGTTGCCCTAAAAGAGCTATGAAACCATAGGAAGGGCCACCGACGTGACCCCTTAGGCACATGAAGGCCGCCGACACGTCATGGCATCCGTCCCACGTATCGTCCATCACCACAGCGAAGACACGCCCCATGTCCAGAGCGGGTCCCCACGCATGAAAGGAATTCTCTTTAGGCGGTCATTGTCATTACATACCGGACCCAACAACATATGACAAACCCCACCTCATTGTCCTTCCATTCAAGGCACACCGCATCCACCAAGGCAAGCCCTGAGGCCCCTTCAAATCCTCTCACCCGGATGGCGTTGTCTCCACCTGATTGTCAGTACGGAGGACCTGACACGCGACGAAACCCGGCTCATTGTCATCACTTTTATGGCGCACTACCTCGAACAAGACAAGCCCCAAGCACCGGACGAATCATCAAGCTGTCTTTGCTTTGTCCGGAGGCTGTTTTTCCATGTCCGTGGGCATGTCACTGGGTGGCTCTGGGCACGCAGGACAAGACCCACGCCCAGGGGGGGTCGCCGACCACTCCCCCCCTAAAGAGACATTTATGCATTTCCAGCTGTCCCACCAGGAAACATCAGCACTGACGAGGAGACATACTGATGGGTTTAGACAACCCTGTGGGCACCACAGCGCATGAAAGACAACACGTGTTGCCCTAAAAGAGATATGAAACCATAGGAACAGCCACTGATGTGACCCCTTAGGCACATCAAGGCCGCCGACACGTAGTAGCATTCGTCGCGGGTAGCATCCAACGCCGCCGAGAAGACAGGCCCCATGTCCAGAGCGGGTCCTCGCGCATGAAATGAATTCTCTTTAGGTGGTCATTGTCATTACATACGGGACACGACAACATATGAAAAACCCCACCTCGACGTCCTTCCTTTCAAGGCACGCCGCATGCACCAAGACGGGCCCTGAGGCCCCTTCAAATCGTCTCACTCGGATGCCATTGTCTGGACGCGACTGTCAGTCCGCAGGATCGCACATGCGACAAACCCCGTCTCATTGCCATCGTTTTTAGGGCGCACTACCTCGGGCAAGACAAGCCCCAAGCACGGGACGAATCATCAGGAATTCATGGCATTGCGTCGATGCCATTTTCCATGTCACTGGGCATGTCTGTGGGTGGCTCTCGGCACGCAGGACAAGACCCACGCCCAGGGGGGGTCGCCGACCACTCCCCCCCTAAAGAGACATTTATGCATTTCCAGCTATTCCACCAGGAAACATCAACACTGACGAGGAGACATACTGAGTGGTTTAGACCACCCAGAGGGAACCGCAGCGCATGAAAGGCAACACGTGTTGCCCTAAAAGGGCTATGAAACCATAGGAAGGGACACCGACGTGGCCCCTTAGGCACATGAAGGCCGCCGACACGTCATGGCATCCGTCCCGCGTATCGTCCAACACCGCCGAGGAGACAGGACCCATGTCCAGAGCGGGTCCTCACGCATGAAATGAATTCTCTTTAGGTGGTCATTGTCTTTACATACCGGACACAACAACATATGACAAACCCCACCTCAACGTCCTTCCTTTCAAGGCACGCCGCACGCACCAAGACGGGCCCCGAGGCCCCTTCAAATCGCCTCACTAGGATTCCATTGTCTGGACGCGATTGTCAGTCCGTAGGATCTCACAGGCGACAAACCCCACCCATCTCATTGTCATCGGTTTTATGGCGCACCACCTCGGGCAAGACAAGACCCTAGCACGGGAAGAATCATCAGGAATTCAGGGCATTGCGTCGATGCCATTTTCCATGTCACTGGGCATGTCATTGGGTGGCTCTAGGCACGCAGGACAAGACCCACGCCCAGGGGGGTCGCCGACCACTCCCCCCCTAAAGAGACATTTATGCATTTCCAGCTATCCCACCAGGAAACATCAACACTGACGAGGAGACATACTGATGGGTTTAGACCACCCTGAGGGCACCACAGCGCATGAAAGACAACACGTGTTGCCCTAAAAGAGCTATGAAACCATAGGAAGGGCCACCGACGTGACCCCTTATGCACATGAAGGCCACCGACAAGTCATGGCATCCATCCCGCGTATCGTCGATCACCGCCGAGAAGACACGCCCCATGTCCAGAGCGGGTCCTCACTCATGAAAAGAATTCTATTTAGGTGGTAATTGTAATTACATACAGGACCCAACAACATATGAAAAACCCCACCTCGACGTCCTTCCTTTCAAGGCACGTCGCATCCACCAAGACATGCCCCGAGGCCACTTCAAATCGTCTCACTCGGATGGCTTTGTCTCCACGCGATTGTCAGTTCGTCGGACCTGACACGCGACGAACCCCGTCTCATTGTCATCGCTTTTATGGGGCACTACCGCGGGCAAGACAAGCCCCAAGCACAGGAGGAATCATCTAGAGGCCATTTTTCCATGTCTGTGGGCATGTCACTGGGTGGCTCTGGGCACGCAGGACAAGACCCACGCCCAGGGGGGGTCGCCGACCACTCCCCCCCTAAAGAGACATTTCTGCATTTCCAGCTCTCCCACCAGGAAACATCAGCACTGACGAGGAGACATACTGAGTGGTTCAGACCACCCAGAGGGAACCGCAGCGCATGAAAGACAACACGTGTTG
Organism: Viscum album; assembly: GCA_963277665.1. Classification (NCBI taxonomy): domain Eukaryota; kingdom Viridiplantae; phylum Streptophyta; class Magnoliopsida; order Santalales; family Viscaceae; genus Viscum; species Viscum album. The sequence goes on along the minus strand of CAUJRU010001103.1, from coordinate 124,436 downwards.
CCCTAAAAGAGCTATGAAACCATAGGAACGGCAACCGACGTGACCCCTTAGGCACGTGAAGGCCGCCGACACGTCATGGCATCCTTCCCGCGTATCGTCGACCACCGCCGAGAAGACAGACCCCATGTCCAGAGCGGGTCCTCACGCATGAAATGAATTCTCTTTAGGTGGTCGGTGTCGTTACATACCGAACCCAACAACATATGACAAACCCCAGCTCGGCGTCCTTCCTTTCAAGGCACCCCGCATCCACCAAGACAAGCCTCGAGGCCCCTTCAAATCGTCTCACTCGGATGGCATTGTCTCCACGCGATTGTCGGTACGTAGGACCTCACACGCGACGAACCCCGGCTCATTGTCAAAGCTTTTAAGGCGCACTACCCCGGAGAAGACAAGCCCCAAGCACCGGACGAATCATCACGCATTGATGGCATTGTCTAGAGGCCATTTTTCCATGTCCGTGGGCATGTCACTGGGTGGCTCGAGGCACGCAGGACAAGACCCACGCCCAGGGGGGGTCGCCGACCACTACCCCCCTAAAGAGACATTTATGCATTTACAGCTATCCCACCAGGAAACATCAGCACTGACGAGGAGACATACTGAGTGGTTTAGACCACCCAGAGGGCACCCCAGCTCATGAAAGACAACGCGAGTTGCCCTAAAAGAGCTATGAAACCATAGGAACGGCCACCGACGTGACCCCTTAGGCACATGAAGGCCGCCGGCACGTCATGGCATCCGTCCCGCGTGTCGTCGACCACCGCCGAGAAGACAACCCCATGTCCAGAGCGGGTCCTCACGCATGAAACGAATTCTATTTAGGTGGTCATGGACGTTACATACCGGACCCAACAAGATATGGCAAACCCCAGCTCGGCGTCCTTCCTTTCAAGGCACCCCGCATCCACCAATGCAAGCCCCGATGCCCCTTCAAATCGTCTCACTCGGATGGAATTGTCTCCACGCGATTGTCAGTACGTAGGACCTGACACGCGACGAACCCCGACTCATTTTCAAAGCTTTGATGGCGCACTACCCCGGACAAGACAAGCCCCAAGCACCGGACGAATCATCAAGCATTCATGGGATTGTCTAGAGGCCATTTTTCCATGTCCGTGGGCATGTCATTGGGTGGCTCTGGGCACGCAGGATAAGACCCACGCCCAGGGGGGGTCGCCGACCACTCCCCCCCTAAAGAGACATTTATGCATTTCCAGCTATCCCACCAGGAAACATCATCAGTGACGAGGAGACATACTGAGGGGTTTAGACATCCCAGAGGTCAGTGCAGCGCATGAAAGACAACACGTGTTGCCCTAAAAGAGCTATGAAACCATAGGAACGACCACCGACGTGACCCCTTAGGCACTTGAAGGCCGCCGACACGTCATGGCATCCGTCCCGCGTATCGTCGATCACCGCCGAGAAGACATGCCCCATGTCCACAGCGGGTCCTCACGCATGAAATGAATTCTCATCAGGTGGTGATTGTCGTTACATATAGGACCCAACAACATTTCACCAACCACCACCTCCATGTCTTTCCTTTTAAGGCACACCGCATCCACCAAGACAAGCCCCGAGGCCCCTTCAAATCGCCTCACCCGGATGGCATTGTCTCCACGCGATTGTCAGTACGTAGGACCTGACACGTGACGAACCCCGGCTCATTGTCATCGCTTTCATGGCGCAATACCCCGGACAAGACAAGCCCCAAGCACCGGACGAATCACCAAGCATTCATGGCATTGTCTAGAGGCCATTTTTTCATGTCCGTGGGCATGTCATTGGGTGGATCTGGGCGCGCAGGACAAGACCCACGCCCAGGGGGGGGTCGCCGACCACTCCCCCCCCCCCCCCCTGAAGAGACATTTATGCATTTCCAGCTATCCCACCAGGAAACATCAACAGTGACGAGGAGACATACTGAGGG
>CAUJRU010001103.1:92500-112500 GCA_963277665.1 Viscum album | reverse complement strand
GCAAGCCCTTGGAAGACGGAACCGCAATTGTGCGAGAGAATTCAACCCAAGCATATAGACGGGGCCCCTACATCAGCACCAAAAAAATTCCACTACCAACAGGGAGAACTCCAAAGGGACAAGTGAGGGTCTTCTAGGTGGAGCTCACCCACCTGGGGATTCTTCGCTTGAGATATAACCGAGGAGAAAGTCACCCCTGGAACTGATTTAATGAGACCCGTCACAGTATCACCATCTTTCGATTAGTTTGTCCTTTACATGCGGGACCTGATCTTTGAGACAGGCATATGACTAGTGGAAGGATCAGCCATGTAGCATCACCAACAACATCTGCATTGTTTGGGGTATGACTGAGCTGACCACTCAGACCCCAACACAAGCCCAAACCGTCGTCCCGAACATTCAATTCTGTTCGATTAGTTTGTCCTTTGTACATGCACAACCTGATCTTTGAGACAAGCATATGACTAATGGAAGGATCAGCCAGGTAGCATCACCAACCACATCTGCAATGTTTGAGGTATGACTGAGCAGACCACTCAGACCCCAACACAAGCCCCAACCATCTTCCCAAATCGACAGGATTCCCCTTAATGAGTCATCACCTCCGCATGACGCTCGTGTATCTTGCAGAAACAGTAGATACACATTCTCAAGCCACCCTTATGAACATCATCACCCAAGGCATGACTGAGGAGGAAGGCACCCCAACTTGTCCAATAATGAACCATGGAAATCGTCACCCTGTTGGTGTGAGTTTCTTAGGACCCAAATAACTCGCACGTGGCCCCGACAATGCGTTGAGCAAAGCACTCCCACCAATCATTGCCCAAGGCAGCTTGCTATGGTTCGCATGAAATATCGCTGAATGAGAAATTTAGGAGCACGCTCTTGCATCCTGGTGATACCGACAGTTTCGCGCTTGAACCACTACCAAAATTCCACAACGCTCCAGAGAAGGTGAGGAAAAGGCGGTACAGCAAGGGACGACAAAGGAACCCAATCCCACCATGCCTCCCACATCCCAACATCTGCAAGAACTCAACCACACTCGGTGGCTTTTAAGCATAGCCCGACCCGCAACGCTCCATGAAAGGTGAGGAAAAAGGTGGGTACGACAGGACGGGGAAACAACCCAATCCCGCCCATACCCCCCACATCCCACCAGTGAGGAAAAAGGTAGGAACGTCAGGGGATGAGGAGGGAAACCCCCATCCCGCCGTGCCTCCCACATCTCACATTCCGTAGGAACTCAACCGCCATGAGGCAGCTTTTAAGCAGACGAACCAGCAACGCTCAAGAGACGTCAAGGAAAAGGAGTCAGGGTAGGTACGGGGGTCCTATGTCCCGCCGCGCCGCCCACATCCCACCATCCACAGGATCCCACAAACCGTGAGGCGGTATTTAAGCACCCAGCCCGCAATGCTCCACAGACGGGGAGGAAAAGGCAGGCACGTCAGGGGACGGGGCAAAAACCCAATCCCGCCGCGCCTCCCACATCCCACCATCCGCAACAACTCAACCACCCTGAGGCGGCTTTTAAGCAAGCCAAGCCGCACTGCTCTAGAGAAGGCGAGGGAAGGGCAGGAGCGTCGAGGGACGACAAAGGAACACCAACCCACCATGCCTCCCACATCCCACCATCCAAGGAACTCCGCCACCGACAGGTGGCCTTTTAAGCAAGCCCGAACCGCAACGCTCCATGAAAGGTGAGGAAAAAGGCGGGCACGGCATGAGACTGGGCAAAAACCCATTCTTTCCAATGCCCCCCACATCCCACCGGTGAGGAAAAGGAATTACAGCGTCCCACCGCCATGCCTCCCACATCCCACCTTCCGAAGGAACTCAACCGCCATGAGGCAGATTTTAAGCAGACGAACCCACAACGCTCCAGGGACGTTGAGGAAAAGGAGTCATGACAGGAACGGAGGCCCTATGTCCCGCCGCACCCCCCACATCCCACCATTCAAAAGAACTCAACCACCGTTGCGAAACTTTTAACCAAGAACCAGGACACCAACCATGCTCATCTATCATCATCCCATCCAAGTTATATCTGTCTAGTATCGCATTGTCTTTTTAGCAAGCCCTTGGAAGACGGAACCGCAATTGTGCGAGAGAATTCAACCCAAGCATATAGACGGGGCCCCTACATCAGCACCAAAAAAATTCCACTACCAACAGGGAGAACTCCAAAGGGACAAGTGAGGGTCTTCTAGGTGGAGCTCACCCACCTGGGGATTCTTCGCTTGAGATATAACCGAGGAGAAAGTCACCCCTGGCACTGATTTAATGAGACCCGTCACAGTATCACCATCTTTCGATTAGTTTGTCCTTTACATGCGGGACCTGATCTTTGAGACAGGCATATGACTAGTGGAAGGATCAGCCATGTAGCATCACCAACAACATCTGCATTGTTTGGGGTATGACTGAGCTGACCACTCAGACCCCAACACAAGCCCAAACCGTCGTCCCGAACATTCAATTCTGTTCGATTAGTTTGTCCTTTGTACATGCACAACCTGATCTTTGAGACAAGCATATGACTAATGGAAGGATCAGCCAGGTAGCATCACCAACCACATCTGCAATGTTTGAGGTATGACTGAGCAGACCACTCAGACCCCAACACAAGCCCCAACCATCTTCCCAAATCGACAGGATTCCCCTTAATGAGTCATCACCTCCGCATGACGCTCGTGTATCTTGCAGAAACAGTAGATACACATTCTCAAGCCACCCTTATGAACATCATCACCCAAGGCATGACTGAGGAGGAAGGCACCCCAACTTGTCCAATAATGAACCATGGAAATCATTACCCTGTTGGTGTGAGTCTCTTAGGACACAAATAACTCGCACGTGGCCCCGACAATGCGTTGAGCAAAGCACTCCCACCAATCATTGCCCAAGGCAGCTTGCTATGGTTCGCATGGAATATCGCTGAATGAGAAATTTAGGAGCACGCTCTCGCATCCTGGTGATACCGACAGTTTCGCGCTTGAACCACTACCAAAATTCCACAACGCTCCAGAGAAGGTGAGGAAAAGGCGGTACAGCAAGGGACGACAAAGGAACCCAATCCCACCATGCCTCCCACATCCCAACATCTGCAAGAACTCAACCACACTCAGTGGATTTTAAGCAAAGCCCGACCCGCAACGCTCCATGAAAGGTGAGGAAAAAGGTGGGTACGACAGGACGGGGAAACAACCCAATCCCGCCCATACCCCCCACATCCCACCAGTGAGGGAAAAGGTAGGAACGTCAGGGGATGAGGAGGGAAACCCCCATCCCGCCGTGCCTCCCACATCTCACATTCCGTAGGAACTCAACCGCCATTAGGCAGCTTTTAAGCAGACGAACCAGCAACGCTCAAGAGACGTCGAGGAAAAGGAGTCATGGTAGGTACGGGGGTCCTATGTCCCGCCGCGCCGCCCACATCCCACCATCCACAGGATCCCACAAACCGTGAGGCGGTATTTAAGCACCCAGCCCGCAATGCTCCACAGACGGGGAGGAAAAGGCAGGCACGTCAGGGGACGGGGCAAAAACCCAATCCCGCCGCGCCCCCCACATCCCACCATCCGCAGCAACTCAACCACCCTGAGGCAGCTTTTAAGCAAGCAAAGCCGCACTGCTCTAGAGAAGGCGAGGGAAGGGCAGGAGCGTCGAGGGACGACAAAGGAACACCAACCCACCATGCCTCCCACATCCCACCATCCAAGGAACTCCGCCACCAACAGGTGGCCTTTTAAGCAAGCCCGAACCGCAACGCTCCATGAAAGGTGAGGAAAAAGGCGGGCACGGCATGAGACTGGGCAAAAACCCATTCTTTCCAATGCCCCCCACATCCCACCGGTGAGGAAAAGGAATTACAGCGTCCCACCGCCATGCTTCCCACATCCCACCTTCCGAAGGAACTCAACCGCCGTGAGGCAGATTTTAAGCAGACGAACCCACAACGCTCCAGGGACGTTGAGGAAAAGGAGTCATGACAGGAACAGAGGCCCTATGTCCCGCCGCACCCCCCACATCCCACCATTCAAAAGAACTCAACCACCGTTGCGAAACTTTTAACCAAGAACCAGGACACCAACCATGCTCATCTATCATCATCCCATCCAAGTTATATCTGTCTAGTATCGCATCGTCTTTTTAGCAAGCCCTTGGAACCCGAAACCAAAATTGTGCGAGAGAATTCAACCCAAGCATATAGACGGGGCCCGTACATCAGCACCAACAAAATTCCACTACCAACAGGGAGAACTCCAAAGGGACAAGTGAGGGTCTTCAAGGTGGAGCTCACCCACCTGGGGATTCTTCGCTTGAGGTATAACCGAGGAGAAAGTCAGCCCTGGCACTGATTTAATGAGACCCGTCACAGTATCACCATCTTTCGATTAGTTTGTCCTTTACATGCGGGACCTGATCTTTGAGACAGGCATATGACTAGTGGAAGGATCAACCATGTAGCATCACCAACCACATCTGCAATGTTTGAGGTATGACTGAGCAGACCACTCAGACCCCAACACAAGCCCAAACCGTCGTCCCGAGCATTCAATTCCATTCGATTAGTTTGTCCTTCGTACATGCACAGCCTGATCTTTGAGACAATAATATGACTAATGGAAAGATCAACCGGGTACCATCACCAACCACATCTGCAATGTTTGAGGTATGACTGAGCAGACCACTCAGACCCCAACACAAGCCCGAACCATCTCTTCCCAAATCGACATGTTTCCCCTTAATTAGTCATCACCTCTGCATGACGCTCGTGTATCTTGCAGAAACAGTAGATACACATTCTCAAGCCACCCTTATGAACATCATCACCCAAGGCATGACTGAGGAGGAAGGCACCCCAACTTGTCCAATAATGAACCATGGAAATCGTTACCCTGTTGGTGTGAGTTTCTTAGGACCCAAATAACTCGCACGTGGCCCCGACAATGCGTTGAGCAAAGCACTCCCACCAATCATTGCCCAAGGCAGCTTGCTATGGTTCGCATGGAATATCACTGAATGAGAAATTTAGGAGCACGCTCTCGCATCCTGGTGATACCGACAGTTTCGCGCTTGAACCACTACCAAAATTCCACAACGCTCCAGAGAAGGTGAGGAAAAGGCGGTACAGCAAGGGACGACAAAGGAACCCAATCCCACCATGCCTCCCACATCCCAACATCTGCAAGAACTCAACCACAATCAGTGGATTTTAAGCAAAGCCCGACCCGCAACGCTCCATGAAAGGTGAGGAAAAAGGTGGGTACGACAGGACGGGGAAACAACCCAATCCCACCCATACCCCCCACATCCCACCAGTGAGGAAAAAGGTAGGAACGTCAGGGGATGAGGAGGGAAACCCCCATCCCGCCGTGCCTCCCACATCTCACATTCCGTAGGAACTCAACCGCCATGAGGCAGCTTTTAAGCAGACGAACCAGCAACGCTCAAGAGACGTCGAGGAAAAGGAGTCATGGTAGGTACGGGGGTCCTATGTCCCGCCGCGCCGCCCACATCCCACCATCCACAGGATCCCACAAACCGTGAGGCGGTATTTAAGCACCCAGCCCGCAATGCTCCACAGACGGGGAGGAAAAGGCAGGCACGTCAGGGGACGGGGCAAAAACCCAATCCCGCCGCGCCCCCCACATCCCACCATCCGCAGCAACTCAACCGCCCTGAGGCAGCTTTTAAGCAAGCAGAGCCGCACTGCTCTAGAGAAGGCGAGGGAAGGGCAGGAGCGTCGAGGGACGACAAAGGAACACCAACCCACCATGCCTCCCACATCCCACCATCCAAGGAACTCCGCCACCAACAGGTGGCCTTTTAAGCAAGCCCGAACCGCCACGCTCCATGAAAGGTGAGGAAAAAGGCGGGCACGGCATGAGACTGGGCAAAAACCCATTCTTTCCAATGCCCCCCACATCCCACCGGTGAGGAAAAGGAATTACAGCGTCCCACCGCCATGCCTCCCACATCCCACCTTCCGAAGGAACTCAACCGCCATGAGGCAGATTTTAAGCAGACGAACCCACAACGCTCCAGGGACGTTGAGGAAAAGGAGTCATGACAGGAACGGAGGCCCTATGTCCCGCCGCACCCCCCACATCCCACCATTCAAAAGAACTCAACCACCGTTGCGAAACTTTTAACCAAGAACCAAGACACCAACCATGCTCATCTATCATCATCCCATCCAAGTTATATCTGTCTAGTATCGCATCGTCTTTTTAGCAAGCCCTTGGAACCCGAAACCAAAATTGTGCGAGAGAATTCAACCCAAGCATATAGACGGGGCCCTTACATCAGCACCAACAAAATTCCACTACCAACAGGGAGAACTCCAAAGGGACAAGTGAGGTTCTTCTAGGTGGAGCTCACCCACCTGGGGATTCTTCGCTTGATGTATAACCGAGGAGAAAGTCAGCCGTGTCACTGATTTAATGAGACCCTTCACAGTATCACCATCTTTCGATTAGTTTGTCCTTGTACATGCAGGACCTGATCTTTGAGACACGCATATGACTAGTGGAAGGATCACCCATGTAGCGTCACTAACCACATCTGCAATGTTTGAGGTATGACTGAGCAGACCACTCAGACCCCAACACAAGCCTAAACCGTCGTCCCGAGCATTCAATTCCATTCGATTAGTTTGTCCTTTGTACATGCACGACCTGATCTTTGATACAAGCATATGACTAATGGAAGGATCAGCCAGGTAGCATCACCAACCACATCTGCAATGTTTGAGGTATGACTGAGCAAACCACTCAGACCCCAACACAAGCCCAAACCATCTTCCCAAATCGACATGTTTCCCCTTAATTAGTCATCACCTCTGTATGACGCTCGTGTATCTTGCAAAAACAATAGATACACATTCTTCGCTTGATGTATAACCGAGGAGAACGTCAAACTTGTCACTGATTTAATGAGACCCTTCACAGTATCACCATCTTTCGGTTAGTTTGTCCCTGTACATGCACAGACTGATCTTTGAGACAAGCATATGACTAGTGTTCTCATCGGATATCCAACCAAGCCAAACCGTGTTCCATCATTCACATGGAAACATGTACAAGGACCAAATGAAAGCGAGGAGAAATTAAACCCCCACTTACGGATGAGGGTGCCAACAAGACCAACGTTCCCTTCCCAAAAAAGGGAGACCGCAGTATCTTGACAACCATCCACCACTCCCACACAATCGCGTAAGCACAACCATCAACCCACACAACTGACCGTCACGCCTCGAGGGAAGCAACCCGAGAGGCATCACAATGCAGCACATGAAGGCAGGGAAAGCCCGCTATGCATGACACAAGGGAAGGATTGATATACCCAACCCCCTAGCGCCAACGAGACCAACGTTCCATTCCCAAAAAAGGGAGACCGCAGTATCTTGACAACCATCCACCACTTCCACACAATCGCATAAGGGCAACCATCAACCCACACAACTGATCATGCACAACCTGATCTTTGAGACAAGCATATGACTAGTAGAAGGATCAGCCATGTAGCATCACCAACAACATCTGCATTGTTTGAGGTATGACTGAGCTCACCACTCAGACCCCAACACAAGCCCAAACCATCATCCCGAACATTCAATTCCGTTCCATTAGTTTGTCCTTTGTACATGCACAACCTGATCTTTGGGACAAGCATATGACTAATGGAAGGATCAGCCAGGTTGCATCACCAACCACATCTGCAATGTTTGAGGTATGACTGAGCAGACCACTCAGACCCCAACACAAGCCCAAACCGTCTTTCCAAATCGACAGGAACCCAATTAATGAGTCATCACCTCTGCATGATGCTCAATACCGCAATTGTGCGAGAGAATTCAACCCAAGCATATAAACAGGGCCCGTATATCATAACTGACAAAATTCCACTACCAACAGGGAGAACTCCGAAGGGACAAGTGAGGGTCTTCTAGGTGGAGCTCACCCACCTGGGGATTCTTCTCTTGATGTATAACTGAGGAGAAAGTCAGCCCTGGCACTAATTTAATGAGACCCATCACAGTATCACCATCTTTCGATTAGTTTGTCTTTGTACATGCGGGACCTGATCTTTGAGTCAAGCATATGACTAGTTGAAGGATCAGCCATGTAGCATCACCAACAACATCTGCATTGTTTGAGGTATGACTGAGCTAACCACTCAGACCCCAACACAAGCCCAAACCGTCGTCCCGAACATTCAATTCCATTCGATTAGTTTTTCCTTTGTACATGCACCACCTGATCTTTGGGACAAGCATATGACTAATGGAAGGATCAGCCAGGTAGCATCACCAACCACATCTGCAATGTTTGAGGTATGACTGAGCAAACCACTCAGACCCCAACACAAGCCCAAACCATCTTCCCAAATCGACAGGATTCCCCTTAATGAGTCATCACCTCTGCGTGACGACGCTCGTGTATCTTGTCGAAACAATAGATACACATTCTTCGCTTGATGTATAACCGAGGAGAACGTCAAACTTGTCACTGATTTAATGAGACCCTTCACAATATCACCATCTTTCGGTTAGTTTGTCCCTGTACATGCACAGACTGATCTTTGAGACAAGCATTTGACTAGTGTTCTCAACGGATATCCAACCAAGCCAAACCGTGTTCCATCATTCACATGGAAACATGCACAAGGACCAAATGAAAGCGAGGAGAAATTAATCCCCCACTTACGGATGAGGGTGCCAACGAGACCAACGTTCCCTTCCCAAAAAAGGGAGACCGCAGTATCTTGACAACCATCCACCACTCCCACACAATCGCGTAAGCACAACCATCAACCCACACAACTGACCGTGACGCCTCAAGGGAAGCAACCCGAGAGGCATCACAATGCAGCACATGAAGGCAGGGAAAGCCCGCTATGCATGACACAAGGGAAGGATTTATATACCCAACCCCCTAGAGCCAAGGAGACCAACGTTCCCTTCCCAAAAAAGGGAGACCGCAGTATCTTAACAACCATCCACCACTCCCACACAATCGCGTAAGCACAACCATCAACCCACACAACTGACTGTGACACCTCGAGGGAAGCAACCCGAGAGACATCACAATGCAGCACATGAAGGCAGGGAAAGCCCGCTATGCATGACACAAGGGAAGGATTTATATACCCAACCCCCTAGAGCCAAGGAGACCAACGTTCCCTTCCCAAAAAAGGGAGACCGCAGTATCTTGACAACCATCCACCACTCCCACACAATCGCGTAAGCACAACCATCAACCCACACAACTGACCGTGACGCCTCAAGGGAAGCAACCCCAGAGGCATCACAATGCAGCACATGAAGGCAGGGAAAGCCCGCTATGCATGACACAAGGGAAGGATTTATATACCCAACCCCCTAGAGCCAAGGAGACCAACGTTCCCTTCCCAAAAAAGGGAGACCGCAGTATCTTGACAACCATCCACCACTCCCACACAATCGCGTAAGCACAACCATCAACCCACACAACTGACTGTGACGCCTCGAGGGAAGCAACCCGAGAGACATCACAATGCAGCACATGAAGGCAGGGAAAGCCCGCTATGCATGACACAAGGGAAGGATTTATATACCCAACCCCCTAGAGCCAACGAGACCAACGTTCCCTTCCCAAAAAAGGGAGACCGCAGTATCTTGACAGCCATCCACCACTCCCACACAATCGCGTAAGCACAACCATCAACCCACACAACTGACCGTGACGCCTCGAGGGAAGCAACCCGAGAGGCATCACAATGCAGCACATGAAGGCAGGGAAAGCCCGCTATGCATGACACAAGGGAAGGATTGATATACCCAACCCCCTAGAGCCAACGAGACCAACGTTCCCTTCCCAAAAAAGGGAGACCGCAGTATCTTGACAACCATCCACCACTCCCACACAATCGCGTAAGCACAACCATCAACCCACACAACTGACCGTGACGCCTCGAGGGAAGCAACCCGAGAGGCATCACAATGCAGCACATGAAGGCAGGGAAAGCCCGCTATGCATGACACAAGGGAAGGATTGATATACCCAACCCCCTAGAGCCAACGAGACCAACGTTCCCTTCCCAAAAAAGGGAGACCGCGGTATCTTGACAACCATCCACCACTCCCACACAATCGCATAAGCGCAACCATCAACCCACACAACTGATCATGCAGGACCTGATCTTTGAGACAAGCATATGACTAGTGGAAGGATCAGACATGTAGAATCACCAACAACATCTGCATTGTTTGAGGTATGACTGAGCTCACCACTCAGACCCCAACACAAGCCCAAACCGTCGTCCCGAACATTCAATTCCGTTCGATTAGTTTGTCCATTGTACATGCACAACCTGATCTTTGAGACAAGCATATGACTAATGGAAGGATCAACAAGGTTGCATCACCAACCAAATCTGCAATGTTTGAGGTATGACCCCACCTCAACGTCCTTCCCTTCAAGGCACGCCGCATGCACCAAGACGGGCCTCGAGGCCCCTTCAAATCGTCTCACTCGGATGCCATTGTCTGGAAACGACTATCAGCCCACAAGATCACACATGCGACAAACCCCATCTCGTTGTCATCGTTTTTAGGGCGCACTACCTCGGGAAAGACAAGCCCCAAGCACGGGACGAATCATCGAGAATTCATGGCATTGCGTCCATGCCATTTTCCATGTCACTGGGCATGTCATCGGGTGGCTCTAGGCACGCAGGACAAGACCCACGCCCAGGGGGGGTCGCCGACCACTCCCCCCCCTAAAGAGACATTTATGCATTTCCAGCTATTCCACCAGGAAACATCAACAGTGACGAGGAGACATACTGATGGGTTTAGACCACCCTAAGGGCACCGCAGTGCATGAAAGACAACACGGGTTGCCCTAAAAGAGCTATGAAACCATAGGAAGGGCCACCGACGTGACCCCTTAGGCACATGAAGGCCGCCGACACGTCATGGCATCCGTCCCGCGTCTCGTCCATCACCGCAGAGAAGACACGCCCCATGTCCAGAGCGGGTCCTCACGCATGAAAGGAATTATCTTGAGGCGGTCATTGTCATTACATACCGTACCCAACAACATATGACAAACCCCACCACGTCGTCCTTCCTTGCAAGGCACACCGCATCCTCCAAGGCAAGCCCCGATGCCCCTTCAAATCTTCCCACTCGGGTGGCGTTGTCTCCACGTGATTGTCAGTACGTCGGACCTGACACGCGACGCACCCCGGCTCATTGTCATCACTTTTATGGCGCATTACCTCAGACAAGACAAGCCCCAAGCACCGTATGAATCCTCAAGCTTTCATGGATTTGTCTGGAGGCCATTTTTCCATGTCCGTGGGCATGTCACTAGGTGGCTCTGGGCACGCAGGACAAGACCCACGCCCAGGGGGGGTCGCCGACCACCCCCCCCCTAAAGAGACATTTATGCATTTTCAGCTGTCCCACCAGGAAACATCAGCACTGACGAGGAGACATACTAACGGGTTTAGACAACCCTGTGGGCACCACAGCGCATGAAAGACAACACGTGTTGCCCTAAAAGATATATGAAACCATAGGAACAGCCACCGATGTGACCCCTTAGGCACATGAAGGCCGCCGACACGTAGTAGCATTCATCCCGGGTAGCGTCCAACACCGCCGAGAAGACAGGCCCCATGTCCAGAGAGGGTCCTCACGCATGAAATGAATTCTCTTTAGGTGGTCATTGTCATTACATACGGGACACGACAACAGATGACAAACCCCACCGCAACGTCCTTCCTTTCAAGGCACGCCACACGCACCAAGACGGGCCTCGAGGCCCCTTCAAATCGTCTCACTCGGATGCCATTGTCTGGACACGACTGTCAGTCCGCAGGATCACACATGCGACAAACCCCATCTCATTGTCATCGTTTTTAGGGCGCACTACCTCGGGCAAGACAAGCCCCAAGCACGGGACGAATCATCAGAAATTCATGGCACTGCGTCGATGCCATTTTCCATGTCACTCGGCATGTCAGTGGGTGGCTCTAGGCACGCAGGACAAGACCCACGCCCAGGGGGGGTCGCCGACCACTCCCCCCCTAAAGAGACATTTATGCATTTCCAGCTATACCACCAGGAAACATCAACAGTGACGAGGAGACATACTGATGGGTTTAGACCACCCTAAGGGCACCGCAGTGCATGAAAGACAACACGGGTTGCCCTAAAAGAGCTATGAAACCATAGGAAGGGCCACCGACGTGACCCCTTAGGCACATGAAGGCCGCCGACACGTCATGGCATCCGTCCCGCGTCTCGTCCATCACCGCAGAGAAGACGCGCCCCATGTCCAGAGCGAGTCCTCACGCCTCAAAGGAATTATCTTTAGGTGGTCATTGTCAATACATACCGTACCCAACAACATATGACAAACCCCACCACATCGTCCTTCCTTGCAAGGCACACCGCATCCACCAAGGCAAGCCCCGAGGCCCCTTCAAATCGTCTCACTCGGATGCCGTTGTCTCCACGTGATCGTCAGTACGTCGGACCTCACACACGCGACAAACCCCATCTCATTGTCATCGTTTTTATGGCGCACTACCTCGGGCAAGACAAGCCCGAAGCACGGGACAAATCATCAGGAATTCTTGGCATTGCGTCGATGCCATTTTCCACGTCACTCGGAGTGGGTCTGACACGCGACGCACCCCAGCTCATTGTCATCACTTTTATGGCGCATTACCTCAGACAAGACAAGCCCCAAGCACCGTACGAATCATCAGGCTTTCATGGATTCGTCTGGAGGCCGTTTTTCCATGTCCGTGGGCATGTCACTGGGTGGCTCTGGGCACACAGGACAAGACCCACGCCCAGGGGGGGTCGCCGACCACTCCCCCCCTAAAGAGACATTTATGCATTTCCAGCTGTCCCACCAGGAAACATCAGCACTGACGAGGAGACATACTGATGGGTTCAGACAACCCTGTGGGCACCACAGCGCATGAAAGACAACACGTGTTGCCCTAAAAGAGATATGAAACCATAGGAATAGCCACCAATGTGACCCCTTAGGCACATCAAGGCCGCCATCACGTACTAGCATCCATCCCGGGTAGCGTCCAACACCGCCGAGAAGACAGGCCCCATGTCCAGAGAGGGTCCTCACGCATGAAATGAATTCTCTTTAGGTGGTCATTATCATTACATACGGGACACGAAAACACATGAATAACCACACCTCAACGTCCTTCCTTTCAAGGCACACCGCATGCACCAAGACGGGCCTCGAGGCCCCTTCAAATCGTCTCACTCGGATGCCTTTGTCTGGAAACGACTGTCAGCCCGCAAGATCACACATGCGACAAAACCCATCTCATTGTCATCGTTTTTAGGGCGCACTACCTCGGGAAAGACAAGCCCCAAGCACGGGACGAATCATCAAGAATTCATGGCATTGCGTCGATGCCATTTTCCATGTCACTGGGCATGTCATCGGGTGGCTCTAGGCACGCAGGACAAGACCCACGCCCAGGGGGGGTCGCCGACCACTCCCCCCCTAAAGAGACATTTATGCATTTCCAGCTATTCCACCAGGAAACATCAAAAGTGACGAGGAGACATACTGAGGGGTTTAGACCACCCTAAGGGCACCGCAGTGCATGAAAGACAACACGGGTTGCCCTAAAAGAGCTATGAAACCATAGGAAGGGCCACCGACGTGACCCCTTAGGCACATGAAGGCCGCCGACACGTCATGACATCCGTCCCGCGTCTCGTCCATCACCGCAGAGAAGACACGCCCCATGTCCAGAGCGGGTCCTCACGCATGAAATGAATTATCTTTAGGCGGTCATTGTCATTACATACCGTACCCAACAACATATGACAAACCCCACCACGTCGTCCTTCCTTGCAAGGCACACCGCATCCTCCAAGGCAAGCCCCGATGCCCCTTCAAATCGTCCCACTCGGGTGGCGTTGTCTCCACGTGATTGTCAGTACCTCGGACCTGACACGCGACGCACCCCGGCTCATTGTCATCACTTTTATGGCGCATTACCTCAGACAAGACAAGCCCCAAGCACCGTATGAATCCTCAAGCTTTCATGGATTTGTCTGGAGGCCATTTTTCCATGTCCGTGGGCATGTCACTAGGTGGCTCTGGGCACGCAGGACAAGACCCACGCCCAGGGGGGGTCGCCGACCACTCCCCCCCTAAAGAGACATTTATGCCTTTCCAGCTGTCCCACCAGGAAACATCAGCACTGACGAGGAGACATACTGGAGGGTTTAGACAACCCTGTGGGCACCACAGCGCATGAAAGTCAACACGTGTTGCCCTAAAAGATATATGAAACCGTAGGAACAGCCACCGATGTGACCCCTTAGGCACATGAAGGCCGCCGACACGTAGTAGCATTCATCCCGGGTAGCGTCCAACACCGCCGAGAAGACAGGCCCCATGTCCAGAGAGGGTCCTCACGCATGAAATGAATTCTCTTTAGGTGGTCATTGTCATTACATACGGGACACGACAACAGATGACAAACCCCACCGCAACGTCCTTCCTTTCAAGGCACGCCACACGCACCAAGACGGGCCTCGAGGCCCCTTCAAATCGTCTCACTCGGATGCCATTGTCTGGACACGACTGTCAGTCCGCAGGATCACACATGCGACAAACCCCATCTCATTGTCATCGTTTTTAGGGCGCACTACCTCGGGCAAGACAAGCCCCAAGCACGAGACGAATCATCAGGAATTCGTGGCACTGCGTCGATGCCATTTTCCATGTCACTCGGCATGTCATTGGGTGGCTCTAGGCACGCAGGACAAGACCCACGCCCAGGGGGGGTCGCCGACCACTCCCCCCCTAAAGAGACATTTATGCATTTCCAGCTATACCACCAGGAAACATCAACAGTGACGAGGAGACATACTGATGGGTTTAGACCACCCTAAGGGCACTGCAGTGCATGAAAGACAACACGGGTTGCCCTAAAAGAGCTATGAAACCATAGGAAGGGCCACCGACGTGACCCCTTAGGCACATGAAGGCCGCCGACACGTCATGGCATCCGCCCCGCGTCTCGTCCATCACCGCAGAGAAGACACGCCCCATGTCCAGAGCTGGTCCTCACGCCTCAAAGGAATTATCTTTAGGCGGTCATTGTCAATACATACCGTACCCAACAACATATGACAAACCCCACCACGTCGTCCTTCCTTGCAAGGCACACCGCATCCACCAAGGCAAGACCCGAGGTCCCTTCAAATCGTCCCACTCGGATGGCGTTGTCTCCACGTGATTGTCAGTACGTCGGACCTGACACGCGACGCACCCCGGCTCATTGTCATCACTTTTATGACGCATTACCTCAGACAAGACAAGCCCCAAGCACCGTACGAATAATCAAGCTTTCATGGATTTGTCTGGAGGTCGTTTTTCCATGTTCGTGGGCATGTCACTGGGTGGCTCTGGGCACGCAGGACAAGACCCACGCCCAGGGGGGGTCGCCGACCACTCCCCCCCTAAAGAGACATTTATGCATTTCCAGCTGTCCCACCAGGAAACATCAGCACTGACGAGGACACATACTGATGGGTTCAGACAACCCAATGGGCACCACAACGCATGAAAGACAGCACGTGTTGCCCTTAAAGAGCTACGAATCCATACGAACAGCCACCAAAGTGACCCCTTAGGCACACGAAGGCCGCCGACACGTCATGGCATCCGTCCCGGGTATCATCCAACACCGCCGAGAAGACAGGACCCATGTCCAGAGCGGGTCCCCGCGCATGAAATGAATTATCTTTAGGCGGTCATTGTCTTTACATTCCGAACACAACAACATGTGACAAACCCCACCTCGACGTCCTTCCTTTCAAGAAACGCCGCATGCACCAAGACGGGCCCCGAGACCCCTTCAAATCGTCTCACTCGGATGCCATTGTCTGAACGCGACTGTCAGTCCGCAGGATCTCGAAGGCGACAAACACCATCCCATTGTCATCGTTTTTATGGCGCACTACCTCGGGCAAGACAAGCCCCAAGCACGGGACGAATCATCAGGCATTCATGGCATTACGTCGATGTCATTTTGCATGTCAATGGGCATCACATTGGGTGGCTCTAGGCACGCAAGACAAGACCCACGCCCGGGGGGTCGCCGACCACTCCCCCCCTAAAGAGACATTTATGCATTTCCAGCTATTCCACCAGGAAACATCAACACCGACGAGGAGACATACTGATGGGTTTAGACCACCCTGAGGGCAGGGCAGCGCATGAAAGGCAACACGTGTTGCCCTAAAAGAGCTATGAAACCATAGGAAGGGCCACCGACGTGACCCCTTAGGCACATGAAGGCCGCCGACACGTCATGGCATCCGTCCCACGTATCGTCCATCACCACAGCGAAGACACGCCCCATGTCCAGAGCGGGTCCCCACGCATGAAAGGAATTCTCTTTAGGCGGTCATTGTCATTACATACCGGACCCAACAACATATGACAAACCCCACCTCATTGTCCTTCCATTCAAGGCACACCGCATCCACCAAGGCAAGCCCTGAGGCCCCTTCAAATCCTCTCACCCGGATGGCGTTGTCTCCACCTGATTGTCAGTACGGAGGACCTGACACGCGACGAAACCCGGCTCATTGTCATCACTTTTATGGCGCACTACCTCGAACAAGACAAGCCCCAAGCACCGGACGAATCATCAAGCTGTCTTTGCTTTGTCCGGAGGCTGTTTTTCCATGTCCGTGGGCATGTCACTGGGTGGCTCTGGGCACGCAGGACAAGACCCACGCCCAGGGGGGGTCGCCGACCACTCCCCCCCTAAAGAGACATTTATGCATTTCCAGCTGTCCCACCAGGAAACATCAGCACTGACGAGGAGACATACTGATGGGTTTAGACAACCCTGTGGGCACCACAGCGCATGAAAGACAACACGTGTTGCCCTAAAAGAGATATGAAACCATAGGAACAGCCACTGATGTGACCCCTTAGGCACATCAAGGCCGCCGACACGTAGTAGCATTCGTCGCGGGTAGCATCCAACGCCGCCGAGAAGACAGGCCCCATGTCCAGAGCGGGTCCTCGCGCATGAAATGAATTCTCTTTAGGTGGTCATTGTCATTACATACGGGACACGACAACATATGAAAAACCCCACCTCGACGTCCTTCCTTTCAAGGCACGCCGCATGCACCAAGACGGGCCCTGAGGCCCCTTCAAATCGTCTCACTCGGATGCCATTGTCTGGACGCGACTGTCAGTCCGCAGGATCGCACATGCGACAAACCCCGTCTCATTGCCATCGTTTTTAGGGCGCACTACCTCGGGCAAGACAAGCCCCAAGCACGGGACGAATCATCAGGAATTCATGGCATTGCGTCGATGCCATTTTCCATGTCACTGGGCATGTCTGTGGGTGGCTCTCGGCACGCAGGACAAGACCCACGCCCAGGGGGGGTCGCCGACCACTCCCCCCCTAAAGAGACATTTATGCATTTCCAGCTATTCCACCAGGAAACATCAACACTGACGAGGAGACATACTGAGTGGTTTAGACCACCCAGAGGGAACCGCAGCGCATGAAAGGCAACACGTGTTGCCCTAAAAGGGCTATGAAACCATAGGAAGGGACACCGACGTGGCCCCTTAGGCACATGAAGGCCGCCGACACGTCATGGCATCCGTCCCGCGTATCGTCCAACACCGCCGAGGAGACAGGACCCATGTCCAGAGCGGGTCCTCACGCATGAAATGAATTCTCTTTAGGTGGTCATTGTCTTTACATACCGGACACAACAACATATGACAAACCCCACCTCAACGTCCTTCCTTTCAAGGCACGCCGCACGCACCAAGACGGGCCCCGAGGCCCCTTCAAATCGCCTCACTAGGATTCCATTGTCTGGACGCGATTGTCAGTCCGTAGGATCTCACAGGCGACAAACCCCACCCATCTCATTGTCATCGGTTTTATGGCGCACCACCTCGGGCAAGACAAGACCCTAGCACGGGAAGAATCATCAGGAATTCAGGGCATTGCGTCGATGCCATTTTCCATGTCACTGGGCATGTCATTGGGTGGCTCTAGGCACGCAGGACAAGACCCACGCCCAGGGGGGTCGCCGACCACTCCCCCCCTAAAGAGACATTTATGCATTTCCAGCTATCCCACCAGGAAACATCAACACTGACGAGGAGACATACTGATGGGTTTAGACCACCCTGAGGGCACCACAGCGCATGAAAGACAACACGTGTTGCCCTAAAAGAGCTATGAAACCATAGGAAGGGCCACCGACGTGACCCCTTATGCACATGAAGGCCACCGACAAGTCATGGCATCCATCCCGCGTATCGTCGATCACCGCCGAGAAGACACGCCCCATGTCCAGAGCGGGTCCTCACTCATGAAAAGAATTCTCTTTAGGTGGTAATTGTAATTACATACAGGACCCAACAACATATGAAAAACCCCACCTCGACGTCCTTCCTTTCAAGGCACGTCGCATCCACCAAGACATGCCCCGAGGCCACTTCAAATCGTCTCACTCGGATGGCTTTGTCTCCACGCGATTGTCAGTTCGTCGGACCTGACACGCGACGAACCCCGTCTCATTGTCATCGCTTTTATGGGGCACTACCGCGGGCAAGACAAGCCCCAAGCACAGGAGGAATCATCTAGAGGCCATTTTTCCATGTCTGTGGGCATGTCACTGGGTGGCTCTGGGCACGCAGGACAAGACCCACGCCCAGGGGGGGTCGCCGACCACTCCCCCCCTAAAGAGACATTTCTGCATTTCCAGCTCTCCCACCAGGAAACATCAGCACTGACGAGGAGACATACTGAGTGGTTCAGACCACCCAGAGGGAACCGCAGCGCATGAAAGACAACACGTGTTGCCCTAAAAGAGCTATGAAACCATAGGAACGGCAACCGACGTGACCCCTTAGGCACGTGAAGGCCGCCGACACGTCATGGCATCCTTCCCGCGTATCGTCGACCACCGCCGAGAAGACAGACCCCATGTCCAGAGCGGGTCCTCACGCATGAAATGAATTCTCTTTAGGTGGTCGGTGTCGTTACATACCGAACCCAACAACATATGACAAACCCCAGCTCGGCGTCCTTCCTTTCAAGGCACCCCGCATCCACCAAGACAAGCCTCGAGGCCCCTTCAAATCGTCTCACTCGGATGGCATTGTCTCCACGCGATTGTCGGTACGTAGGACCTCACACGCGACGAACCCCGGCTCATTGTCAAAGCTTTTAAGGCGCACTACCCCGGAGAAGACAAGCCCCAAGCACCGGACGAATCATCACGCATTGATGGCATTGTCTAGAGGCCATTTTTCCATGTCCGTGGGCATGTCACTGGGTGGCTCGAGGCACGCAGGACAAGACCCACGCCCAGGGGGGGTCGCCGACCACTACCCCCCTAAAGAGACATTTATGCATTTACAGCTATCCCACCAGGAAACATCAGCACTGACGAGGAGACATACTGAGTGGTTTAGACCACCCAGAGGGCACCCCAGCTCATGAAAGACAACGCGAGTTGCCCTAAAAGAGCTATGAAACCATAGGAACGGCCACCGACGTGACCCCTTAGGCACATGAAGGCCGCCGGCACGTCATGGCATCCGTCCCGCGTGTCGTCGACCACCGCCGAGAAGACAACCCCATGTCCAGAGCGGGTCCTCACGCATGAAACGAATTCTATTTAGGTGGTCATGGACGTTACATACCGGACCCAACAAGATATGGCAAACCCCAGCTCGGCGTCCTTCCTTTCAAGGCACCCCGCATCCACCAATGCAAGCCCCGATGCCCCTTCAAATCGTCTCACTCGGATGGAATTGTCTCCACGCGATTGTCAGTACGTAGGACCTGACACGCGACGAACCCCGACTCATTTTCAAAGCTTTGATGGCGCACTACCCCGGACAAGACAAGCCCCAAGCACCGGACGAATC
>CAUJRU010001103.1:62500-82500 GCA_963277665.1 Viscum album | reverse complement strand
CTCCCACATCTCACATTCCGTAGGAACTCAACCGCCATGAGGCAGCTTTTAAGCAGACGAACCAGCAACGCTCAAGAGACGTCGAGGAAAAGGAGTCATGGTAGGTACGGGGGTCCTATGTCCCGCCGCGCCGCCCACATCCCACCATCCACAGGATCCCACAAACCGTGAGGCGGTATTTAAGCACCCAGCCCGCAATGCTCCACAGACGGGGAGGAAAAGGCAGGCACGTCAGGGGACGGGGCAAAAACCCAATCCCGCCGCGCCTCCCACATCCCACCATCCGCAGCAACTCAACCACCCTGAGGCGGCTTTTAAGCAAGCCAAGCCGCACTGCTCTAGAGAAGGCGAGGGAAGGGCAGGAGCGTCGAGGGACGACAAAGGAACACCAACCCACCATGCCTCCCACATCCCACCATCCAAGGAACTCCGCCACCGACAGGTGGCCTTTTAAGCAAGCCCGAACCGCAACGCTCCATGAAAGGTGAGGAAAAAGGCGGGCACGGCATGAGACTGGGCAAAAACCCATTCTTTCCAATGCCCCCCACATCCCACCGGTGAGGAAAAGGAATTACAGCGTCCCACCGCCATGCCTCCCACATCCCACCTTCCGAAGGAACTCAACCGCCATGAGGCAGATTTTAAGCAGACGAACCCACAACGCTCCAGGGACGTTGAGGAAAAGGAGTCATGACAGGAACGGAGGCCCTATGTCCCGCCGCACCCCCCACATCCCACCATTCAAAAGAACTCAACCACCGTTGAGAAACTTTTAACCAAGAACCAGGACACCAACCATGCTCATCTATCATCATCCCATCCAAGTTATATCTGTCTAGTATCGCATCGTCTTTTTAGCAAGCCCTTGGAAGACGGAACCGCAATTGTGCGAGAGAATTCAACCCAAGCATATAGACGGGGCCCCTACATCAGCACCAAAAAAATTCCACTACCAACAGGGAGAACTCCAAAGGGACAAGTGAGGGTCTTCTAGGTGGAGCTCACCCACCTGGGGATTCTTCGCTTGAGATATAACCGAGGAGAAAGTCACCCCTGGAACTGATTTAATGAGACCCGTCACAGTATCACCATCTTTCGATTAGTTTGTCCTTTACATGCGGGACCTGATCTTTGAGACAGGCATATGACTAGTGGAAGGATCAGCCATGTAGCATCACCAACAACATCTGCATTGTTTGGGGTATGACTGAGCTGACCACTCAGACCCCAACACAAGCCCAAACCGTCGTCCCGAACATTCAATTCTGTTCGATTAGTTTGTCCTTTGTACATGCACAACCTGATCTTTGAGACAAGCATATGACTAATGGAAGGATCAGCCAGGTAGCATCACCAACCACATCTGCAATGTTTGAGGTATGACTGAGCAGACCACTCAGACCCCAACACAAGCCCCAACCATCTTCCCAAATCGACAGGATTCCCCTTAATGAGTCATCACCTCCGCATGACGCTCGTGTATCTTGCAGAAACAGTAGATACACATTCTCAAGCCACCCTTATGAACATCATCACCCAAGGCATGACTGAGGAGGAAGGCACCCCAACTTGTCCAATAATGAACCATGGAAATCGTCACCCTGTTGGTGTGAGTTTCTTAGGACCCAAATAACTCGCACGTGGCCCCGACAATGCGTTGAGCAAAGCACTCCCACCAATCATTGCCCAAGGCAGCTTGCTATGGTTCGCATGAAATATCGCTGAATGAGAAATTTAGGAGCACGCTCTTGCATCCTGGTGATACCGACAGTTTCGCGCTTGAACCACTACCAAAATTCCACAACGCTCCAGAGAAGGTGAGGAAAAGGCGGTACAGCAAGGGACGACAAAGGAACCCAATCCCACCATGCCTCCCACATCCCAACATCTGCAAGAACTCAACCACACTCGGTGGCTTTTAAGCATAGCCCGACCCGCAACGCTCCATGAAAGGTGAGGAAAAAGGTGGGTACGACAGGACGGGGAAACAACCCAATCCCGCCCATACCCCCCACATCCCACCAGTGAGGAAAAAGGTAGGAACGTCAGGGGATGAGGAGGGAAACCCCCATCTCGCCGTGCCTCCCACATCTCACATTCCGTAGGAACTCAACCGCCATGAGGCAGCTTTTAAGCAGACGAACCAGCAACGCTCAAGAGACGTCAAGGAAAAGGAGTCAGGGTAGGTACGGGGGTCCTATGTCCCGCCGCGCCGCCCACATCCCACCATCCACAGGATCCCACAAACCGTGAGGCGGTATTTAAGCACCCAGCCCGCAATGCTCCACAGACGGGGAGGAAAAGGCAGGCACGTCAGGGGACGGGGCAAAAACCCAATCCCGCCGCGCCTCCCACATCCCACCATCCGCAACAACTCAACCACCCTGAGGCGGCTTTTAAGCAAGCCAAGCCGCACTGCTCTAGAGAAGGCGAGGGAAGGGCAGGAGCGTCGAGGGACGACAAAGGAACACCAACCCACCATGCCTCCCACATCCCACCATCCAAGGAACTCCGCCACCGACAGGTGGCCTTTTAAGCAAGCCCGAACCGCAACGCTCCATGAAAGGTGAGGAAAAAGGCGGGCACGACATGAGACTGGGCAAAAACCCATTCTTTCCAATGCCCCCCACATCCCACCGGTGAGGAAAAGGAATTACAGCGTCCCACCGCCATGCCTCCCACATCCCACCTTCCGAAGGAACTCAACCGCCATGAGGCAGATTTTAAGCAGACGAACCCACAACGCTCCAGGGACGTTGAGGAAAAGGAGTCATGACAGGAACGGAGGCCCTATGTCCCGCCGCACCCCCCACATCCCACCATTCAAAAGAACTCAACCACCGTTGCGAAACTTTTAACCAAGAACCAGGACACCAACCATGCTCATCTATCATCATCCCATCCAAGTTATATCTGTCTAGTATCGCATTGTCTTTTTAGCAAGCCCTTGGAAGACGGAACCGCAATTGTGCGAGAGAATTCAACCCAAGCATATAGACGGGGCCCCTACATCAGCACCAAAAAAATTCCACTACCAACAGGGAGAACTCCAAAGGGACAAGTGAGGGTCTTCTAGGTGGAGCTCACCCACCTGGGGATTCTTCGCTTGAGATATAACCGAGGAGAAAGTCACCCCTGGCACTGATTTAATGAGACCCGTCACAGTATCACCATCTTTCGATTAGTTTGTCCTTTACATGCGGGACCTGATCTTTGAGACAGGCATATGACTAGTGGAAGGATCAGCCATGTAGCATCACCAACAACATCTGCATTGTTTGGGGTATGACTGAGCTGACCACTCAGACCCCAACACAAGCCCAAACCGTCGTCCCGAACATTCAATTCTGTTCGATTAGTTTGTCCTTTGTACATGCACAACCTGATCTTTGAGACAAGCATATGACTAATGGAAGGATCAGCCAGGTAGCATCACCAACCACATCTGCAATGTTTGAGGTATGACTGAGCAGACCACTCAGACCCCAACACAAGCCCCAACCATCTTCCCAAATCGACAGGATTCCCCTTAATGAGTCATCACCTCCGCATGACGCTCGTGTATCTTGCAGAAACAGTAGATACACATTCTCAAGCCACCCTTATGAACATCATCACCCAAGGCATGACTGAGGAGGAAGGCACCCCAACTTGTCCAATAATGAACCATGGAAATCGTTACCCTGTTGGTGTGAGTCTCTTAGGACACAAATAACTCGCACGTGGCCCCGACAATGCGTTGAGCAAAGCACTCCCACCAATCATTGCCCAAGGCAGCTTGCTATGGTTCGCATGGAATATCGCTGAATGAGAAATTTAGGAGCACGCTCTCGCATCCTGGTGATACCGACAGTTTCGCGCTTGAACCACTACCAAAATTCCACAACGCTCCAGAGAAGGTGAGGAAAAGGCGGTACAGCAAGGGACGACAAAGGAACCCAATCCCACCATGCCTCCCACATCCCAACATCTGCAAGAACTCAACCACACTCAGTGGATTTTAAGCAAAGCCCGACCCGCAACGCTCCATGAAAGGTGAGGAAAAAGGTGGGTACGACAGGACGGGGAAACAACCCAATCCCGCCCATACCCCCCACATCCCACCAGTGAGGGAAAAGGTAGGAACGTCAGGGGATGAGGAGGGAAACCCCCATCCCGCCGTGCCTCCCACATCTCACATTCCGTAGGAACTCAACCGCCATGAGGCAGCTTTTAAGCAGACGAACCAGCAACGCTCAAGAGACGTCGAGGAAAAGGAGTCATGGTAGGTACGGGGGTCCTATGTCCCGCCGCGCCGCCCACATCCCACCATCCACAGGATCCCACAAACCGTGAGGCGGTATTTAAGCACCCAGCCCGCAATGCTCCACAGACGGGGAGGAAAAGGCAGGCACGTCAGGGGACGGGGCAAAAACCCAATCCCGCCGCGCCCCCCACATCCCACCATCCGCAGCAACTCAACCACCCTGAGGCAGCTTTTAAGCAAGCAAAGCCGCACTGCTCTAGAGAAGGCGAGGGAAGGGCAGGAGCGTCGAGGGACGACAAAGGAACACCAACCCACCATGCCTCCCACATCCCACCATCCAAGGAACTCCGCCACCAACAGGTGGCCTTTTAAGCAAGCCCGAACCGCAACGCTCCATGAAAGGTGAGGAAAAAGGCGGGCACGGCATGAGACTGGGCAAAAACCCATTCTTTCCAATGCCCCCCACATCCCACCGGTGAGGAAAAGGAATTACAGCGTCCCACCGCCATGCTTCCCACATCCCACCTTCCGAAGGAACTCAACCGCCGTGAGGCAGATTTTAAGCAGACGAACCCACAACGCTCCAGGGACGTTGAGGAAAAGGAGTCATGACAGGAACAGAGGCCCTATGTCCCGCCGCACCCCCCACATCCCACCATTCAAAAGAACTCAACCACCGTTGCGAAACTTTTAACCAAGAACCAGGACACCAACCATGCTCATCTATCATCATCCCATCCAAGTTATATCTGTCTAGTATCGCATCGTCTTTTTAGCAAGCCCTTGGAACCCGAAACCAAAATTGTGCGAGAGAATTCAACCCAAGCATATAGACGGGGCCCGTACATCAGCACCAACAAAATTCCACTACCAACAGGGAGAACTCCAAAGGGACAAGTGAGGGTCTTCAAGGTGGAGCTCACCCACCTGGGGATTCTTCGCTTGAGGTATAACCGAGGAGAAAGTCAGCCCTGGCACTGATTTAATGAGACCCGTCACAGTATCACCATCTTTCGATTAGTTTGTCCTTTACATGCGGGACCTGATCTTTGAGACAGGCATATGACTAGTGGAAGGATCAACCATGTAGCATCACCAACCACATCTGCAATGTTTGAGGTATGACTGAGCAGACCACTCAGACCCCAACACAAGCCCAAACCGTCGTCCCGAGCATTCAATTCCATTCGATTAGTTTGTCCTTCGTACATGCACAGCCTGATCTTTGAGACAATAATATGACTAATGGAAAGATCAACCGGGTACCATCACCAACCACATCTGCAATGTTTGAGGTATGACTGAGCAGACCACTCAGACCCCAACACAAGCCCGAACCATCTCTTCCCAAATCGACATGTTTCCCCTTAATTAGTCATCACCTCTGCATGACGCTCGTGTATCTTGCAGAAACAGTAGATACACATTCTCAAGCCACCCTTATGAACATCATCACCCAAGGCATGACTGAGGAGGAAGGCACCCCAACTTGTCCAATAATGAACCATGGAAATCGTTACCCTGTTGGTGTGAGTTTCTTAGGACCCAAATAACTCGCACGTGGCCCCGACAATGCGTTGAGCAAAGCACTCCCACCAATCATTGCCCAAGGCAGCTTGCTATGGTTCGCATGGAATATCACTGAATGAGAAATTTAGGAGCACGCTCTCGCATCCTGGTGATACCGACAGTTTCGCGCTTGAACCACTACCAAAATTCCACAACGCTCCAGAGAAGGTGAGGAAAAGGCGGTACAGCAAGGGACGACAAAGGAACCCAATCCCACCATGCCTCCCACATCCCAACATCTGCAAGAACTCAACCACAATCAGTGGATTTTAAGCAAAGCCCGACCCGCAACGCTCCATGAAAGGTGAGGAAAAAGGTGGGTACGACAGGACGGGGAAACAACCCAATCCCACCCATACCCCCCACATCCCACCAGTGAGGAAAAAGGTAGGAACGTCAGGGGATGAGGAGGGAAACCCCCATCCCGCCGTGCCTCCCACATCTCACATTCCGTAGGAACTCAACCGCCATGAGGCAGCTTTTAAGCAGACGAACCAGCAACGCTCAAGAGACGTCGAGGAAAAGGAGTCATGGTAGGTACGGGGGTCCTATGTCCCGCCGCGCCGCCCACATCCCACCATCCACAGGATCCCACAAACCGTGAGGCGGTATTTAAGCACCCAGCCCGCAATGCTCCACAGACGGGGAGGAAAAGGCAGGCACGTCAGGGGACGGGGCAAAAACCCAATCCCGCCGCGCCCCCCACATCCCACCATCCGCAGCAACTCAACCGCCCTGAGGCAGCTTTTAAGCAAGCAGAGCCGCACTGCTCTAGAGAAGGCGAGGGAAGGGCAGGAGCGTCGAGGGACGACAAAGGAACACCAACCCACCATGCCTCCCACATCCCTCCATCCAAGGAACTCCGCCACCAACAGGTGGCCTTTTAAGCAAGCCCGAACCGCAACGCTCCATGAAAGGTGAGGAAAAAGGCGGGCACGGCATGAGACTGGGCAAAAACCCATTCTTTCCAATGCCCCCCACATCCCACCGGTGAGGAAAAGGAATTACAGCGTCCCACCGCCATGCCTCCCACATCCCACCTTCCGAAGGAACTCAACCGCCATGAGGCAGATTTTAAGCAGACGAACCCACAACGCTCCAGGGACGTTGAGGAAAAGGAGTCATGACAGGAACGGAGGCCCTATGTCCCGCCGCACCCCCCACATCCCACCATTCAAAAGAACTCAACCACCGTTGCGAAACTTTTAACCAAGAACCAGGACACCAACCATGCTCATCTATCATCATCCCATCCAAGTTATATCTGTCTAGTATCGCATCGTCTTTTTAGCAAGCCCTTGGAACCCGAAACCAAAATTGTGCGAGAGAATTCAACCCAAGCATATAGACGGGGCCCTTACATCAGCACCAACAAAATTCCACTACCAACAGGGAGAACTCCAAAGGGACAAGTGAGGTTCTTCTAGGTGGAGCTCACCCACCTGGGGATTCTTCGCTTGATGTATAACCGAGGAGAAAGTCAGCCGTGTCACTGATTTAATGAGACCCTTCACAGTATCACCATCTTTCGATTAGTTTGTCCTTGTACATGCAGGACCTGATCTTTGAGACACGCATATGACTAGTGGAAGGATCACCCATGTAGCGTCACTAACCACATCTGCAATGTTTGAGGTATGACTGAGCAGACCACTCAGACCCCAACACAAGCCTAAACCGTCGTCCCGAGCATTCAATTCCATTCGATTAGTTTGTCCTTTGTACATGCACGACCTGATCTTTGATACAAGCATATGACTAATGGAAGGATCAGCCAGGTAGCATCACCAACCACATCTGCAATGTTTGAGGTATGACTGAGCAAACCACTCAGACCCCAACACAAGCCCAAACCATCTTCCCAAATCGACATGTTTCCCCTTAATTAGTCATCACCTCTGTATGACGCTCGTGTATCTTGCAAAAACAATAGATACACATTCTTCGCTTGATGTATAACCGAGGAGAACGTCAAACTTGTCACTGATTTAATGAGACCCTTCACAGTATCACCATCTTTCGGTTAGTTTGTCCCTGTACATGCACAGACTGATCTTTGAGACAAGCATATGACTAGTGTTCTCATCGGATATCCAACCAAGCCAAACCGTGTTCCATCATTCACATGGAAACATGTACAAGGACCAAATGAAAGCGAGGAGAAATTAAACCCCCACTTACGGATGAGGGTGCCAACGAGACCAACGTTCCCTTCCCAAAAAAGGGAGACCGCAGTATCTTGACAACCATCCACCACTCCCACACAATCGCGTAAGCACAACCATCAACCCACACAACTGACCGTCACGCCTCGAGGGAAGCAACCCGAGAGGCATCACAATGCAGCACATGAAGGCAGGGAAAGCCCGCTATGCATGACACAAGGGAAGGATTGATATACCCAACCCCCTAGCGCCAACGAGACCAACGTTCCATTCCCAAAAAAGGGAGACCGCAGTATCTTGACAACCATCCACCACTTCCACACAATCGCATAAGGGCAACCATCAACCCACACAACTGATCATGCACAACCTGATCTTTGAGACAAGCATATGACTAGTAGAAGGATCAGCCATGTAGCATCACCAACAACATCTGCATTGTTTGAGGTATGACTGAGCTCACCACTCAGACCCCAACACAAGCCCAAACCATCATCCCGAACATTCAATTCCGTTCCATTAGTTTGTCCTTTGTACATGCACAACCTGATCTTTGGGACAAGCATATGACTAATGGAAGGATCAGCCAGGTTGCATCACCAACCACATCTGCAATGTTTGAGGTATGACTGAGCAGACCACTCAGACCCCAACACAAGCCCAAACCGTCTTTCCAAATCGACAGGAACCCAATTAATGAGTCATCACCTCTGCATGATGCTCAATACCGCAATTGTGCGAGAGAATTCAACCCAAGCATATAAACAGGGCCCGTATATCATAACTGACAAAATTCCACTACCAACAGGGAGAACTCCGAAGGGACAAGTGAGGGTCTTCTAGGTGGAGCTCACCCACCTGGGGATTCTTCTCTTGATGTATAACTGAGGAGAAAGTCAGCCCTGGCACTAATTTAATGAGACCCATCACAGTATCACCATCTTTCGATTAGTTTGTCTTTGTACATGCGGGACCTGATCTTTGAGTCAAGCATATGACTAGTTGAAGGATCAGCCATGTAGCATCACCAACAACATCTGCATTGTTTGAGGTATGACTGAGCTAACCACTCAGACCCCAACACAAGCCCAAACCGTCGTCCCGAACATTCAATTCCATTCGATTAGTTTTTCCTTTGTACATGCACCACCTGATCTTTGGGACAAGCATATGACTAATGGAAGGATCAGCCAGGTAGCATCACCAACCACATCTGCAATGTTTGAGGTATGACTGAGCAAACCACTCAGACCCCAACACAAGCCCAAACCATCTTCCCAAATCGACAGGATTCCCCTTAATGAGTCATCACCTCTGCGTGACGACGCTCGTGTATCTTGTCGAAACAATAGATACACATTCTTCGCTTGATGTATAACCGAGGAGAACGTCAAACTTGTCACTGATTTAATGAGACCCTTCACAATATCACCATCTTTCGGTTAGTTTGTCCCTGTACATGCACAGACTGATCTTTGAGACAAGCATTTGACTAGTGTTCTCAACGGATATCCAACCAAGCCAAACCGTGTTCCATCATTCACATGGAAACATGCACAAGGACCAAATGAAAGCGAGGAGAAATTAATCCCCCACTTACGGATGAGGGTGCCAACGAGACCAACGTTCCCTTCCCAAAAAAGGGAGACCGCAGTATCTTGACAACCATCCACCACTCCCACACAATCGCGTAAGCACAACCATCAACCCACACAACTGACCGTGACGCCTCAAGGGAAGCAACCCGAGAGGCATCACAATGCAGCACATGAAGGCAGGGAAAGCCCGCTATGCATGACACAAGGGAAGGATTTATATACCCAACCCCCTAGAGCCAAGGAGACCAACGTTCCCTTCCCAAAAAAGGGAGACCGCAGTATCTTGACAACCATCCACCACTCCCACACAATCGCGTAAGCACAACCATCAACCCACACAACTGACTGTGACACCTCGAGGGAAGCAACCCGAGAGACATCACAATGCAGCACATGAAGGCAGGGAAAGCCCGCTATGCATGACACAAGGGAAGGATTTATATACCCAACCCCCTAGAGCCAAGGAGACCAACGTTCCCTTCCCAAAAAAGGGAGACCGCAGTATCTTGACAACCATCCACCACTCCCACACAATCGCGTAAGCACAACCATCAACCCACACAACTGACCGTGACGCCTCAAGGGAAGCAACCCCAGAGGCATCACAATGCAGCACATGAAGGCAGGGAAAGCCCGCTATGCATGACACAAGGGAAGGATTTATATACCCAACCCCCTAGAGCCAAGGAGACCAACGTTCCCTTCCCAAAAAAGGGAGACCGCAGTATCTTGACAACCATCCACCACTCCCACACAATCGCGTAAGCACAACCATCAACCCACACAACTGACTGTGACGCCTCGAGGGAAGCAACCCGAGAGACATCACAATGCAGCACATGAAGGCAGGGAAAGCCCGCTATGCATGACACAAGGGAAGGATTTATATACCCAACCCCCTAGAGCCAACGAGACCAACGTTCCCTTCCCAAAAAAGGGAGACCGCAGTATCTTGACAGCCATCCACCACTCCCACACAATCGCGTAAGCACAACCATCAACCCACACAACTGACCGTGACGCCTCGAGGGAAGCAACCCGAGAGGCATCACAATGCAGCACATGAAGGCAGGGAAAGCCCGCTATGCATGACACAAGGGAAGGATTGATATACCCAACCCCCTAGAGCCAACGAGACCAACGTTCCCTTCCCAAAAAAGGGAGACCGCAGTATCTTGACAACCATCCACCACTCCCACACAATCGCGTAAGCACAACCATCAACCCACACAACTGACCGTGACGCCTCGAGGGAAGCAACCCGAGAGGCATCACAATGCAGCACATGAAGGCAGGGAAAGCCCGCTATGCATGACACAAGGGAAGGATTGATATACCCAACCCCCTAGAGCCAACGAGACCAACGTTCCCTTCCCAAAAAAGGGAGACCGCGGTATCTTG
This sequence comes from Viscum album, assembly GCA_963277665.1. NCBI lineage: Eukaryota > Viridiplantae > Streptophyta > Magnoliopsida > Santalales > Viscaceae > Viscum > Viscum album. The sequence continues at coordinate 71,521 of CAUJRU010001103.1, read as the reverse complement.
ACAACCATCCACCACTCCCACACAATCGCATAAGCGCAACCATCAACCCACACAACTGATCATGCAGGACCTGATCTTTGAGACAAGCATATGACTAGTGGAAGGATCAGACATGTAGAATCACCAACAACATCTGCATTGTTTGAGGTATGACTGAGCTCACCACTCAGACCCCAACACAAGCCCAAACCGTCGTCCCGAACATTCAATTCCGTTCGATTAGTTTGTCCATTGTACATGCACAACCTGATCTTTGAGACAAGCATATGACTAATGGAAGGATCAACAAGGTTGCATCACCAACCAAATCTGCAATGTTTGAGGTATGACCCCACCTCAACGTCCTTCCCTTCAAGGCACGCCGCATGCACCAAGACGGGCCTCGAGGCCCCTTCAAATCGTCTCACTCGGATGCCATTGTCTGGAAACGACTATCAGCCCGCAAGATCACACATGCGACAAACCCCATCTCGTTGTCATCGTTTTTAGGGCGCACTACCTCGGGAAAGACAAGCCCCAAGCACGGGACGAATCATCGAGAATTCATGGCATTGCGTCCATGCCATTTTCCATGTCACTGGGCATGTCATCGGGTGGCTCTAGGCACGCAGGACAAGACCCACGCCCAGGGGGGGTCGCCGACCACTCCCCCCCCTAAAGAGACATTTATGCATTTCCAGCTATTCCACTAGGAAACATCAACAGTGACGAGGAGACATACTGATGGGTTTAGACCACCCTAAGGGCACCGCAGTGCATGAAAGACAACACGGGTTGCCCTAAAAGAGCTATGAAACCATAGGAAGGGCCACCGACGTGACCCCTTAGGCACATGAAGGCCGCCGACACGTCATGGCATCCGTCCCGCGTCTCGTCCATCACCGCAGAGAAGACACGCCCCATGTCCAGAGCGGGTCCTCACGCATGAAAGGAATTATCTTGAGGCGGTCATTGTCATTACATACCGTACCCAACAACATATGACAAACCCCACCACGTCGTCCTTCCTTGCAAGGCACACCGCATCCTCCAAGGCAAGCCCCGATGCCCCTTCAAATCGTCCCACTCGGGTGGCGTTGTCTCCACGTGATTGTCAGTACGTCGGACCTGACACGCGACGCACCCCGGCTCATTGTCATCACTTTTATGGCGCATTACCTCAGACAAGACAAGCCCCAAGCACCGTATGAATCCTCAAGCTTTCATGGATTTGTCTGGAGGCCATTTTTCCATGTCCGTGGGCATGTCACTAGGTGGCTCTGGGCACGCAGGACAAGACCCACGCCCAGGGGGGGTCGCCGACCACTCCCCCCCTAAAGAGACATTTATGCATTTTCAGCTGTCCCACCAGGAAACATCAGCACTGACGAGGAGACATACTAACGGGTTTAGACAACCCTGTGGGCACCACAGCGCATGAAAGACAACACGTGTTGCCCTAAAAGATATATGAAACCATAGGAACAGCCACCGATGTGACCCCTTAGGCACATGAAGGCCGCCGACACGTAGTAGCATTCATCCCGGGTAGCGTCCAACACCGCCGAGAAGACAGGCCCCATGTCCAGAGAGGGTCCTCACGCATGAAATGAATTCTCTTTAGGTGGTCATTGTCATTACATACGGGACACGACAACAGATGACAAACCCCACCGCAACGTCCTTCCTTTCAAGGCACGCCACACGCACCAAGACGGGCCTCGAGGCCCCTTCAAATCGTCTCACTCGGATGCCATTGTCTGGACACGACTGTCAGTCCGCAGGATCACACATGCGACAAACCCCATCTCATTGTCATCGTTTTTAGGGCGCACTACCTCGGGCAAGACAAGCCCCAAGCACGGGACGAATCATCAGAAATTCATGGCACTGCGTCGATGCCATTTTCCATGTCACTCGGCATGTCAGTGGGTGGCTCTAGGCACGCAGGACAAGACCCACGCCCAGGGGGGGTCGCCGACCACTCCCCCCCTAAAGAGACATTTATGCATTTCCAGCTATACCACCAGGAAACATCAACAGTGACGAGGAGACATACTGATGGGTTTAGACCACCCTAAGGGCACCGCAGTGCATGAAAGACAACACGGGTTGCCCTAAAAGAGCTATGAAACCATAGGAAGGGCCACCGACGTGACCCCTTAGGCACATGAAGGCCGCCGACACGTCATGGCATCCGTCCCGCGTCTCGTCCATCACCGCAGAGAAGACGCGCCCCATGTCCAGAGCGAGTCCTCACGCCTCAAAGGAATTATCTTTAGGTGGTCATTGTCAATACATACCGTACCCAACAACATATGACAAACCCCACCACATCGTCCTTCCTTGCAAGGCACACCGCATCCACCAAGGCAAGCCCCGAGGCCCCTTCAAATCGTCTCACTCGGATGCCGTTGTCTCCACGTGATCGTCAGTACGTCGGACCTCACACACGCGACAAACCCCATCTCATTGTCATCGTTTTTATGGCGCACTACCTCGGGCAAGACAAGCCCGAAGCACGGGACAAATCATCAGGAATTCTTGGCATTGCGTCGATGCCATTTTCCACGTCACTCGGAGTGGGTCTGACACGCGACGCACCCCAGCTCATTGTCATCACTTTTATGGCGCATTACCTCAGACAAGACAAGCCCCAAGCACCGTACGAATCATCAGGCTTTCATGGATTCGTCTGGAGGCCGTTTTTCCATGTCCGTGGGCATGTCACTGGGTGGCTCTGGGCACACAGGACAAGACCCACGCCCAGGGGGGGTCGCCGACCACTCCCCCCCTAAAGAGACATTTATGCATTTCCAGCTGTCCCACCAGGAAACATCAGCACTGACGAGGAGACATACTGATGGGTTCAGACAACCCTGTGGGCACCACAGCGCATGAAAGACAACACGTGTTGCCCTAAAAGAGATATGAAACCATAGGAATAGCCACCAATGTGACCCCTTAGGCACATCAAGGCCGCCATCACGTACTAGCATCCATCCCGGGTAGCGTCCAACACCGCCGAGAAGACAGGCCCCATGTCCAGAGAGGGTCCTCACGCATGAAATGAATTCTCTTTAGGTGGTCATTATCATTACATACGGGACACGAAAACACATGAATAACCACACCTCAACGTCCTTCCTTTCAAGGCACACCGCATGCACCAAGACGGGCCTCGAGGCCCCTTCAAATCGTCTCACTCGGATGCCTTTGTCTGGAAACGACTGTCAGCCCGCAAGATCACACATGCGACAAAACCCATCTCATTGTCATCGTTTTTAGGGCGCACTACCTCGGGAAAGACAAGCCCCAAGCACGGGACGAATCATCAAGAATTCATGGCATTGCGTCGATGCCATTTTCCATGTCACTGGGCATGTCATCGGGTGGCTCTAGGCACGCAGGACAAGACCCACGCCCAGGGGGGGTCGCCGACCACTCCCCCCCTAAAGAGACATTTATGCATTTCCAGCTATTCCACCAGGAAACATCAAAAGTGACGAGGAGACATACTGAGGGGTTTAGACCACCCTAAGGGCACCGCAGTGCATGAAAGACAACACGGGTTGCCCTAAAAGAGCTATGAAACCATAGGAAGGGCCACCGACGTGACCCCTTAGGCACATGAAGGCCGCCGACACGTCATGACATCCGTCCCGCGTCTCGTCCATCACCGCAGAGAAGACACGCCCCATGTCCAGAGCGGGTCCTCACGCATGAAATGAATTATCTTTAGGCGGTCATTGTCATTACATACCGTACCCAACAACATATGACAAACCCCACCACGTCGTCCTTCCTTGCAAGGCACACCGCATCCTCCAAGGCAAGCCCCGATGCCCCTTCAAATCGTCCCACTCGGGTGGCGTTGTCTCCACGTGATTGTCAGTACCTCGGACCTGACACGCGACGCACCCCGGCTCATTGTCATCACTTTTATGGCGCATTACCTCAGACAAGACAAGCCCCAAGCACCGTATGAATCCTCAAGCTTTCATGGATTTGTCTGGAGGCCATTTTTCCATGTCCGTGGGCATGTCACTAGGTGGCTCTGGGCACGCAGGACAAGACCCACGCCCAGGGGGGGTCGCCGACCACTCCCCCCCTAAAGAGACATTTATGCCTTTCCAGCTGTCCCACCAGGAAACATCAGCACTGACGAGGAGACATACTGGAGGGTTTAGACAACCCTGTGGGCACCACAGCGCATGAAAGTCAACACGTGTTGCCCTAAAAGATATATGAAACCGTAGGAACAGCCACCGATGTGACCCCTTAGGCACATGAAGGCCGCCGACACGTAGTAGCATTCATCCCGGGTAGCGTCCAACACCGCCGAGAAGACAGGCCCCATGTCCAGAGAGGGTCCTCACGCATGAAATGAATTCTCTTTAGGTGGTCATTGTCATTACATACGGGACACGACAACAGATGACAAACCCCACCGCAACGTCCTTCCTTTCAAGGCACGCCACACGCACCAAGACGGGCCTCGAGGCCCCTTCAAATCGTCTCACTCGGATGCCATTGTCTGGACACGACTGTCAGTCCGCAGGATCACACATGCGACAAACCCCATCTCATTGTCATCGTTTTTAGGGCGCACTACCTCGGGCAAGACAAGCCCCAAGCACGAGACGAATCATCAGGAATTCATGGCACTGCGTCGATGCCATTTTCCATGTCACTCGGCATGTCATTGGGTGGCTCTAGGCACGCAGGACAAGACCCACGCCCAGGGGGGGTCGCCGACCACTCCCCCCCTAAAGAGACATTTATGCATTTCCAGCTATACCACCAGGAAACATCAACAGTGACGAGGAGACATACTGATGGGTTTAGACCACCCTAAGGGCACTGCAGTGCATGAAAGACAACACGGGTTGCCCTAAAAGAGCTATGAAACCATAGGAAGGGCCACCGACGTGACCCCTTAGGCACATGAAGGCCGCCGACACGTCATGGCATCCGCCCCGCGTCTCGTCCATCACCGCAGAGAAGACACGCCCCATGTCCAGAGCTGGTCCTCACGCCTCAAAGGAATTATCTTTAGGCGGTCATTGTCAATACATACCGTACCCAACAACATATGACAAACCCCACCACGTCGTCCTTCCTTGCAAGGCACACCGCATCCACCAAGGCAAGACCCGAGGTCCCTTCAAATCGTCCCACTCGGATGGCGTTGTCTCCACGTGATTGTCAGTACGTCGGACCTGACACGCGACGCACCCCGGCTCATTGTCATCACTTTTATGACGCATTACCTCAGACAAGACAAGCCCCAAGCACCGTACGAATAATCAAGCTTTCATGGATTTGTCTGGAGGTCGTTTTTCCATGTTCGTGGGCATGTCACTGGGTGGCTCTGGGCACGCAGGACAAGACCCACGCCCAGGGGGGGTCGCCGACCACTCCCCCCCTAAAGAGACATTTATGCATTTCCAGCTGTCCCACCAGGAAACATCAGCACTGACGAGGACACATACTGATGGGTTCAGACAACCCAATGGGCACCACAACGCATGAAAGACAGCACGTGTTGCCCTTAAAGAGCTACGAATCCATACGAACAGCCACCAAAGTGACCCCTTAGGCACACGAAGGCCGCCGACACGTCATGGCATCCGTCCCGGGTATCATCCAACACCGCCGAGAAGACAGGACCCATGTCCAGAGTGGGTCCCCGCGCATGAAATGAATTATCTTTAGGCGGTCATTGTCTTTACATTCCGAACACAACAACATGTGACAAACCCCACCTCGACGTCCTTCCTTTCAAGAAACGCCGCATGCACCAAGACGGGCCCCGAGACCCCTTCAAATCGTCTCACTCGGATGCCATTGTCTGAACGCGACTGTCAGTCCGCAGGATCTCGAAGGCGACAAACACCATCCCATTGTCATCGTTTTTATGGCGCACTACCTCGGGCAAGACAAGCCCCAAGCACGGGACGAATCATCAGGCATTCATGGCATTACGTCGATGTCATTTTGCATGTCAATGGGCATCACATTGGGTGGCTCTAGGCACGCAAGACAAGACCCACGCCCGGGGGGGTCGCCGACCACTCCCCCCCTAAAGAGACATTTATGCATTTCCAGCTATTCCACCAGGAAACATCAACACCGACGAGGAGACATACTGATGGGTTTAGACCACCCTGAGGGCAGGGCAGCGCATGAAAGGCAACACGTGTTGCCCTAAAAGAGCTATGAAACCATAGGAAGGGCCACCGACGTGACCCCTTAGGCACATGAAGGCCGCCGACACGTCATGGCATCCGTCCCACGTATCGTCCATCACCACAGCGAAGACACGCCCCATGTCCAGAGCGGGTCCCCACGCATGAAAGGAATTCTCTTTAGGCGGTCATTGTCATTACATACCGGACCCAACAACATATGACAAACCCCACCTCATTGTCCTTCCATTCAAGGCACACCGCATCCACCAAGGCAAGCCCTGAGGCCCCTTCAAATCCTCTCACCCGGATGGCGTTGTCTCCACCTGATTGTCAGTACGGAGGACCTGACACGCGACGAAACCCGGCTCATTGTCATCACTTTTATGGCGCACTACCTCGAACAAGACAAGCCCCAAGCACCGGACGAATCATCAAGCTGTCTTTGCTTTGTCCGGAGGCTGTTTTTCCATGTCCGTGGGCATGTCACTGGGTGGCTCTGGGCACGCAGGACAAGACCCACGCCCAGGGGGGGTCGCCGACCACTCCCCCCCTAAAGAGACATTTATGCATTTCCAGCTGTCCCACCAGGAAACATCAGCACTGACGAGGAGACATACTGATGGGTTTAGACAACCCTGTGGGCACCACAGCGCATGAAAGACAACACGTGTTGCCCTAAAAGAGATATGAAACCATAGGAACAGCCACTGATGTGACCCCTTAGGCACATCAAGGCCGCCGACACGTAGTAGCATTCGTCGCGGGTAGCATCCAACGCCGCCGAGAAGACAGGCCCCATGTCCAGAGCGGGTCCTCGCGCATGAAATGAATTCTCTTTAGGTGGTCATTGTCATTACATACGGGACACGACAACATATGAAAAACCCCACCTCGACGTCCTTCCTTTCAAGGCACGCCGCATGCACCAAGACGGGCCCTGAGGCCCCTTCAAATCGTCTCACTCGGATGCCATTGTCTGGACGCGACTGTCAGTCCGCAGGATCGCACATGCGACAAACCCCGTCTCATTGCCATCGTTTTTAGGGCGCACTACCTCGGGCAAGACAAGCCCCAAGCACGGGACGAATCATCAGGAATTCATGGCATTGCGTCGATGCCATTTTCCATGTCACTGGGCATGTCTGTGGGTGGCTCTCGGCACGCAGGACAAGACCCACGCCCAGGGGGGGTCGCCGACCACTCCCCCCCTAAAGAGACATTTATGCATTTCCAGCTATTCCACCAGGAAACATCAACACTGACGAGGAGACATACTGAGTGGTTTAGACCACCCAGAGGGAACCGCAGCGCATGAAAGGCAACACGTGTTGCCCTAAAAGGGCTATGAAACCATAGGAAGGGACACCGACGTGGCCCCTTAGGCACATGAAGGCCGCCGACACGTCATGGCATCCGTCCCGCGTATCGTCCAACACCGCCGAGGAGACAGGACCCATGTCCAGAGCGGGTCCTCACGCATGAAATGAATTCTCTTTAGGTGGTCATTGTCTTTACATACCGGACACAACAACATATGACAAACCCCACCTCAACGTCCTTCCTTTCAAGGCACGCCGCACGCACCAAGACGGGCCCCGAGGCCCCTTCAAATCGCCTCACTAGGATTCCATTGTCTGGACGCGATTGTCAGTCCGTAGGATCTCACAGGCGACAAACCCCACCCATCTCATTGTCATCGGTTTTATGGCGCACCACCTCGGGCAAGACAAGACCCTAGCACGGGAAGAATCATCAGGAATTCAGGGCATTGCGTCGATGCCATTTTCCATGTCACTGGGCATGTCATTGGGTGGCTCTAGGCACGCAGGACAAGACCCACGCCCAGGGGGGTCGCCGACCACTCCCCCCCTAAAGAGACATTTATGCATTTCCAGCTATCCCACCAGGAAACATCAACACTGACGAGGAGACATACTGATGGGTTTAGACCACCCTGAGGGCACCACAGCGCATGAAAGACAACACGTGTTGCCCTAAAAGAGCTATGAAACCATAGGAAGGGCCACCGACGTGACCCCTTATGCACATGAAGGCCACCGACAAGTCATGGCATCCATCCCGCGTATCGTCGATCACCGCCGAGAAGACACGCCCCATGTCCAGAGCGGGTCCTCACTCATGAAAAGAATTCTCTTTAGGTGGTAATTGTAATTACATACAGGACCCAACAACATATGAAAAACCCCACCTCGACGTCCTTCCTTTCAAGGCACGTCGCATCCACCAAGACATGCCCCGAGGCCACTTCAAATCGTCTCACTCGGATGGCTTTGTCTCCACGCGATTGTCAGTTCGTCGGACCTGACACGCGACGAACCCCGTCTCATTGTCATCGCTTTTATGGGGCACTACCGCGGGCAAGACAAGCCCCAAGCACAGGAGGAATCATCTAGAGGCCATTTTTCCATGTCTGTGGGCATGTCACTGGGTGGCTCTGGGCACGCAGGACAAGACCCACGCCCAGGGGGGGTCGCCGACCACTCCCCCCCTAAAGAGACATTTCTGCATTTCCAGCTCTCCCACCAGGAAACATCAGCACTGACGAGGAGACATACTGAGTGGTTCAGACCACCCAGAGGGAACCGCAGCGCATGAAAGACAACACGTGTTGCCCTAAAAGAGCTATGAAACCATAGGAACGGCAACCGACGTGACCCCTTAGGCACGTGAAGGCCGCCGACACGTCATGGCATCCTTCCCGCGTATCGTCGACCACCGCCGAGAAGACAGACCCCATGTCCAGAGCGGGTCCTCACGCATGAAATGAATTCTCTTTAGGTGGTCGGTGTCGTTACATACCGAACCCAACAACATATGACAAACCCCA
>CAUJRU010001103.1:30000-52500 GCA_963277665.1 Viscum album | reverse complement strand
GGACTACCCAACATTTTATAGGATCTCCCTGTAAAGAGTCTTCACCTCCCAATGATGCTCAAGTACACCGCACCGAAAAAATAGATCCGACTTCCAACACTTCTTTTATTCCAGAGACAAGAATGAATCATCATCGACGGGGTCTCAGCATTCATTCCTTCCTTTACCCAGCACCGATGAGAATAGCCAAACCGATCACTTCCCACGAATCCACAGGATCCCGGTTAATGAGTCATCACCTCCGCATGACGCTCGTGTATCTTGCAGAAACAGTAGATACACATTCTCAAGCCGCCCTTATGAACATCATCACCCAAGGCATGACTGAGGAGGAAGGCACCCCAACTTGTCCAATAATGAACCATGGCAACCGTTTGCCTGGTGGTGTGAGTTTCTCAGGACCCAAATAACTCACAGGTGGCCCCGACAATGCGTTGGGCAAAGCACTCCCGCAAATCACTGCCCAAGGAAGCTTGCTACGGTTCGCATGGAATATCACTGAATGGGAAATTTAGGAGCACGGTCTCTCATCCTGGTGATACCGACAGTTTCGCGCTTGAACCACTACCAAAATCCCACAACGCTCCAGAGAAGGTGAGGAAAAGGCAGGTACAGCAAAGGACGACAAAGGAACCCAATCCCACCATGCCTCCCACATCCCAACATCTGCAAGAACTCAACCACACTCGGTGGCTTTTAAGCATAGCCCGACCCGCAACGCTCCATGAAAGGTGAGGAAAAAGGTGGGTACGACAGGACGGGGAAACAACCCAATCCCGCCCATACCCCCCACATCCCACCAGTGAGGAAAAAGGTAGGAACGTCAGGGGATGAGGAGGGAAACCCCCATCCCGCCGTGCCTCCCACATCTCACATTCCGTAGGAACTCAACCGCCATGAGGCAGCTTTTAAGCAGACGAACCAGCAACGCTCAAGAGACGTCGAGGAAAAGGAGTCATGGTAGGTACGGGGGTCCTATGTCCCGCCGCGCCGCCCACATCCCACCATCCACAGGATCCCACAAACCGTGAGGCGGTATTTAAGCACCCAGCCCGCAATGCTCCACAGACGGGGAGGAAAAGGCAGGCACGTCAGGGGACGGGGCAAAAACCCAATCCCGCCGCGCCTCCCACATCCCACCATCCGCAGCAACTCAACCACCCTGAGGCGGCTTTTAAGCAAGCCAAGCCGCACTGCTCTAGAGAAGGCGAGGGAAGGGCAGGAGCGTCGAGGGACGACAAAGGAACACCAACCCACCATGCCTCCCACATCCCACCATCCAAGGAACTCCGCCACCGACAGGTGGCCTTTTAAGCAAGCCCGAACCGCAACGCTCCATGAAAGGTGAGGAAAAAGGCGGGCACGGCATGAGACTGGGCAAAAACCCATTCTTTCCAATGCCCCCCACATCCCACCGGTGAGGAAAAGGAATTACAGCGTCCCACCGCCATGCCTCCCACATCCCACCTTCCGAAGGAACTCAACCGCCATGAGGCAGATTTTAAGCAGACGAACCCACAACGCTCCAGGGACGTTGAGGAAAAGGAGTCATGACAGGAACGGAGGCCCTATGTCCCGCCGCACCCCCCACATCCCACCATTCAAAAGAACTCAACCACCGTTGAGAAACTTTTAACCAAGAACCAGGACACCAACCATGCTCATCTATCATCATCCCATCCAAGTTATATCTGTCTAGTATCGCATCGTCTTTTTAGCAAGCCCTTGGAAGACGGAACCGCAATTGTGCGAGAGAATTCAACCCAAGCATATAGACGGGGCCCCTACATCAGCACCAAAAAAATTCCACTACCAACAGGGAGAACTCCAAAGGGACAAGTGAGGGTCTTCTAGGTGGAGCTCACCCACCTGGGGATTCTTCGCTTGAGATATAACCGAGGAGAAAGTCACCCCTGGAACTGATTTAATGAGACCCGTCACAGTATCACCATCTTTCGATTAGTTTGTCCTTTACATGCGGGACCTGATCTTTGAGACAGGCATATGACTAGTGGAAGGATCAGCCATGTAGCATCACCAACAACATCTGCATTGTTTGGGGTATGACTGAGCTGACCACTCAGACCCCAACACAAGCCCAAACCGTCGTCCCGAACATTCAATTCTGTTCGATTAGTTTGTCCTTTGTACATGCACAACCTGATCTTTGAGACAAGCATATGACTAATGGAAGGATCAGCCAGGTAGCATCACCAACCACATCTGCAATGTTTGAGGTATGACTGAGCAGACCACTCAGACCCCAACACAAGCCCCAACCATCTTCCCAAATCGACAGGATTCCCCTTAATGAGTCATCACCTCCGCATGACGCTCGTGTATCTTGCAGAAACAGTAGATACACATTCTCAAGCCACCCTTATGAACATCATCACCCAAGGCATGACTGAGGAGGAAGGCACCCCAACTTGTCCAATAATGAACCATGGAAATCGTCACCCTGTTGGTGTGAGTTTCTTAGGACCCAAATAACTCGCACGTGGCCCCGACAATGCGTTGAGCAAAGCACTCCCACCAATCATTGCCCAAGGCAGCTTGCTATGGTTCGCATGAAATATCGCTGAATGAGAAATTTAGGAGCACGCTCTTGCATCCTGGTGATACCGACAGTTTCGCGCTTGAACCACTACCAAAATTCCACAACGCTCCAGAGAAGGTGAGGAAAAGGCGGTACAGCAAGGGACGACAAAGGAACCCAATCCCACCATGCCTCCCACATCCCAACATCTGCAAGAACTCAACCACACTCGGTGGCTTTTAAGCATAGCCCGACCCGCAACGCTCCATGAAAGGTGAGGAAAAAGGTGGGTACGACAGGACGGGGAAACAACCCAATCCCGCCCATACCCCCCACATCCCACCAGTGAGGAAAAAGGTAGGAACGTCAGGGGATGAGGAGGGAAACCCCCATCCCGCCGTGCCTCCCACATCTCACATTCCGTAGGAACTCAACCGCCATGAGGCAGCTTTTAAGCAGACGAACCAGCAACGCTCAAGAGACGTCAAGGAAAAGGAGTCAGGGTAGGTACGGGGGTCCTATGTCCCGCCGCGCCGCCCACATCCCACCATCCACAGGATCCCACAAACCGTGAGGCGGTATTTAAGCACCCAGCCCGCAATGCTCCACAGACGGGGAGGAAAAGGCAGGCACGTCAGGGGACGGGGCAAAAACCCAATCCCGCCGCGCCTCCCACATCCCACCATCCGCAACAACTCAACCACCCTGAGGCGGCTTTTAAGCAAGCCAAGCCGCACTGCTCTAGAGAAGGCGAGGGAAGGGCAGGAGCGTCGAGGGACGACAAAGGAACACCAACCCACCATGCCTCCCACATCCCACCATCCAAGGAACTCCGCCACCGACAGGTGGCCTTTTAAGCAAGCCCGAACCGCAACGCTCCATGAAAGGTGAGGAAAAAGGCGGGCACGGCATGAGACTGGGCAAAAACCCATTCTTTCCAATGCCCCCCACATCCCACCGGTGAGGAAAAGGAATTACAGCGTCCCACCGCCATGCCTCCCACATCCCACCTTCCGAAGGAACTCAACCGCCATGAGGCAGATTTTAAGCAGACGAACCCACAACGCTCCAGGGACGTTGAGGAAAAGGAGTCATGACAGGAACGGAGGCCCTATGTCCCGCCGCACCCCCCACATCCCACCATTCAAAAGAACTCAACCACCGTTGCGAAACTTTTAACCAAGAACCAGGACACCAACCATGCTCATCTATCATCATCCCATCCAAGTTATATCTGTCTAGTATCGCATTGTCTTTTTAGCAAGCCCTTGGAAGACGGAACCGCAATTGTGCGAGAGAATTCAACCCAAGCATATAGACGGGGCCCCTACATCAGCACCAAAAAAATTCCACTACCAACAGGGAGAACTCCAAAGGGACAAGTGAGGGTCTTCTAGGTGGAGCTCACCCACCTGGGGATTCTTCGCTTGAGATATAACCGAGGAGAAAGTCACCCCTGGCACTGATTTAATGAGACCCGTCACAGTATCACCATCTTTCGATTAGTTTGTCCTTTACATGCGGGACCTGATCTTTGAGACAGGCATATGACTAGTGGAAGGATCAGCCATGTAGCATCACCAACAACATCTGCATTGTTTGGGGTATGACTGAGCTGACCACTCAGACCCCAACACAAGCCCAAACCGTCGTCCCGAACATTCAATTCTGTTCGATTAGTTTGTCCTTTGTACATGCACAACCTGATCTTTGAGACAAGCATATGACTAATGGAAGGATCAGCCAGGTAGCATCACCAACCACATCTGCAATGTTTGAGGTATGACTGAGCAGACCACTCAGACCCCAACACAAGCCCCAACCATCTTCCCAAATCGACAGGATTCCCCTTAATGAGTCATCACCTCCGCATGACGCTCGTGTATCTTGCAGAAACAGTAGATACACATTCTCAAGCCACCCTTATGAACATCATCACCCAAGGCATGACTGAGGAGGAAGGCACCCCAACTTGTCCAATAATGAACCATGGAAATCGTTACCCTGTTGGTGTGAGTCTCTTAGGACACAAATAACTCGCACGTGGCCCCGACAATGCGTTGAGCAAAGCACTCCCACCAATCATTGCCCAAGGCAGCTTGCTATGGTTCGCATGGAATATCGCTGAATGAGAAATTTAGGAGCACGCTCTCGCATCCTGGTGATACCGACAGTTTCGCGCTTGAACCACTACCAAAATTCCACAACGCTCCAGAGAAGGTGAGGAAAAGGCGGTACAGCAAGGGACGACAAAGGAACCCAATCCCACCATGCCTCCCACATCCCAACATCTGCAAGAACTCAACCACACTCAGTGGATTTTAAGCAAAGCCCGACCCGCAACGCTCCATGAAAGGTGAGGAAAAAGGTGGGTACGACAGGACGGGGAAACAACCCAATCCCGCCCATACCCCCCACATCCCACCAGTGAGGGAAAAGGTAGGAACGTCAGGGGATGAGGAGGGAAACCCCCATCCCGCCGTGCCTCCCACATCTCACATTCCGTAGGAACTCAACCGCCATGAGGCAGCTTTTAAGCAGACGAACCAGCAACGCTCAAGAGACGTCGAGGAAAAGGAGTCATGGTAGGTACGGGGGTCCTATGTCCCGCCGCGCCGCCCACATCCCACCATCCACAGGATCCCACAAACCGTGAGGCGGTATTTAAGCACCCAGCCCGCAATGCTCCACAGACGGGGAGGAAAAGGCAGGCACGTCAGGGGACGGGGCAAAAACCCAATCCCGCCGCGCCCCCCACATCCCACCATCCGCAGCAACTCAACCACCCTGAGGCAGCTTTTAAGCAAGCAAAGCCGCACTGCTCTAGAGAAGGCGAGGGAAGGGCAGGAGCGTCGAGGGACGACAAAGGAACACCAACCCACCATGCCTCCCACATCCCACCATCCAAGGAACTCCGCCACCAACAGGTGGCCTTTTAAGCAAGCCCGAACCGCAACGCTCCATGAAAGGTGAGGAAAAAGGCGGGCACGGCATGAGACTGGGCAAAAACCCATTCTTTCCAATGCCCCCCACATCCCACCGGTGAGGAAAAGGAATTACAGCGTCCCACCGCCATGCTTCCCACATCCCACCTTCCGAAGGAACTCAACCGCCGTGAGGCAGATTTTAAGCAGACGAACCCACAACGCTCCAGGGACGTTGAGGAAAAGGAGTCATGACAGGAACAGAGGCCCTATGTCCCGCCGCACCCCCCACATCCCACCATTCAAAAGAACTCAACCACCGTTGCGAAACTTTTAACCAAGAACCAGGACACCAACCATTCTCATCTATCATCATCCCATCCAAGTTATATCTGTCTAGTATCGCATCGTCTTTTTAGCAAGCCCTTGGAACCCGAAACCAAAATTGTGCGAGAGAATTCAACCCAAGCATATAGACGGGGCCCGTACATCAGCACCAACAAAATTCCACTACCAACAGGGAGAACTCCAAAGGGACAAGTGAGGGTCTTCAAGGTGGAGCTCACCCACCTGGGGATTCTTCGCTTGAGGTATAACCGAGGAGAAAGTCAGCCCTGGCACTGATTTAATGAGACCCGTCACAGTATCACCATCTTTCGATTAGTTTGTCCTTTACATGCGGGACCTGATCTTTGAGACAGGCATATGACTAGTGGAAGGATCAACCATGTAGCATCACCAACCACATCTGCAATGTTTGAGGTATGACTGAGCAGACCACTCAGACCCCAACACAAGCCCAAACCGTCGTCCCGAGCATTCAATTCCATTCGATTAGTTTGTCCTTCGTACATGCACAGCCTGATCTTTGAGACAATAATATGACTAATGGAAAGATCAACCGGGTACCATCACCAACCACATCTGCAATGTTTGAGGTATGACTGAGCAGACCACTCAGACCCCAACACAAGCCCGAACCATCTCTTCCCAAATCGACATGTTTCCCCTTAATTAGTCATCACCTCTGCATGACGCTCGTGTATCTTGCAGAAACAGTAGATACACATTCTCAAGCCACCCTTATGAACATCATCACCCAAGGCATGACTGAGGAGGAAGGCACCCCAACTTGTCCAATAATGAACCATGGAAATCGTTACCCTGTTGGTGTGAGTTTCTTAGGACCCAAATAACTCGCACGTGGCCCCGACAATGCGTTGAGCAAAGCACTCCCACCAATCATTGCCCAAGGCAGCTTGCTATGGTTCGCATGGAATATCACTGAATGAGAAATTTAGGAGCACGCTCTCGCATCCTGGTGATACCGACAGTTTCGCGCTTGAACCACTACCAAAATTCCACAACGCTCCAGAGAAGGTGAGGAAAAGGCGGTACAGCAAGGGACGACAAAGGAACCCAATCCCACCATGCCTCCCACATCCCAACATCTGCAAGAACTCAACCACAATCAGTGGATTTTAAGCAAAGCCCGACCCGCAACGCTCCATGAAAGGTGAGGAAAAAGGTGGGTACGACAGGACGGGGAAACAACCCAATCCCACCCATACCCCCCACATCCCACCAGTGAGGAAAAAGGTAGGAACGTCAGGGGATGAGGAGGGAAACCCCCATCCCGCCGTGCCTCCCACATCTCACATTCCGTAGGAACTCAACCGCCATGAGGCAGCTTTTAAGCAGACGAACCAGCAACGCTCAAGAGACGTCGAGGAAAAGGAGTCATGGTAGGTACGGGGGTCCTATGTCCCGCCGCGCCGCCCACATCCCACCATCCACAGGATCCCACAAACCGTGAGGCGGTATTTAAGCACCCAGCCCGCAATGCTCCACAGACGGGGAGGAAAAGGCAGGCACGTCAGGGGACGGGGCAAAAACCCAATCCCGCCGCGCCCCCCACATCCCACCATCCGCAGCAACTCAACCGCCCTGAGGCAGCTTTTAAGCAAGCAGAGCCGCACTGCTCTAGAGAAGGCGAGGGAAGGGCAGGAGCGTCGAGGGACGACAAAGGAACACCAACCCACCATGCCTCCCACATCCCACCATCCAAGGAACTCCGCCACCAACAGGTGGCCTTTTAAGCAAGCCCGAACCGCAACGCTCCATGAAAGGTGAGGAAAAAGGCGGGCACGGCATGAGACTGGGCAAAAACCCATTCTTTCCAATGCCCCCCACATCCCACCGGTGAGGAAAAGGAATTACAGCGTCCCACCGCCATGCCTCCCACATCCCACCTTCCGAAGGAACTCAACCGCCATGAGGCAGATTTTAAGCAGACGAACCCACAACGCTCCAGGGACGTTGAGGAAAAGGAGTCATGACAGGAACGGAGGCCCTATGTCCCGCCGCACCCCCCACATCCCACCATTCAAAAGAACTCAACCACCGTTGCGAAACTTTTAACCAAGAACCAGGACACCAACCATGCTCATCTATCATCATCCCATCCAAGTTATATCTGTCTAGTATCGCATCGTCTTTTTAGCAAGCCCTTGGAACCCGAAACCAAAATTGTGCGAGAGAATTCAACCCAAGCATATAGACGGGGCCCTTACATCAGCACCAACAAAATTCCACTACCAACAGGGAGAACTCCAAAGGGACAAGTGAGGTTCTTCTAGGTGGAGCTCACCCACCTGGGGATTCTTCGCTTGATGTATAACCGAGGAGAAAGTCAGCCGTGTCACTGATTTAATGAGACCCTTCACAGTATCACCATCTTTCGATTAGTTTGTCCTTGTACATGCAGGACCTGATCTTTGAGACACGCATATGACTAGTGGAAGGATCACCCATGTAGCGTCACTAACCACATCTGCAATGTTTGAGGTATGACTGAGCAGACCACTCAGACCCCAACACAAGCCTAAACCGTCGTCCCGAGCATTCAATTCCATTCGATTAGTTTGTCCTTTGTACATGCACGACCTGATCTTTGATACAAGCATATGACTAATGGAAGGATCAGCCAGGTAGCATCACCAACCACATCTGCAATGTTTGAGGTATGACTGAGCAAACCACTCAGACCCCAACACAAGCCCAAACCATCTTCCCAAATCGACATGTTTCCCCTTAATTAGTCATCACCTCTGTATGACGCTCGTGTATCTTGCAAAAACAATAGATACACATTCTTCGCTTGATGTATAACCGAGGAGAACGTCAAACTTGTCACTGATTTAATGAGACCCTTCACAGTATCACCATCTTTCGGTTAGTTTGTCCCTGTACATGCACAGACTGATCTTTGAGACAAGCATATGACTAGTGTTCTCATCGGATATCCAACCAAGCCAAACCGTGTTCCATCATTCACATGGAAACATGTACAAGGACCAAATGAAAGCGAGGAGAAATTAAACCCCCACTTACGGATGAGGGTGCCAACGAGACCAACGTTCCCTTCCCAAAAAAGGGAGACCGCAGTATCTTGACAACCATCCACCACTCCCACACAATCGCGTAAGCACAACCATCAACCCACACAACTGACCGTCACGCCTCGAGGGAAGCAACCCGAGAGGCATCACAATGCAGCACATGAAGGCAGGGAAAGCCCGCTATGCATGACACAAGGGAAGGATTGATATACCCAACCCCCTAGCGCCAACGAGACCAACGTTCCATTCCCAAAAAAGGGAGACCGCAGTATCTTGACAACCATCCACCACTTCCACACAATCGCATAAGGGCAACCATCAACCCACACAACTGATCATGCACAACCTGATCTTTGAGACAAGCATATGACTAGTAGAAGGATCAGCCATGTAGCATCACCAACAACATCTGCATTGTTTGAGGTATGACTGAGCTCACCACTCAGACCCCAACACAAGCCCAAACCATCATCCCGAACATTCAATTCCGTTCCATTAGTTTGTCCTTTGTACATGCACAACCTGATCTTTGGGACAAGCATATGACTAATGGAAGGATCAGCCAGGTTGCATCACCAACCACATCTGCAATGTTTGAGGTATGACTGAGCAGACCACTCAGACCCCAACACAAGCCCAAACCGTCTTTCCAAATCGACAGGAACCCAATTAATGAGTCATCACCTCTGCATGATGCTCAATACCGCAATTGTGCGAGAGAATTCAACCCAAGCATATAAACAGGGCCCGTATATCATAACTGACAAAATTCCACTACCAACAGGGAGAACTCCGAAGGGACAAGTGAGGGTCTTCTAGGTGGAGCTCACCCACCTGGGGATTCTTCTCTTGATGTATAACTGAGGAGAAAGTCAGCCCTGGCACTAATTTAATGAGACCCATCACAGTATCACCATCTTTCGATTAGTTTGTCTTTGTACATGCGGGACCTGATCTTTGAGTCAAGCATATGACTAGTTGAAGGATCAGCCATGTAGCATCACCAACAACATCTGCATTGTTTGAGGTATGACTGAGCTAACCACTCAGACCCCAACACAAGCCCAAACCGTCGTCCCGAACATTCAATTCCATTCGATTAGTTTTTCCTTTGTACATGCACCACCTGATCTTTGGGACAAGCATATGACTAATGGAAGGATCAGCCAGGTAGCATCACCAACCACATCTGCAATGTTTGAGGTATGACTGAGCAAACCACTCAGACCCCAACACAAGCCCAAACCATCTTCCCAAATCGACAGGATTCCCCTTAATGAGTCATCACCTCTGCGTGACGACGCTCGTGTATCTTGTCGAAACAATAGATACACATTCTTCGCTTGATGTATAACCGAGGAGAACGTCAAACTTGTCACTGATTTAATGAGACCCTTCACAATATCACCATCTTTCGGTTAGTTTGTCCCTGTACATGCACAGACTGATCTTTGAGACAAGCATTTGACTAGTGTTCTCAACGGATATCCAACCAAGCCAAACCGTGTTCCATCATTCACATGGAAACATGCACAAGGACCAAATGAAAGCGAGGAGAAATTAATCCCCCACTTACGGATGAGGGTGCCAACGAGACCAACGTTCCCTTCCCAAAAAAGGGAGACCGCAGTATCTTGACAACCATCCACCACTCCCACACAATCGCGTAAGCACAACCATCAACCCACACAACTGACCGTGACGCCTCAAGGGAAGCAACCCGAGAGGCATCACAATGCAGCACATGAAGGCAGGGAAAGCCCGCTATGCATGACACAAGGGAAGGATTTATATACCCAACCCCCTAGAGCCAAGGAGACCAACGTTCCCTTCCCAAAAAAGGGAGACCGCAGTATCTTGACAACCATCCACCACTCCCACACAATCGCGTAAGCACAACCATCAACCCACACAACTGACTGTGACACCTCGAGGGAAGCAACCCGAGAGACATCACAATGCAGCACATGAAGGCAGGGAAAGCCCGCTATGCATGACACAAGGGAAGGATTTATATACCCAACCCCCTAGAGCCAAGGAGACCAACGTTCCCTTCCCAAAAAAGGGAGACCGCAGTATCTTGACAACCATCCACCACTCCCACACAATCGCGTAAGCACAACCATCAACCCACACAACTGACCGTGACGCCTCAAGGGAAGCAACCCCAGAGGCATCACAATGCAGCACATGAAGGCAGGGAAAGCCCGCTATGCATGACACAAGGGAAGGATTTATATACCCAACCCCCTAGAGCCAAGGAGACCAACGTTCCCTTCCCAAAAAAGGGAGACCGCAGTATCTTGACAACCATCCACCACTCCCACACAATCGCGTAAGCACAACCATCAACCCACACAACTGACTGTGACGCCTCGAGGGAAGCAACCCGAGAGACATCACAATGCAGCACATGAAGGCAGGGAAAGCCCGCTATGCATGACACAAGGGAAGGATTTATATACCCAACCCCCTAGAGCCAACGAGACCAACGTTCCCTTCCCAAAAAAGGGAGACCGCAGTATCTTGACAGCCATCCACCACTCCCACACAATCGCGTAAGCACAACCATCAACCCACACAACTGACCGTGACGCCTCGAGGGAAGCAACCCGAGAGGCATCACAATGCAGCACATGAAGGCAGGGAAAGCCCGCTATGCATGACACAAGGGAAGGATTGATATACCCAACCCCCTAGAGCCAACGAGACCAACGTTCCCTTCCCAAAAAAGGGAGACCGCAGTATCTTGACAACCATCCACCACTCCCACACAATCGCGTAAGCACAACCATCAACCCACACAACTGACCGTGACGCCTCGAGGGAAGCAACCCGAGAGGCATCACAATGCAGCACATGAAGGCAGGGAAAGCCCGCTATGCATGACACAAGGGAAGGATTGATATACCCAACCCCCTAGAGCCAACGAGACCAACGTTCCCTTCCCAAAAAAGGGAGACCGCGGTATCTTGACAACCATCCACCACTCCCACACAATCGCATAAGCGCAACCATCAACCCACACAACTGATCATGCAGGACCTGATCTTTGAGACAAGCATATGACTAGTGGAAGGATCAGACATGTAGAATCACCAACAACATCTGCATTGTTTGAGGTATGACTGAGCTCACCACTCAGACCCCAACACAAGCCCAAACCGTCGTCCCGAACATTCAATTCCGTTCGATTAGTTTGTCCATTGTACATGCACAACCTGATCTTTGAGACAAGCATATGACTAATGGAAGGATCAACAAGATTGCATCACCAACCAAATCTGCAATGTTTGAGGTATGACCCCACCTCAACGTCCTTCCCTTCAAGGCACGCCGCATGCACCAAGACGGGCCTCGAGGCCCCTTCAAATCGTCTCACTCGGATGCCATTGTCTGGAAACGACTATCAGCCCGCAAGATCACACATGCGACAAACCCCATCTCGTTGTCATCGTTTTTAGGGCGCACTACCTCGGGAAAGACAAGCCCCAAGCACGGGACGAATCATCGAGAATTCATGGCATTGCGTCCATGCCATTTTCCATGTCACTGGGCATGTCATCGGGTGGCTCTAGGCACGCAGGACAAGACCCACGCCCAGGGGGGGTCGCCGACCACTCCCCCCCCTAAAGAGACATTTATGCATTTCCAGCTATTCCACCAGGAAACATCAACAGTGACGAGGAGACATACTGATGGGTTTAGACCACCCTAAGGGCACCGCAGTGCATGAAAGACAACACGGGTTGCCCTAAAAGAGCTATGAAACCATAGGAAGGGCCACCGACGTGACCCCTTAGGCACATGAAGGCCGCCGACACGTCATGGCATCCGTCCCGCGTCTCGTCCATCACCGCAGAGAAGACACGCCCCATGTCCAGAGCGGGTCCTCACGCATGAAAGGAATTATCTTGAGGCGGTCATTGTCATTACATACCGTACCCAACAACATATGACAAACCCCACCACGTCGTCCTTCCTTGCAAGGCACACCGCATCCTCCAAGGCAAGCCCCGATGCCCCTTCAAATCGTCCCACTCGGGTGGCGTTGTCTCCACGTGATTGTCAGTACGTCGGACCTGACACGCGACGCACCCCGGCTCATTGTCATCACTTTTATGGCGCATTACCTCAGACAAGACAAGCCCCAAGCACCGTATGAATCCTCAAGCTTTCATGGATTTGTCTGGAGGCCATTTTTCCATGTCCGTGGGCATGTCACTAGGTGGCTCTGGGCACGCAGGACAAGACCCACGCCCAGGGGGGGTCGCCGACCACTCCCCCCCTAAAGAGACATTTATGCATTTTCAGCTGTCCCACCAGGAAACATCAGCACTGACGAGGAGACATACTAACGGGTTTAGACAACCCTGTGGGCACCACAGCGCATGAAAGACAACACGTGTTGCCCTAAAAGATATATGAAACCATAGGAACAGCCACCGATGTGACCCCTTAGGCACATGAAGGCCGCCGACACGTAGTAGCATTCATCCCGGGTAGCGTCCAACACCGCCGAGAAGACAGGCCCCATGTCCAGAGAGGGTCCTCACGCATGAAATGAATTCTCTTTAGGTGGTCATTGTCATTACATACGGGACACGACAACAGATGACAAACCCCACCGCAACGTCCTTCCTTTCAAGGCACGCCACACGCACCAAGACGGGCCTCGAGGCCCCTTCAAATCGTCTCACTCGGATGCCATTGTCTGGACACGACTGTCAGTCCGCAGGATCACACATGCGACAAACCCCATCTCATTGTCATCGTTTTTAGGGCGCACTACCTCGGGCAAGACAAGCCCCAAGCACGGGACGAATCATCAGAAATTCATGGCACTGCGTCGATGCCATTTTCCATGTCACTCGGCATGTCAGTGGGTGGCTCTAGGCACGCAGGACAAGACCCACGCCCAGGGGGGGTCGCCGACCACTCCCCCCCTAAAGAGACATTTATGCATTTCCAGCTATACCACCAGGAAACATCAACAGTGACGAGGAGACATACTGATGGGTTTAGACCACCCTAAGGGCACCGCAGTGCATGAAAGACAACACGGGTTGCCCTAAAAGAGCTATGAAACCATAGGAAGGGCCACCGACGTGACCCCTTAGGCACATGAAGGCCGCCGACACGTCATGGCATCCGTCCCGCGTCTCGTCCATCACCGCAGAGAAGACGCGCCCCATGTCCAGAGCGAGTCCTCACGCCTCAAAGGAATTATCTTTAGGTGGTCATTGTCAATACATACCGTACCCAACAACATATGACAAACCCCACCACATCGTCCTTCCTTGCAAGGCACACCGCATCCACCAAGGCAAGCCCCGAGGCCCCTTCAAATCGTCTCACTCGGATGCCGTTGTCTCCACGTGATCGTCAGTACGTCGGACCTCACACACGCGACAAACCCCATCTCATTGTCATCGTTTTTATGGCGCACTACCTCGGGCAAGACAAGCCCGAAGCACGGGACAAATCATCAGGAATTCTTGGCATTGCGTCGATGCCATTTTCCACGTCACTCGGCGTGGGTCTGACACGCGACGCACCCCAGCTCATTGTCATCACTTTTATGGCGCATTACCTCAGACAAGACAAGCCCCAAGCACCGTACGAATCATCAGGCTTTCATGGATTCG
The DNA here is from genome assembly GCA_963277665.1 of Viscum album. Lineage (NCBI taxonomy): Eukaryota > Viridiplantae > Streptophyta > Magnoliopsida > Santalales > Viscaceae > Viscum > Viscum album. Next base: position 37,988 of record CAUJRU010001103.1, on the reverse strand, counting down.
TCTGGAGGCCGTTTTTCCATGTCCGTGGGCATGTCACTGGGTGGCTCTGGGCACACAGGACAAGACCCACGCCCAGGGGGGGTCGCCGACCACTCCCCCCCTAAAGAGACATTTATGCATTTCCAGCTGTCCCACCAGGAAACATCAGCACTGACGAGGAGACATACTGATGGGTTCAGACAACCCTGTGGGCACCACAGCGCATGAAAGACAACACGTGTTGCCCTAAAAGAGATATGAAACCATAGGAATAGCCACCAATGTGACCCCTTAGGCACATCAAGGCCGCCATCACGTACTAGCATCCATCCCGGGTAGCGTCCAACACCGCCGAGAAGACAGGCCCCATGTCCAGAGAGGGTCCTCACGCATGAAATGAATTCTCTTTAGGTGGTCATTATCATTACATACGGGACACGAAAACACATGAATAACCACACCTCAACGTCCTTCCTTTCAAGGCACACCGCATGCACCAAGACGGGCCTCGAGGCCCCTTCAAATCGTCTCACTCGGATGCCTTTGTCTGGAAACGACTGTCAGCCCGCAAGATCACACATGCGACAAAACCCATCTCATTGTCATCGTTTTTAGGGCGCACTACCTCGGGAAAGACAAGCCCCAAGCACGGGACGAATCATCAAGAATTCATGGCATTGCGTCGATGCCATTTTCCATGTCACTGGGCATGTCATCGGGTGGCTCTAGGCACGCAGGACAAGACCCACGCCCAGGGGGGGTCGCCGACCACTCCCCCCCTAAAGAGACATTTATGCATTTCCAGCTATTCCACCAGGAAACATCAAAAGTGACGAGGAGACATACTGAGGGGTTTAGACCACCCTAAGGGCACCGCAGTGCATGAAAGACAACACGGGTTGCCCTAAAAGAGCTATGAAACCATAGGAAGGGCCACCGACGTGACCCCTTAGGCACATGAAGGCCGCCGACACGTCATGACATCCGTCCCGCGTCTCGTCCATCACCGCAGAGAAGACACGCCCCATGTCCAGAGCGGGTCCTCACGCATGAAATGAATTATCTTTAGGCGGTCATTGTCATTACATACCGTACCCAACAACATATGACAAACCCCACCACGTCGTCCTTCCTTGCAAGGCACACCGCATCCTCCAAGGCAAGCCCCGATGCCCCTTCAAATCGTCCCACTCGGGTGGCGTTGTCTCCACGTGATTGTCAGTACCTCGGACCTGACACGCGACGCACCCCGGCTCATTGTCATCACTTTTATGGCGCATTACCTCAGACAAGACAAGCCCCAAGCACCGTATGAATCCTCAAGCTTTCATGGATTTGTCTGGAGGCCATTTTTCCATGTCCGTGGGCATGTCACTAGGTGGCTCTGGGCACGCAGGACAAGACCCACGCCCAGGGGGGGTCGCCGACCACTCCCCCCCTAAAGAGACATTTATGCCTTTCCAGCTGTCCCACCAGGAAACATCAGCACTGACGAGGAGACATACTGGAGGGTTTAGACAACCCTGTGGGCACCACAGCGCATGAAAGTCAACACGTGTTGCCCTAAAAGATATATGAAACCGTAGGAACAGCCACCGATGTGACCCCTTAGGCACATGAAGGCCGCCGACACGTAGTAGCATTCATCCCGGGTAGCGTCCAACACCGCCGAGAAGACAGGCCCCATGTCCAGAGAGGGTCCTCACGCATGAAATGAATTCTCTTTAGGTGGTCATTGTCATTACATACGGGACACGACAACAGATGACAAACCCCACCGCAACGTCCTTCCTTTCAAGGCACGCCACACGCACCAAGACGGGCCTCGAGGCCCCTTCAAATCGTCTCACTCGGATGCCATTGTCTGGACACGACTGTCAGTCCGCAGGATCACACATGCGACAAACCCCATCTCATTGTCATCGTTTTTAGGGCGCACTACCTCGGGCAAGACAAGCCCCAAGCACGAGACGAATCATCAGGAATTCGTGGCACTGCGTCGATGCCATTTTCCATGTCACTCGGCATGTCATTGGGTGGCTCTAGGCACGCAGGACAAGACCCACGCCCAGGGGGGGTCGCCGACCACTCCCCCCCTAAAGAGACATTTATGCATTTCCAGCTATACCACCAGGAAACATCAACAGTGACGAGGAGACATACTGATGGGTTTAGACCACCCTAAGGGCACTGCAGTGCATGAAAGACAACACGGGTTGCCCTAAAAGAGCTATGAAACCATAGGAAGGGCCACCGACGTGACCCCTTAGGCACATGAAGGCCGCCGACACGTCATGGCATCCGCCCCGCGTCTCGTCCATCACCGCAGAGAAGACACGCCCCATGTCCAGAGCTGGTCCTCACGCCTCAAAGGAATTATCTTTAGGCGGTCATTGTCAATACATACCGTACCCAACAACATATGACAAACCCCACCACGTCGTCCTTCCTTGCAAGGCACACCGCATCCACCAAGGCAAGACCCGAGGTCCCTTCAAATCGTCCCACTCGGATGGCGTTGTCTCCACGTGATTGTCAGTACGTCGGACCTGACACGCGACGCACCCCGGCTCATTGTCATCACTTTTATGACGCATTACCTCAGACAAGACAAGCCCCAAGCACCGTACGAATAATCAAGCTTTCATGGATTTGTCTGGAGGTCGTTTTTCCATGTTCGTGGGCATGTCACTGGGTGGCTCTGGGCACGCAGGACAAGACCCACGCCCAGGGGGGGTCGCCGACCACTCCCCCCCTAAAGAGACATTTATGCATTTCCAGCTGTCCCACCAGGAAACATCAGCACTGACGAGGACACATACTGATGGGTTCAGACAACCCAATGGGCACCACAACGCATGAAAGACAGCACGTGTTGCCCTTAAAGAGCTACGAATCCATACGAACAGCCACCAAAGTGACCCCTTAGGCACACGAAGGCCGCCGACACGTCATGGCATCCGTCCCGGGTATCATCCAACACCGCCGAGAAGACAGGACCCATGTCCAGAGCGGGTCCCCGCGCATGAAATGAATTATCTTTAGGCGGTCATTGTCTTTACATTCCGAACACAACAACATGTGACAAACCCCACCTCGACGTCCTTCCTTTCAAGAAACGCCGCATGCACCAAGACGGGCCCCGAGACCCCTTCAAATCGTCTCACTCGGATGCCATTGTCTGAACGCGACTGTCAGTCCGCAGGATCTCGAAGGCGACAAACACCATCCCATTGTCATCGTTTTTATGGCGCACTACCTCGGGCAAGACAAGCCCCAAGCACGGGACGAATCATCAGGCATTCATGGCATTACGTCGATGTCATTTTGCATGTCAATGGGCATCACATTGGGTGGCTCTAGGCACGCAAGACAAGACCCACGCCCGGGGGGGTCGCCGACCACTCCCCCCCTAAAGAGACATTTATGCATTTCCAGCTATTCCACCAGGAAACATCAACACCGACGAGGAGACATACTGATGGGTTTAGACCACCCTGAGGGCAGGGCAGCGCATGAAAGGCAACACGTGTTGCCCTAAAAGAGCTATGAAACCATAGGAAGGGCCACCGACGTGACCCCTTAGGCACATGAAGGCCGCCGACACGTCATGGCATCCGTCCCACGTATCGTCCATCACCACAGCGAAGACACGCCCCATGTCCAGAGCGGGTCCCCACGCATGAAAGGAATTCTCTTTAGGCGGTCATTGTCATTACATACCGGACCCAACAACATATGACAAACCCCACCTCATTGTCCTTCCATTCAAGGCACACCGCATCCACCAAGGCAAGCCCTGAGGCCCCTTCAAATCCTCTCACCCGGATGGCGTTGTCTCCACCTGATTGTCAGTACGGAGGACCTGACACGCGACGAAACCCGGCTCATTGTCATCACTTTTATGGCGCACTACCTCGAACAAGACAAGCCCCAAGCACCGGACGAATCATCAAGCTGTCTTTGCTTTGTCCGGAGGCTGTTTTTCCATGTCCGTGGGCATGTCACTGGGTGGCTCTGGGCACGCAGGACAAGACCCACGCCCAGGGGGGGTCGCCGACCACTCCCCCCCTAAAGAGACATTTATGCATTTCCAGCTGTCCCACCAGGAAACATCAGCACTGACGAGGAGACATACTGATGGGTTTAGACAACCCTGTGGGCACCACAGCGCATGAAAGACAACACGTGTTGCCCTAAAAGAGATATGAAACCATAGGAACAGCCACTGATGTGACCCCTTAGGCACATCAAGGCCGCCGACACGTAGTAGCATTCGTCGCGGGTAGCATCCAACGCCGCCGAGAAGACAGGCCCCATGTCCAGAGCGGGTCCTCGCGCATGAAATGAATTCTCTTTAGGTGGTCATTGTCATTACATACGGGACACGACAACATATGAAAAACCCCACCTCGACGTCCTTCCTTTCAAGGCACGCCGCATGCACCAAGACGGGCCCTGAGGCCCCTTCAAATCGTCTCACTCGGATGCCATTGTCTGGACGCGACTGTCAGTCCGCAGGATCGCACATGCGACAAACCCCGTCTCATTGCCATCGTTTTTAGGGCGCACTACCTCGGGCAAGACAAGCCCCAAGCACGGGACGAATCATCAGGAATTCATGGCATTGCGTCGATGCCATTTTCCATGTCACTGGGCATGTCTGTGGGTGGCTCTCGGCACGCAGGACAAGACCCACGCCCAGGGGGGGTCGCCGACCACTCCCCCCCTAAAGAGACATTTATGCATTTCCAGCTATTCCACCAGGAAACATCAACACTGACGAGGAGACATACTGAGTGGTTTAGACCACCCAGAGGGAACCGCAGCGCATGAAAGGCAACACGTGTTGCCCTAAAAGGGCTATGAAACCATAGGAAGGGACACCGACGTGGCCCCTTAGGCACATGAAGGCCGCCGACACGTCATGGCATCCGTCCCGCGTATCGTCCAACACCGCCGAGGAGACAGGACCCATGTCCAGAGCGGGTCCTCACGCATGAAATGAATTCTCTTTAGGTGGTCATTGTCTTTACATACCGGACACAACAACATATGACAAACCCCACCTCAACGTCCTTCCTTTCAAGGCACGCCGCACGCACCAAGACGGGCCCCGAGGCCCCTTCAAATCGCCTCACTAGGATTCCATTGTCTGGACGCGATTGTCAGTCCGTAGGATCTCACAGGCGACAAACCCCACCCATCTCATTGTCATCGGTTTTATGGCGCACCACCTCGGGCAAGACAAGACCCTAGCACGGGAAGAATCATCAGGAATTCAGGGCATTGCGTCGATGCCATTTTCCATGTCACTGGGCATGTCATTGGGTGGCTCTAGGCACGCAGGACAAGACCCACGCCCAGGGGGGTCGCCGACCACTCCCCCCCTAAAGAGACATTTATGCATTTCCAGCTATCCCACCAGGAAACATCAACACTGACGAGGAGACATACTGATGGGTTTAGACCACCCTGAGGGCACCACAGCGCATGAAAGACAACACGTGTTGCCCTAAAAGAGCTATGAAACCATAGGAAGGGCCACCGACGTGACCCCTTATGCACATGAAGGCCACCGACAAGTCATGGCATCCATCCCGCGTATCGTCGATCACCGCCGAGAAGACACGCCCCATGTCCAGAGCGGGTCCTCACTCATGAAAAGAATTCTCTTTAGGTGGTAATTGTAATTACATACAGGACCCAACAACATATGAAAAACCCCACCTCGACGTCCTTCCTTTCAAGGCACGTCGCATCCACCAAGACATGCCCCGAGGCCACTTCAAATCGTCTCACTCGGATGGCTTTGTCTCCACGCGATTGTCAGTTCGTCGGACCTGACACGCGACGAACCCCGTCTCATTGTCATCGCTTTTATGGGGCACTACCGCGGGCAAGACAAGCCCCAAGCACAGGAGGAATCATCTAGAGGCCATTTTTCCATGTCTGTGGGCATGTCACTGGGTGGCTCTGGGCACGCAGGACAAGACCCACGCCCAGGGGGGGTCGCCGACCACTCCCCCCCTAAAGAGACATTTCTGCATTTCCAGCTCTCCCACCAGGAAACATCAGCACTGACGAGGAGACATACTGAGTGGTTCAGACCACCCAGAGGGAACCGCAGCGCATGAAAGACAACACGTGTTGCCCTAAAAGAGCTATGAAACCATAGGAACGGCAACCGACGTGACCCCTTAGGCACGTGAAGGCCGCCGACACGTCATGGCATCCTTCCCGCGTATCGTCGACCACCGCCGAGAAGACAGACCCCATGTCCAGAGCGGGTCCTCACGCATGAAATGAATTCTCTTTAGGTGGTCGGTGTCGTTACATACCGAACCCAACAACATATGACAAACCCCAGCTCGGCGTCCTTCCTTTCAAGGCACCCCGCATCCACCAAGACAAGCCTCGAGGCCCCTTCAAATCGTCTCACTCGGATGGCATTGTCTCCACGCGATTGTCGGTACGTAGGACCTCACACGCGACGAACCCCGGCTCATTGTCAAAGCTTTTAAGGCGCACTACCCCGGAGAAGACAAGCCCCAAGCACCGGACGAATCATCACGCATTGATGGCATTGTCTAGAGGCCATTTTTCCATGTCCGTGGGCATGTCACTGGGTGGCTCGAGGCACGCAGGACAAGACCCACGCCCAGGGGGGGTCGCCGACCACTACCCCCCTAAAGAGACATTTATGCATTTACAGCTATCCCACCAGGAAACATCAGCACTGACGAGGAGACATACTGAGTGGTTTAGACCACCCAGAGGGCACCCCAGCTCATGAAAGACAACGCGAGTTGCCCTAAAAGAGCTATGAAACCATAGGAACGGCCACCGACGTGACCCCTTAGGCACATGAAGGCCGCCGGCACGTCATGGCATCCGTCCCGCGTGTCGTCGACCACCGCCGAGAAGACAACCCCATGTCCAGAGCGGGTCCTCACGCATGAAACGAATTCTATTTAGGTGGTCATGGACGTTACATACCGGACCCAACAAGATATGGCAAACCCCAGCTCAGCGTCCTTCCTTTCAAGGCACCCCGCATCCACCAATGCAAGCCCCGATGCCCCTTCAAATCGTCTCACTCGGATGGAATTGTCTCCACGCGATTGTCAGTACGTAGGACCTGACACGCGACGAACCCCGACTCATTTTCAAAGCTTTGATGGCGCACTACCCCGGACAAGACAAGCCCCAAGCACCGGACGAATCATCAAGCATTCATGGGATTGTCTAGAGGCCATTTTTCCATGTCCGTGGGCATGTCATTGGGTGGCTCTGGGCACGCAGGACAAGACCCACGCCCAGGGGGGGTCGCCGACCACTCCCCCCCTAAAGAGACATTTATGCATTTCCAGCTATCCCACCAGGAAACATCATCAGTGACGAGGAGACATACTGAGGGGTTTAGACATCCCAGAGGTCAGTGCAGCGCATGAAAGACAACACGTGTTGCCCTAAAAGAGCTATGAAACCATAGGAACGACCACCGACGTGACCCCTTAGGCACTTGAAGGCCGCCGACACGTCATGGCATCCGTCCCGCGTATCGTCGATCACCGCCGAGAAGACATGCCCCATGTCCACAGCGGGTCCTCACGCATGAAATGAATTCTCATCAGGTGGTGATTGTCGTTACATATAGGACCCAACAACATTTCACCAACCACCACCTCCATGTCTTTCCTTTTAAGGCACACCGCATCCACCAAGACAAGCCCCGAGGCCCCTTCAAATCGCCTCACCCGGATGGCATTGTCTCCACGCGATTGTCAGTACGTAGGACCTGACACGTGACGAACCCCGGCTCATTGTCATCGCTTTCATGGCGCAATACCCCGGACAAGACAAGCCCCAAGCACCGGACGAATCACCAAGCATTCATGGCATTGTCTAGAGGCCATTTTTTCATGTCCGTGGGCATGTCATTGGGTGGATCTGGGCGCGCAGGACAAGACCCACGCCCAGGGGGGGGTCGCCGACCACTCCCCCCC
>CAUJRU010001103.1:0-20000 GCA_963277665.1 Viscum album | reverse complement strand
AACCAGGACACCAACCATGCTCATCTATCATCATCCCATCCAAGTTATATCTGTCTAGTATCGCATCGTCTTTTTAGCAAGCCCTTGGAAGACGGAACCGCAATTGTGCGAGAGAATTCAACCCAAGCATATAGACGGGGCCCCTACATCAGCACCAAAAAAATTCCACTACCAACAGGGAGAACTCCAAAGGGACAAGTGAGGGTCTTCTAGGTGGAGCTCACCCACCTGGGGATTCTTCGCTTGAGATATAACCGAGGAGAAAGTCACCCCTGGAACTGATTTAATGAGACCCGTCACAGTATCACCATCTTTCGATTAGTTTGTCCTTTACATGCGGGACCTGATCTTTGAGACAGGCATATGACTAGTGGAAGGATCAGCCATGTAGCATCACCAACAACATCTGCATTGTTTGGGGTATGACTGAGCTGACCACTCAGACCCCAACACAAGCCCAAACCGTCGTCCCGAACATTCAATTCTGTTCCATTAGTTTGTCCTTTGTACATGCACAACCTGATCTTTGAGACAAGCATATGACTAATGGAAGGATCAGCCAGGTAGCATCACCAACCACATCTGCAATGTTTGAGGTATGACTGAGCAGACCACTCAGACCCCAACACAAGCCCCAACCATCTTCCCAAATCGACAGGATTCCCCTTAATGAGTCATCACCTCCGCATGACGCTCGTGTATCTTGCAGAAACAGTAGATACACATTCTCAAGCCACCCTTATGAACATCATCACCCAAGGCATGACTGAGGAGGAAGGCACCCCAACTTGTCCAATAATGAACCATGGAAATCGTCACCCTGTTGGTGTGAGTTTCTTAGGACCCAAATAACTCGCACGTGGCCCCGACAATGCGTTGAGCAAAGCACTCCCACCAATCATTGCCCAAGGCAGCTTGCTATGGTTCGCATGAAATATCGCTGAATGAGAAATTTAGGAGCACGCTCTTGCATCCTGGTGATACCGACAGTTTCGCGCTTGAACCACTACCAAAATTCCACAACGCTCCAGAGAAGGTGAGGAAAAGGCGGTACAGCAAGGGACGACAAAGGAACCCAATCCCACCATGCCTCCCACATCCCAACATCTGCAAGAACTCAACCACACTCGGTGGCTTTTAAGCATAGCCCGACCCGCAACGCTCCATGAAAGGTGAGGAAAAAGGTGGGTACGACAGGACGGGGAAACAACCCAATCCCGCCCATACCCCCCACATCCCACCAGTGAGGAAAAAGGTAGGAACGTCAGGGGATGAGGAGGGAAACCCCCATCCCGCCGTGCCTCCCACATCTCACATTCCGTAGGAACTCAACCGCCATGAGGCAGCTTTTAAGCAGACGAACCAGCAACGCTCAAGAGACGTCAAGGAAAAGGAGTCAGGGTAGGTACGGGGGTCCTATGTCCCGCCGCGCCGCCCACATCCCACCATCCACAGGATCCCACAAACCGTGAGGCGGTATTTAAGCACCCAGCCCGCAATGCTCCACAGACGGGGAGGAAAAGGCAGGCACGTCAGGGGACGGGGCAAAAACCCAATCCCGCCGCGCCTCCCACATCCCACCATCCGCAACAACTCAACCACCCTGAGGCGGCTTTTAAGCAAGCCAAGCCGCACTGCTCTAGAGAAGGCGAGGGAAGGGCAGGAGCGTCGAGGGACGACAAAGGAACACCAACCCACCATGCCTCCCACATCCCACCATCCAAGGAACTCCGCCACCGACAGGTGGCCTTTTAAGCAAGCCCGAACCGCAACGCTCCATGAAAGGTGAGGAAAAAGGCGGGCACGGCATGAGACTGGGCAAAAACCCATTCTTTCCAATGCCCCCCACATCCCACCGGTGAGGAAAAGGAATTACAGCGTCCCACCGCCATGCCTCCCACATCCCACCTTCCGAAGGAACTCAACCGCCATGAGGCAGATTTTAAGCAGACGAACCCACAACGCTCCAGGGACGTTGAGGAAAAGGAGTCATGACAGGAACGGAGGCCCTATGTCCCGCCGCACCCCCCACATCCCACCATTCAAAAGAACTCAACCACCGTTGCGAAACTTTTAACCAAGAACCAGGACACCAACCATGCTCATCTATCATCATCCCATCCAAGTTATATCTGTCTAGTATCGCATTGTCTTTTTAGCAAGCCCTTGGAAGACGGAACCGCAATTGTGCGAGAGAATTCAACCCAAGCATATAGACGGGGCCCCTACATCAGCACCAAAAAAATTCCACTACCAACAGGGAGAACTCCAAAGGGACAAGTGAGGGTCTTCTAGGTGGAGCTCACCCACCTGGGGATTCTTCGCTTGAGATATAACCGAGGAGAAAGTCACCCCTGGCACTGATTTAATGAGACCCGTCACAGTATCACCATCTTTCGATTAGTTTGTCCTTTACATGCGGGACCTGATCTTTGAGACAGGCATATGACTAGTGGAAGGATCAGCCATGTAGCATCACCAACAACATCTGCATTGTTTGGGGTATGACTGAGCTGACCACTCAGACCCCAACACAAGCCCAAACCGTCGTCCCGAACATTCAATTCTGTTCGATTAGTTTGTCCTTTGTACATGCACAACCTGATCTTTGAGACAAGCATATGACTAATGGAAGGATCAGCCAGGTAGCATCACCAACCACATCTGCAATGTTTGAGGTATGACTGAGCAGACCACTCAGACCCCAACACAAGCCCCAACCATCTTCCCAAATCGACAGGATTCCCCTTAATGAGTCATCACCTCCGCATGACGCTCGTGTATCTTGCAGAAACAGTAGATACACATTCTCAAGCCACCCTTATGAACATCATCACCCAAGGCATGACTGAGGAGGAAGGCACCCCAACTTGTCCAATAATGAACCATGGAAATCGTTACCCTGTTGGTGTGAGTCTCTTAGGACACAAATAACTCGCACGTGGCCCCGACAATGCGTTGAGCAAAGCACTCCCACCAATCATTGCCCAAGGCAGCTTGCTATGGTTCGCATGGAATATCGCTGAATGAGAAATTTAGGAGCACGCTCTCGCATCCTGGTGATACCGACAGTTTCGCGCTTGAACCACTACCAAAATTCCACAACGCTCCAGAGAAGGTGAGGAAAAGGCGGTACAGCAAGGGACGACAAAGGAACCCAATCCCACCATGCCTCCCACATCCCAACATCTGCAAGAACTCAACCACACTCAGTGGATTTTAAGCAAAGCCCGACCCGCAACGCTCCATGAAAGGTGAGGAAAAAGGTGGGTACGACAGGACGGGGAAACAACCCAATCCCGCCCATACCCCCCACATCCCACCAGTGAGGGAAAAGGTAGGAACGTCAGGGGATGAGGAGGGAAACCCCCATCCCGCCGTGCCTCCCACATCTCACATTCCGTAGGAACTCAACCGCCATGAGGCAGCTTTTAAGCAGACGAACCAGCAACGCTCAAGAGACGTCGAGGAAAAGGAGTCATGGTAGGTACGGGGGTCCTATGTCCCGCCGCGCCGCCCACATCCCACCATCCACAGGATCCCACAAACCGTGAGGCGGTATTTAAGCACCCAGCCCGCAATGCTCCACAGACGGGGAGGAAAAGGCAGGCACGTCAGGGGACGGGGCAAAAACCCAATCCCGCCGCGCCCCCCACATCCCACCATCCGCAGCAACTCAACCACCCTGAGGCAGCTTTTAAGCAAGCAAAGCCGCACTGCTCTAGAGAAGGCGAGGGAAGGGCAGGAGCGTCGAGGGACGACAAAGGAACACCAACCCACCATGCCTCCCACATCCCACCATCCAAGGAACTCCGCCACCAACAGGTGGCCTTTTAAGCAAGCCCGAACCGCAACGCTCCATGAAAGGTGAGGAAAAAGGCGGGCACGGCATGAGACTGGGCAAAAACCCATTCTTTCCAATGCCCCCCACATCCCACCGGTGAGGAAAAGGAATTACAGCGTCCCACCGCCATGCTTCCCACATCCCACCTTCCGAAGGAACTCAACCGCCGTGAGGCAGATTTTAAGCAGACGAACCCACAACGCTCCAGGGACGTTGAGGAAAAGGAGTCATGACAGGAACAGAGGCCCTATGTCCCGCCGCACCCCCCACATCCCACCATTCAAAAGAACTCAACCACCGTTGCGAAACTTTTAACCAAGAACCAGGACACCAACCATTCTCATCTATCATCATCCCATCCAAGTTATATCTGTCTAGTATCGCATCGTCTTTTTAGCAAGCCCTTGGAACCCGAAACCAAAATTGTGCGAGAGAATTCAACCCAAGCATATAGACGGGGCCCGTACATCAGCACCAACAAAATTCCACTACCAACAGGGAGAACTCCAAAGGGACAAGTGAGGGTCTTCAAGGTGGAGCTCACCCACCTGGGGATTCTTCGCTTGAGGTATAACCGAGGAGAAAGTCAGCCCTGGCACTGATTTAATGAGACCCGTCACAGTATCACCATCTTTCGATTAGTTTGTCCTTTACATGCGGGACCTGATCTTTGAGACAGGCATATGACTAGTGGAAGGATCAACCATGTAGCATCACCAACCACATCTGCAATGTTTGAGGTATGACTGAGCAGACCACTCAGACCCCAACACAAGCCCAAACCGTCGTCCCGAGCATTCAATTCCATTCGATTAGTTTGTCCTTCGTACATGCACAACCTGATCTTTGAGACAATAATATGACTAATGGAAAGATCAACCGGGTACCATCACCAACCACATCTGCAATGTTTGAGGTATGACTGAGCAGACCACTCAGACCCCAACACAAGCCCGAACCATCTCTTCCCAAATCGACATGTTTCCCCTTAATTAGTCATCACCTCTGCATGACGCTCGTGTATCTTGCAGAAACAGTAGATACACATTCTCAAGTCACCCTTATGAACATCATCACCCAAGGCATGACTGAGGAGGAAGGCACCCCAACTTGTCCAATAATGAACCATGGAAATCGTTACCCTGTTGGTGTGAGTTTCTTAGGACCCAAATAACTCGCACGTGGCCCCGACAATGCGTTGAGCAAAGCACTCCCACCAATCATTGCCCAAGGCAGCTTGCTATGGTTCGCATGGAATATCACTGAATGAGAAATTTAGGAGCACGCTCTCGCATCCTGGTGATACCGACAGTTTCGCGCTTGAACCACTACCAAAATTCCACAACGCTCCAGAGAAGGTGAGGAAAAGGCGGTACAGCAAGGGACGACAAAGGAACCCAATCCCACCATGCCTCCCACATCCCAACATCTGCAAGAACTCAACCACAATCAGTGGATTTTAAGCAAAGCCCGACCCGCAACGCTCCATGAAAGGTGAGGAAAAAGGTGGGTACGACAGGACGGGGAAACAACCCAATCCCACCCATACCCCCCACATCCCACCAGTGAGGAAAAAGGTAGGAACGTCAGGGGATGAGGAGGGAAACCCCCATCCCGCCGTGCCTCCCACATCTCACATTCCGTAGGAACTCAACCGCCATGAGGCAGCTTTTAAGCAGACGAACCAGCAACGCTCAAGAGACGTCGAGGAAAAGGAGTCATGGTAGGTACGGGGGTCCTATGTCCCGCCGCGCCGCCCACATCCCACCATCCACAGGATCCCACAAACCGTGAGGCGGTATTTAAGCACCCAGCCCGCAATGCTCCACAGACGGGGAGGAAAAGGCAGGCACGTCAGGGGACGGGGCAAAAACCCAATCCCGCCGCGCCCCCCACATCCCACCATCCGCAGCAACTCAACCGCCCTGAGGCAGCTTTTAAGCAAGCAGAGCCGCACTGCTCTAGAGAAGGCGAGGGAAGGGCAGGAGCGTCGAGGGACGACAAAGGAACACCAACCCACCATGCCTCCCACATCCCACCATCCAAGGAACTCCGCCACCAACAGGTGGCCTTTTAAGCAAGCCCGAACCGCAACGCTCCATGAAAGGTGAGGAAAAAGGCGGGCACGGCATGAGACTGGGCAAAAACCCATTCTTTCCAATGCCCCCCACATCCCACCGGTGAGGAAAAGGAATTACAGCGTCCCACCGCCATGCCTCCCACATCCCACCTTCCGAAGGAACTCAACCGCCATGAGGCAGATTTTAAGCAGACGAACCCACAACGCTCCAGGGACGTTGAGGAAAAGGAGTCATGACAGGAACGGAGGCCCTATGTCCCGCCGCACCCCCCACATCCCACCATTCAAAAGAACTCAACCACCGTTGCGAAACTTTTAACCAAGAACCAGGACACCAACCATGCTCATCTATCATCATCCCATCCAAGTTATATCTGTCTAGTATCGCATCGTCTTTTTAGCAAGCCCTTGGAACCCGAAACCAAAATTGTGCGAGAGAATTCAACCCAAGCATATAGACGGGGCCCTTACATCAGCACCAACAAAATTCCACTACCAACAGGGAGAACTCCAAAGGGACAAGTGAGGTTCTTCTAGGTGGAGCTCACCCACCTGGGGATTCTTCGCTTGATGTATAACCGAGGAGAAAGTCAGCCGTGTCACTGATTTAATGAGACCCTTCACAGTATCACCATCTTTCGATTAGTTTGTCCTTGTACATGCAGGACCTGATCTTTGAGACACGCATATGACTAGTGGAAGGATCACCCATGTAGCGTCACTAACCACATCTGCAATGTTTGAGGTATGACTGAGCAGACCACTCAGACCCCAACACAAGCCTAAACCGTCGTCCCGAGCATTCAATTCCATTCGATTAGTTTGTCCTTTGTACATGCACGACCTGATCTTTGATACAAGCATATGACTAATGGAAGGATCAGCCAGGTAGCATCACCAACCACATCTGCAATGTTTGAGGTATGACTGAGCAAACCACTCAGACCCCAACACAAGCCCAAACCATCTTCCCAAATCGACATGTTTCCCCTTAATTAGTCATCACCTCTGTATGACGCTCGTGTATCTTGCAAAAACAATAGATACACATTCTTCGCTTGATGTATAACCGAGGAGAACGTCAAACTTGTCACTGATTTAATGAGACCCTTCACAGTATCACCATCTTTCGGTTAGTTTGTCCCTGTACATGCACAGACTGATCTTTGAGACAAGCATATGACTAGTGTTCTCATCGGATATCCAACCAAGCCAAACCGTGTTCCATCATTCACATGGAAACATGTACAAGGACCAAATGAAAGCGAGGAGAAATTAAACCCCCACTTACGGATGAGGGTGCCAACGAGACCAACGTTCCCTTCCCAAAAAAGGGAGACCGCAGTATCTTGACAACCATCCACCACTCCCACACAATCGCGTAAGCACAACCATCAACCCACACAACTGACCGTCACGCCTCGAGGGAAGCAACCCGAGAGGCATCACAATGCAGCACATGAAGGCAGGGAAAGCCCGCTATGCATGACACAAGGGAAGGATTGATATACCCAACCCCCTAGCGCCAACGAGACCAACGTTCCATTCCCAAAAAAGGGAGACCGCAGTATCTTGACAACCATCCACCACTTCCACACAATCGCATAAGGGCAACCATCAACCCACACAACTGATCATGCACAACCTGATCTTTGAGACAAGCATATGACTAGTAGAAGGATCAGCCATGTAGCATCACCAACAACATCTGCATTGTTTGAGGTATGACTGAGCTCACCACTCAGACCCCAACACAAGCCCAAACCATCATCCCGAACATTCAATTCCGTTCCATTAGTTTGTCCTTTGTACATGCACAACCTGATCTTTGGGACAAGCATATGACTAATGGAAGGATCAGCCAGGTTGCATCACCAACCACATCTGCAATGTTTGAGGTATGACTGAGCAGACCACTCAGACCCCAACACAAGCCCAAACCGTCTTTCCAAATCGACAGGAACCCAATTAATGAGTCATCACCTCTGCATGATGCTCAATACCGCAATTGTGCGAGAGAATTCAACCCAAGCATATAAACAGGGCCCGTATATCATAACTGACAAAATTCCACTACCAACAGGGAGAACTCCGAAGGGACAAGTGAGGGTCTTCTAGGTGGAGCTCACCCACCTGGGGATTCTTCTCTTGATGTATAACTGAGGAGAAAGTCAGCCCTGGCACTAATTTAATGAGACCCATCACAGTATCACCATCTTTCGATTAGTTTGTCTTTGTACATGCGGGACCTGATCTTTGAGTCAAGCATATGACTAGTTGAAGGATCAGCCATGTAGCATCACCAACAACATCTGCATTGTTTGAGGTATGACTGAGCTAACCACTCAGACCCCAACACAAGCCCAAACCGTCGTCCCGAACATTCAATTCCATTCGATTAGTTTTTCCTTTGTACATGCACCACCTGATCTTTGGGACAAGCATATGACTAATGGAAGGATCAGCCAGGTAGCATCACCAACCACATCTGCAATGTTTGAGGTATGACTGAGCAAACCACTCAGACCCCAACACAAGCCCAAACCATCTTCCCAAATCGACAGGATTCCCCTTAATGAGTCATCACCTCTGCGTGACGACGCTCGTGTATCTTGTCGAAACAATAGATACACATTCTTCGCTTGATGTATAACCGAGGAGAACGTCAAACTTGTCACTGATTTAATGAGACCCTTCACAATATCACCATCTTTCGGTTAGTTTGTCCCTGTACATGCACAGACTGATCTTTGAGACAAGCATTTGACTAGTGTTCTCAACGGATATCCAACCAAGCCAAACCGTGTTCCATCATTCACATGGAAACATGCACAAGGACCAAATGAAAGCGAGGAGAAATTAATCCCCCACTTACGGATGAGGGTGCCAACGAGACCAACGTTCCCTTCCCAAAAAAGGGAGACCGCAGTATCTTGACAACCATCCACCACTCCCACACAATCGCGTAAGCACAACCATCAACCCACACAACTGACCGTGACGCCTCAAGGGAAGCAACCCGAGAGGCATCACAATGCAGCACATGAAGGCAGGGAAAGCCCGCTATGCATGACACAAGGGAAGGATTTATATACCCAACCCCCTAGAGCCAAGGAGACCAACGTTCCCTTCCCAAAAAAGGGAGACCGCAGTATCTTGACAACCATCCACCACTCCCACACAATCGCGTAAGCACAACCATCAACCCACACAACTGACTGTGACACCTCGAGGGAAGCAACCCGAGAGACATCACAATGCAGCACATGAAGGCAGGGAAAGCCCGCTATGCATGACACAAGGGAAGGATTTATATACCCAACCCCCTAGAGCCAAGGAGACCAACGTTCCCTTCCCAAAAAAGGGAGACCGCAGTATCTTGACAACCATCCACCACTCCCACACAATCGCGTAAGCACAACCATCAACCCACACAACTGACCGTGACGCCTCAAGGGAAGCAACCCCAGAGGCATCACAATGCAGCACATGAAGGCAGGGAAAGCCCGCTATGCATGACACAAGGGAAGGATTTATATACCCAACCCCCTAGAGCCAAGGAGACCAACATTCCCTTCCCAAAAAAGGGAGACCGCAGTATCTTGACAACCATCCACCACTCCCACACAATCGCGTAAGCACAACCATCAACCCACACAACTGACTGTGACGCCTCGAGGGAAGCAACCCGAGAGACATCACAATGCAGCACATGAAGGCAGGGAAAGCCCGCTATGCATGACACAAGGGAAGGATTTATATACCCAACCCCCTAGAGCCAACGAGACCAACGTTCCCTTCCCAAAAAAGGGAGACCGCAGTATCTTGACAGCCATCCACCACTCCCACACAATCGCGTAAGCACAACCATCAACCCACACAACTGACCGTGACGCCTCGAGGGAAGCAACCCGAGAGGCATCACAATGCAGCACATGAAGGCAGGGAAAGCCCGCTATGCATGACACAAGGGAAGGATTGATATACCCAACCCCCTAGAGCCAACGAGACCAACGTTCCCTTCCCAAAAAAGGGAGACCGCAGTATCTTGACAACCATCCACCACTCCCACACAATCGCGTAAGCACAACCATCAACCCACACAACTGACCGTGACGCCTCGAGGGAAGCAACCCGAGAGGCATCACAATGCAGCACATGAAGGCAGGGAAAGCCCGCTATGCATGACACAAGGGAAGGATTGATATACCCAACCCCCTAGAGCCAACGAGACCAACGTTCCCTTCCCAAAAAAGGGAGACCGCGGTATCTTGACAACCATCCACCACTCCCACACAATCGCATAAGCGCAACCATCAACCCACACAACTGATCATGCAGGACCTGATCTTTGAGACAAGCATATGACTAGTGGAAGGATCAGACATGTAGAATCACCAACAACATCTGCATTGTTTGAGGTATGACTGAGCTCACCACTCAGACCCCAACACAAGCCCAAACCGTCGTCCCGAACATTCAATTCCGTTCGATTAGTTTGTCCATTGTACATGCACAACCTGATCTTTGAGACAAGCATATGACTAATGGAAGGATCAACAAGGTTGCATCACCAACCAAATCTGCAATGTTTGAGGTATGACCCCACCTCAACGTCCTTCCCTTCAAGGCACGCCGCATGCACCAAGACGGGCCTCGAGGCCCCTTCAAATCGTCTCACTCGGATGCCATTGTCTGGAAACGACTATCAGCCCGCAAGATCACACATGCGACAAACCCCATCTCGTTGTCATCGTTTTTAGGGCGCACTACCTCGGGAAAGACAAGCCCCAAGCACGGGACGAATCATCGAGAATTCATGGCATTGCGTCCATGCCATTTTCCATGTCACTGGGCATGTCATCGGGTGGCTCTAGGCACGCAGGACAAGACCCACGCCCAGGGGGGGTCGCCGACCACTCCCCCCCCTAAAGAGACATTTATGCATTTCCAGCTATTCCACTAGGAAACATCAACAGTGACGAGGAGACATACTGATGGGTTTAGACCACCCTAAGGGCACCGCAGTGCATGAAAGACAACACGGGTTGCCCTAAAAGAGCTATGAAACCATAGGAAGGGCCACCGACGTGACCCCTTAGGCACATGAAGGCCGCCGACACGTCATGGCATCCGTCCCGCGTCTCGTCCATCACCGCAGAGAAGACACGCCCCATGTCCAGAGCGGGTCCTCACGCATGAAAGGAATTATCTTGAGGCGGTCATTGTCATTACATACCGTACCCAACAACATATGACAAACCCCACCACGTCGTCCTTCCTTGCAAGGCACACCGCATCCTCCAAGGCAAGCCCCGATGCCCCTTCAAATCGTCCCACTCGGGTGGCGTTGTCTCCACGTGATTGTCAGTACGTCGGACCTGACACGCGACGCACCCCGGCTCATTGTCATCACTTTTATGGCGCATTACCTCAGACAAGACAAGCCCCAAGCACCGTATGAATCCTCAAGCTTTCATGGATTTGTCTGGAGGCCATTTTTCCATGTCCGTGGGCATGTCACTAGGTGGCTCTGGGCACGCAGGACAAGACCCACGCCCAGGGGGGGTCGCCGACCACTCCCCCCCTAAAGAGACATTTATGCATTTTCAGCTGTCCCACCAGGAAACATCAGCACTGACGAGGAGACATACTAACGGGTTTAGACAACCCTGTGGGCACCACAGCGCATGAAAGACAACACGTGTTGCCCTAAAAGATATATGAAACCATAGGAACAGCCACCGATGTGACCCTTAGGCACATGAAGGCCGCCGACACGTAGTAGCATTCATCCCGGGTAGCGTCCAACACCGCCGAGAAGACAGGCCCATGTCCAGAGAGGGTCCTCACGCATGAAATGAATTCTCTTTAGGTGGTCATTGTCATTACATACGGGACACGACAACAGATGACAAACCCCACCGCAACGTCCTTCCTTTCAAGGCACGCCACACGCACCAAGACGGGCCTCGAGGCCCCTTCAAATCGTCTCACTCGGATGCCATTGTCTGGACACGACTGTCAGTCCGCAGGATCACACATGCGACAAACCCCATCTCATTGTCATCGTTTTTAGGGCGCACTACCTCGGCAAGACAAGCCCCAAGCACGGACGAATCATCAGAAATTCATGGCACTGCGTCGATGCCATTTTCCATGTCACTCGGCATGTCAGTGGGTGGCTCTAGGCACGCAGGGACAAGACCCACGCCCAGGGGGGGTCGCCGACCACTCCCCCCCTAAAGAGACATTTATGCATTTCCAGCTATACCACCAGGAAACATCAACAGTGACGAGGAGACATACTGATGGGTTTAGACCACCTAAGGGCACCGCAGTGCATGAAAGACAACACGGGTTGCCCTAAAAGAGCTATGAAACCATAGGAAGGGCCACCGACGTGACCCCTTAGGCACATGAAGGCCGCCGACACGTCATGGCATCCGTCCCGCGTCTCGTCCATCACCGCAGAGAAGACGCGCCCCATGTCCAGAGCGAGTCCTCACGCCTCAAAGGAATTATCTTTAGGTGGTCATTGTCAATACATACCGTACCCAACAACATATGACAAACCCCACCACATCGTCCTTCCTTGCAAGGCACACCGCATCCACCAAGGCAAGCCCCGAGGCCCCTTCAAATCGTCTCACTCGGATGCCGTTGTCTCCACGTGATCGTCAGTACGTCGGACCTCACACACGCGACAAACCCCATCTCATTGTCATCGTTTTTATGGCGCACTACCTCGGGCAAGGACAAGCCCGAAGCACGGGACAAATCATCAGGAATTCTTGGCATTGCGTCGATGCCATATTCCACGTCACTCGGCGTGGGTCTGACACGCGACGCACCCCAGCTCATTGTCATCACTTTTATGGCGCATTACCTCAGACAAGACAAGCCCCAAGCACCGTACGAATCATCAGGCTTTCATGGATTCGTCTGGAGGCCGTTTTTCCATGTCCGTGGGCATGTCACTGGGTGGCTCTGGGCACACAGGACAAGACCCACGCCCAGGGGGGGTCGCCGACCACTCCCCCCCTAAAGAGACATTTATGCATTTCCAGCTGTCCCACCAGGAAACATCAGCACTGACGAGGAGACATACTGATGGGTTCAGACAACCCTGTGGGCACCACAGCGCATGAAAGACAACACGTGTTGCCCTAAAAGAGATATGAAACCATAGGAATAGCCACCAATGTGACCCCTTAGGCACATCAAGGCCGCCATCACGTACTAGCATCCATCCCGGGTAGCGTCCAACACCGCCGAGAAGACAGGCCCCATGTCCAGAGAGGGTCCTCACGCATGAAATGAATTCTCTTTAGGTGGTCATTATCATTACATACGGGACACGAAAACACATGAATAACCACACCTCAACGTCCTTCCTTTCAAGGCACACCGCATGCACCAAGACGGGCCTCGAGGCCCCTTCAAATCGTCTCACTCGGATGCCTTTGTCTGGAAACGACTGTCAGCCCGCAAGATCACACATGCGACAAAACCCATCTCATTGTCATCGTTTTTAGGGCGCACTACCTCGGGAAAGACAAGCCCCAAGCACGGGACGAATCATCAAGAATTCATGGCATTGCGTCGATGCCATTTTCCATGTCACTGGGCATGTCATCGGGTGGCTCTAGGCACGCAGGACAAGACCCACGCCCAGGGGGGGTCGCCGACCACTCCCCCCCTAAAGAGACATTTATGCATTTCCAGCTATTCCACCAGGAAACATCAAAAGTGACGAGGAGACATACTGAGGGGTTTAGACCACCCTAAGGGCACCGCAGTGCATGAAAGACAACACGGGTTGCCCTAAAAGAGCTATGAAACCATAGAAGGGCCACCGACGTGGACCCTTAGGCACATGAAGGCCGCCGACACGTCATGACATCCGTCCCGCGTCTCGTCCATCACCGCAGAGAAGACACGCCCCATGTCCAGAGCGGGTCCTCACGCATGAAATGAATTATCTTTAGGCGGTCATTGTCATTACATACCGTACCCAACAACATATGACAAACCCCACCACGTCGTCCTTCCTTGCAAGGCACACCGCATCCTCCAAGGCAAGCCCCGATGCCCCTTCAAATCGTCCCACTCGGGTGGCGTTGTCTCCACGTGATTGTCAGTACCTCGGACCTGACACGCGACGCACCCCGGCTCATTGTCATCACTTTTATGGCGCATTACCTCAGACAAGACAAGCCCCAAGCACCGTATGAATCCTCAAGCTTTCATGGATTTGTCTGGAGGCCATTTTTCCATGTCCGTGGGCATGTCACTAGGTGGCTCTGGGCACGCAGGACAAGACCCACGCCCAGGGGGGGTCGCCGACCACTCCCCCCCTAAAGAGACATTTATGCCTTTCCAGCTGTCCCACCAGGAAACATCAGCACTGACGAGGGAGACATACTGGAGGGTTTAGACAACCCTGTGGGCACCACAGCGCATGAAAGTCAACACGTGTTGCCCTAAAAGATATATGAAACCGTAGGAACAGCCACCGATGTGACCCCTTAGGCACATGAAGGCCGCCGACACGTAGTAGCATTCATCCCGGGGTAGCGTCCAACACCGCCGAGAAGACAGGCCCCATGTCCAGAGAGGGTCCTCACGCATGAAATGAATTCTCTTTAGGTGGTCATTGTCCATTACATACGGGACACGACAACAGATGACAAACCCCACCGCAACGTCCTTCCTTTCAAGGCACGCCACACGCACCAAGACGGGCCTCGAGGCCCCTTCAAATCGTCTCACTCGGATGCCATTGTCTGGACACGACTGTCAGTCCGCAGGATCACACATGCGACAAACCCCATCTCATTGTCATCGTTTTTAGGGCGCACTACCTCGGGCAAGACAAGCCCCAAGCACGAGACGAATCATCAGGAATTCATGGCACTGCGTCGATGCCATTTTCCATGTCACTCGGCATGTCATTGGGTGGCTCTAGGCACGCAGGACAAGACCCACGCCCCAGGGGGGGTCGCCGACCACTCCCCCCCTAAAGAGACATTTATGCATTTCCAGCTATACCACCAGGAAACATCAACAGTGACGAGGGAGACATACTGATGGGTTTAGACCACCCTAAGGGCACTGCAGTGCATGAAAGACAACACGGGTTGCCCTAAAAGAGCTATGAAACCATAGGAAGGGCCACCGACGTGACCCCTTAGGCACATGAAGGCCGCCGACACGTCATGGCATCCGCCCCGCGTCTCGTCCATCACCGCAGAGAAGACACGCCCCATGTCCAGAGCTGGTCCTCACGCCTCAAAGGAATTATCTTTAGGCGGTCATTGTCAATACATACCGTACCCAACAACATATGACAAACCCACCACGTCGTCCTTCTTGCAAGGCACACCGCATCCACCAAGGCAAGACCCGAGGTCCCTTCAAATCGTCCCACTCGGATGGCGTTGTCTCCACGTGATTGTCAGTACGTCGGACCTGACACGCGACGCACCCCGGCTCATTGTCATCACTTTTATGACGCATTACCTCAGACAAGACAAGCCCCAAGCACCGTACGAATAATCAAGCTTTCATGGATTTGTCTGGAGGTCGTTTTTCCATGTTCGTGGGCATGTCACTGGGTGGCTCTGGGCACGCAGGACAAGACCCACGCCCAGGGGGGGTCGCCGACCACTCCCCCCCTAAAGAGACATTTATGCATTTCCAGCTGTCCCACCAGGAAACATCAGCACTGACGAGGACACATACTGATGGGTTCAGACAACCCAATGGGCACCACAACGCATGAAAGACAGCACGTGTTGCCCTTAAAGAGCTACGAATCCATACGAACAGCCACCAAAGTGACCCCTTAGGCACACGAAGGCCGCCGACACGTCATGGCATCCGTCCCGGGTATCATCCAACACCGCCGAGAAGACAGGACCCATGTCCAGAGTGGGTCCCCGCGCATGAAATGAATTATCTTTAGGCGGTCATTGTCTTTACATTCCGAACACAACAACATGTGACAAACCCCACCTCGACGTCCTTCCTTTCAAGAAACGCCGCATGCACCAAGACGGGCCCCGAGACCCCTTCAAATCGTCTCACTCGGATGCCATTGTCTGAACGCGACTGTCAGTCCGCAGGATCTCGAAGGCGACAAACACCATCCCATTGTCATCGTTTTTATGGCGCACTACCTCGGGCAAGACAAGCCCCAAGCACGGGACGAATCATCAGGCATTCATGGCATTACGTCGATGTCATTTTGCATGTCAATGGGCATCACATTGGGTGGCTCTAGGCACGCAAGACAAGACCCACGCCCGGGGGGGTCGCCGACCACTCCCCCCCTAAAGAGACATTTATGCATTTCCAGCTATTCCACCAGGAAACATCAACACCGACGAGGAGACATACTGATGGGTTTAGACCACCCTGAGGGCAGGGGCAGCGCATGAAAGGCAACACGTGTTGCCCTAAAAGAGCTATGAAACCATAGGAAGGGCCACCGACGTGACCCCTTAGGCACATGAAGGCCGCCGACACGTCATGGCATCCGTCCCACGTATCGTCCATCACCACAGCGAAGACACGCCCCATGTCCAGAGCGGGTCCCCACGCATGAAAGGAATTCTCTTTAGGCGGTCATTGTCATTACATACCGGACCCAACAACATATGACAAACCCCACCTCATTGTCCTTCCATTCAAGGCACACCGCATCCACCAAGGCAAGCCCTGAGGCCCCTTCAAATCCTCTCACCCGGATGGCGTTGTCTCCACCTGATTGTCAGTACGGAGGACCTGACACGCGACGAAACCCGGCTCATTGTCATCACTTTTATGGCGCACTACCTCGAACAAGACAAGCCCCAAGCACCGGACGAATCATCAAGCTGTCTTTGCTTTGTCCGGAGGCTGTTTTTCCATGTCCGTGGGCATGTCACTGGGTGGCTCTGGGCACGCAGGACAAGACCCACGCCCAGGGGGGGTCGCCGACCACTCCCCCCCTAAAGAGACATTTATGCATTTCCAGCTGTCCCACCAGGAAACATCAGCACTGACGAGGAGACATACTGATGGGTTTAGACAACCCTAGTGGGCACCACAGCGCATGAAAGACAACACGTGTTGCCCTAAAAGAGATATGAAACCATAGGAACAGCCACTGATGTGACCCCTTAGGCACATCAAGGCCGCCGACACGTAGTAGCATTCGTCGCGGGTAGCATCCAACGCCGCCGAGAAGACAGGCCCCATGTCCAGAGCGGGTCCTCGCGCATGAAATGAATTCTCTTTAGGTGGTCATTGTCATTACATACGGGACACGACAACATATGAAAAACCCCACCTCGACGTCCTTCCTTTCAAGGCACGCCGCATGCACCAAGACGGGCCCTGAGGCCCCTTCAAATCGTCTCACTCGGATGCCATTGTCTGGACGCGACTGTCAGTCCGCAGGATCGCACATGCGACAAACCCCGTCTCATTGCCATCGTTTTTAGGGCGCACTACCTCGGGCAAGACAAGCCCCAAGCACGGGACGAATCATCAGGAATTCATGGCATTGCGTCGATGCCATTTTCCATGTCACTGGGCATGTCTGTGGGTGGCTCTCGGCACGCAGGACAAGACCCACGCCCAGGGGGGGTCGCCGACCACTCCCCCCCTAAAGAGACATTTATGCATTTCCAGCTATTCACCAGGAAACATCAACACTGACGAGGAGACATACTGAGTGGTTTAGACCACCCAGAGGGAACCGCAGCGCATGAAAGGCAACACGTGTTGCCCTAAAAGGGCTATGAAACCATAGGAAGGGACACCGACGTGGCCCCTTAGGCACATGAAGGCCGCCGACACGTCATGGCATCCGTCCCGCGTATCGTCCAACACCGCCGAGGAGACAGGACCCATGTCCAGAGCGGGTCCTCACGCATGAAATGAATTCTCTTTAGGTGGTCATTGTCTTTACATACCGGACACAACAACATATGACAAACCCCACCTCACGTCCTTCCTTTCAAGGCACGCCGCACGCACCAAGACGGGCCCCGAGGCCCCTTCAAATCGCCTCACTAGGATTCCATTGTCTGGACGCGATTGTCAGTCCGTAGGATCTCACAGGCGACAAACCCCACCCATCTCATTGTCATCGGTTTTTATGGCGCACCACCTCGGGCAAGACAAGACCCTAGCACGGGAAGAATCATCAGGAATTCAGGGCATTGCGTCGATGCCATTTTCCATGTCACTGGGCATGTCATTGGGTGCTCTAGGCACGCAGGACAAGACCCACGCCCAGGGGGGTCGCCGACCACTCCCCCCCTAAAGAGACATTTATGCATTTCCAGCTATCCCACCAGGAAACATCAACACTGACGAGGAGACATACTGATGGGTTTAGACCACCCTGAGGGCACCACAGCGCATGAAAGACAACACGTGTTGCCCTAAAAGAGCTATGAAACCATAGGAAGGGCCACCGACGTGACCCCTTATGCACATGAAGGCCACCGACAAGTCATGGCATCCATCCCGCGTATCGTCGATCACCGCCGAGAAGACACGCCCCATGTCCAGAGCGGGTCCTCACTCATGAAAAGAATTCTCTTTAGGTGGTAATTGTAATTACATACAGGACCCAACAACATATGAAAAACCCCACCTCGACGTCCTTCCTTTCAAGGCACGTCGCATCCACCAAGACATGCCCCGAGGCCACTTCAAATCGTCTCACTCGGATGGCTTTGTCTCCACGCGATTGTCAGTTCGTCGGACCTGACACGCGACGAACCCCGTCTCATTGTCATCGCTTTTATGGGGCACTACCGCGGGCAAGACAAGCCCCAAGCACAGGAGGAATCATCTAGAGGCCATTTTTCCATGTCTGTGGGCATGTCACTGGGTGGCTCTGGGCACGCAGGACAAGACCCACGCCCAGGGGGGGTCGCCGACCACTCCCCCCCTAAAGAGACATTTCTGCATTTCCAGCTCTCCCACCAGGAAACATCAGCACTGACGAGGAGACATACTGAGTGGTTCAGACCACCCAGAGGGAACCGCAGCGCATGAAAGACAACACGTGTTGCCCTAAAAGAGCTATGAAACCATAGGAACGGCAACCGACGTGACCCCTTAGGCACGTGAAGGCCGCCGACACGTCATGGCATCCTTCCCGCGTATCGTCGACCACCGCCGAGAAGACAGACCCCATGTCCAGAGCGGGTCCTCACGCATGAAATGAATTCTCTTTAGGTGGTCGGTGTCGTTACATACCGAACCCAACAACATATGACAAACCCCAGCTCGGCGTCCTTCCTTTCAAGGCACCCCGCATCCACCAAGACAAGCCTCGAGGCCCCTTCAAATCGTCTCACTCGGATGGCATTGTCCTCCACGCGATTGTCGGTACGTAGGACCTCACACGCGACGAACCCCGGCTCATTGTCAAAGCTTTTAAGGCGCACTACCCCGGAGAAGACAAGCCCCAAGCACCGGACGAATCATCACGCATTGATGGCATTGTCTAGAGGCCATTTTTCCATGTCCGTGGGCATGTCACTGGGTGGCTCGAGGCACGCAGGACAAGACCCACGCCCAGGGGGGGTCGCCGACCACTACCCCCCTAAAGAGACATTTATGCATTTACAGCTATCCCACCAGGAAACATCAGCACTGACGAGGAGACATACTGAGTGGTTTAGACCACCCAGAGGGCACCCCAGCTCATGAAAGACAACGCGAGTTGCCCTAAAAGAGCTATGAAACCATAGGAACGGCCACCGACGTGACCCCTTAGGCACATGAAGGCCGCCGGCACGTCATGGCATCCGTCCCGCGTGTCGTCGACCACCGCCGAGAAGACAACCCCATGTCCAGAGCGGGTCCTCACGCATGAAACGAATTCTATTTAGGTGGTCATGGACGTTACATACCGGACCCAACAAGATATGGCAAACCCAGCTCGGCGTCCTTCCTTTCAAGGCACCCCGCATCCACCAATGCAAGCCCCGATGCCCCTTCAAATCGTCTCACTCGGATGGAATTGTCTCCACGCGATTGTCAGTACGTAGGACCTGACACGCG